>LR736862.1:11786129-11838115 GCA_902654985.2 Oryctes borbonicus
CGGACATGTTTCTGCCTACCCGGCGTCATCAGCGTGGTTTCGAGAGTGCTTTTTTTACAAAGTACTTAAAAGTACTCTCGAAACCACGCTGATGACGCCGGGTAGACAGAAACATGTCCGTGTGTTAGTGTATTTTTCTCTCTCTCCTTTTATTGCGTTTGCCGTGAATTATTCCATCAATACCATGAGGAAGCTAAGCTATCTTAGCATCATTTTTTTTGTTATTGTTTCTAGGCATTTTCTGATGTGTTCTGTTCAATTTTATAATAGTTTGTGATACCTACCTTTAACTAGATATTACATTTTTCTTTTAACAAATTAATAAGCAATGCTATCAATGGGTTGTTTTACTTCTACCGTGCGAATATCTTAGATATACAGTGCGTTTTTTATTTTTTAAGCCTATGATTGTTATTTGCATATGCTGCAGTTTTATCACATTAGCTCTAGTTTTTGTGATAGTGCTTCTTCTTGAAAAAAATATAAAAGAAAAAAATGTAAAAAAATTAAATTAAAAATTTATTGGCAGACAAACGAAAAATACCTCAAACATATCACTACAAATGTTAGGTGAAGTACCCTCTGTATAATTTTGTATTGTGTTGGACTTAAAAACATCATCAAACAAGTTGCAGGTTCCAACAATAATCTGCAATCATGTGTGTATCCCACCTTCCTTGATACCTTGGCCCCATTGCTCCACTTAATGGCTTGATGGAACCGCTCGCCTTGTTCTTCACTAAATTCACTGAGGTTTCCCGGAAATCTGCCCAAATGGTTATGCAGAAAGCATCATATTAGCATCCATTCTCTTAAAATTAACTAGTATACTTCGCACAAGTTCCTCATTATGTTTTGCCCTATCGTTACTCAAGAAGTTCTTAAGCACAGTAACAAACGAACACCACAAACAGAAGCTCCATCAGTCATGGTTCTTGAGACCATCAATAAGTCCAGTCTTTAATTTGTCTAAACCTACTGTGGGGAACGATACAAATCTACAAATGTATTTAAAGCATTCCCCTTCTTTGTGGAAGGCTTTAGCAAATTGTTTCATGAGCCCCGCTTGAGAGCGCACCTTAAGGTGCTACGTCATTTCGACGGTACTGCGCGTGAAAACATGTTGTGACATGTCGGAAAAAGCCGGCAAGCTCTCGTTTATCGTGACAATTGTCGAAGAAAATGAAAATTTGGTTGTTATTTCAAAAATTAGAGCCAATTAATGGAAATGTAATCTTAGTTGAGAATTTGTTTTGGGCGTCGTATAATTGTTTAATCCACTCGAGATAAGAAAAAAAAAAGAAATATAAACATTAATAGTACGTACATTGTGCTACGAGTTTTATTTAAAGTCTACATTTTTTTTTTTAAGCAATCCGTTATAATACCGTATCCAGGTATTCCATTTAGTTATTCGAATTAGAAGCAAATCTTTACATAATATGAAGGAATTTGATCTTTTCAGCAAATTCCTAAAATTAAACTAAAGGAATACGTTAACACGCCCACTTGCAGATAAACCGTCCCAAGCCTCACATATAGATTTATAACTAACAAATCGGTTTGTTGGTGATCCCGACGTAATTAAATTTAATTAATGAAATAAAATAAAAATACCAATAGGACTGGATTAGTCCACTGAAACTGTGGATACGGATACCTCTAAAGCAATACTTCCAGTCTTCATGTTAAATTTAGGGAGGTATTCCATTAATTAATTTAACCATGATAAACAGATCTTATCTTACCCATAACATTTCTTCTACTCAAAGGTATTTTTGGGAATATAAAAAAAAAAACATGCAAACATAATTTTCACTATTTACTTATTATTCTGTCACTTAATTTACAACTGCAATAGAAATATGATCCAAATTGTATGAATACATTTCTTATGTATAATAGATACAAGTAAAATACAGCTTAAAAAAATAATAGTACAAATGTATTTCATTTATTTTTTTTCTTTTTAGGGACATGATAATTTAAATTGATAACACTCGACTAAACAATGCATAGGAGGTTATTGAAATGTGCATAGTTCGCTATTACAACGTTAAAAAGGAATAAAACGTATAAAATGATACATATGTCATTAAAATTACTTATTATGTACAATATGTAAAAAAAAAAAACTCTAATCATAATGCAAAAAATGATAACATAGTAAAACATACATCTGAGGGGTTCGCAATAGGGTAAGATATTTAAAAAATAAATAAAATTCAGTTACCCACTACCTGCATAACTATTAATATGCATAGCACTATCTTCTAAATCTATTTCCTTTAAGAAATTGTAAAGTTTTTTGCATTAACGGCGCTTTCTTGGGTTTTACCGCTGCAGAACTACCACCTGAAACAATATTAGTGATAAAGCTAAAACAAGTTAAATATTTGGAAGAAACATTAAAAGATATATAAAGATAGTCAAAAATATTTTTAATCGAACGAAGCAAATTTAATTTACAATTACGAGTATCAAAACAAAATACTAACGCAAATTCCACGAAAACTTACTTGAAGACGATGCCCTCGCGGGACTTGGAACGGCTACTTGACCTGCGGTTCCTGCGGTCGCTAGGGAAGTTAATCTGGAGGAAGGCGTGACAATGGGCTTCTTATCAACAAAACCGCTTTTAGCTTGCTTTCTTATGACGTCCCGCGGTGGTTTAACGACGCTATGGCTATCGACGTAAGCTAGTTTAGTTTGTCGAACTGGTATTGATTTATCTTGAGCTAATTTTATATTTTCCGTCAGAGCTTTAAGCTTCGCTTCTCGCTCGTCTAAGCATCTCATGTACATCTCCCTCCACGTTTCCAATTCTTCTCGCTTCTTATTGCGGAACTCCTTTTGGCAGTGAAATTTCCATGTATCGTCGGTATCCTCGATTAGGTAAGGGTTATGGTGTTCTAGCATAAAGAGTTGGTCGGGCGTGGCTTTATCCAAAATCGGCTTTAGGATTGCGTAAGGCACTCCTCCGGTATATTCTAAAGCTGAAATATACAACCAAATTTAAACATTTCTACCAGCGTAATAAATAAGCATTTACCATCAATATTGTCTTGTAAAACTCTAATACAAAGTTCAAAGAGTGTAGGCACCGTTCCAAAGAAACACTTGTTACCTGAATAAACTTTCGTCCTAAAAATCCCATATCGAAATTAGTATCTTTCTTATACGCAGTGACATTAAAAACTATAATGTACAGCACCACGCGATAGGCAACTATAAAATAATAATAATAATGATTTTTATTATTTTGTGGTCCTTTATCGCGTGGTGCTACTCATTGTAGTTTTTTTAATGTCGTTTTGCATAATAAACATATTTAAATCTTACCTCAGGTTCTTTTGGGACATAACCAAGCTCAGAGCTTCATCATCATTCATCACCTTATTCCTGGCACATCCACCATCGAAGAACGGATTCGAAACAGGTCTATAATTTGGTGTTATTGGTGGCAGTAAGCTAGCTATGTTAATATCTAAGTCGGATTTTGGGGGCGGGGGTAGTATCTAATAACAATAAGTAAAATTTATATTAATGCATCAGGTTTTTTTTTCTAATACAAAATTAATAATAACTATAAAGTAAAGCTGGAATGAATGACATTAAAAGTATTAACGAAAATAACACGGCTGATTTGAAAACTATTAACTGCCTCAAAAATAAAAATTGTTATTATCTAAATAAAGAACAAAAGGAAGAGTGTCGCTAGGATCTTACAAGGATCCATGATAGTCTTCAAAATTTAAAATATTAACTTACCACTAGATCAATTTTATCACTTTTGGAAGGCTTTTCAATCACAGATTTTTCCTTCATTCTTTCTCTTTCAGGCTTCTCGCTTTTATGGTGAGTTAGCACTTCCAAAGATGGTTTCGATTTCTTACTACTAATTTTACTTGTTGTAGGCTCTAACATGCCAAGGGCTTCAGCAAAACTAGTTCCCGATCCAGATCCAATATCAACAAATTGAGCATTACTACTGCTACTGCCAATAGGATTACTACTGCTGCTACTACTTTTTGAACCATGTTTACTCTTTGACTTCTCTCTTTCGTTACTATGTTTTCTATCATTTCCCGACAAGTTACTCTTTTCCTTTTTATACTTTGCACTTTCGGACCTTGTACTGTCTTCCTTATACGATTCTAGTTTCCTTTTCTCATATTTTGATGAGCTTCTTGAATCTTTTTTGTTGGAATCAGATTTACTGCTCTCCTTTCGATCTCGACTGCTGCTGCTTTCCTTACTTTTATGAATTGATTTATGAAAACTGCTATCGTCTGCTGCTTCAGGTTTGCTTTCTTTTTTATGCTCATAACTAGATTCCTTACTTCTGTGTGAGCCACTGGATCGATGTGAACTTGATGGAGATGATTTCTTGGGAATCTTAATCTTAATTTCCTCATCACTCGCACTATCTTCATACTTCCGTTTGCTACTGCTTGATTTGTTAGTTTTGACCATCTGTTCCGCATCGCTCGATGAACTATCATGTTTCTGCCGTTTTCGATGATCATGTTCCGATTCTGATTCATGCTTTCGTACTTTCTCCCTTGAATGTGACCTCTCCTTCCTCCTAGCTCCTTCGGAATCTCTCTTATGCTTCGCTGATCTATCTGAGGATGATTCCTTATATCTTGTTTCTTTCTCTGAGTGTTTTCCTGATTCTCTTTCGTGTTTACTAACTTTCAAAATAACTTCTTCTGGTTCTTCTTCCTCCATTGAAGAATCTTCTGATTCTGATGCAACTCCAGATTCATTATCTTCATCGTTATCTGATTCGTATGAGTTTCTGTCCACTTCTTCTGTGCTGTACTTGCTAGATGATGATCTATGCTTCGATTCTGAAGTACTTTGATGGCGATAGTTATCGTATTTATCCTTCTTGCTTGATTTATCGTCCTTATTTGGCTTTTCTTTTCTATCACTATTTTTATACTTATCACTATGCTTATGACTAGAGTTATTCTCATTTTCTTCCCTGTTGGTAATTCCTGTTAAGAAAAAAAGATTTTATATAATAATAAGATATGAAATAGAGATGTTATAAGATGTATATTTCATTGTGTCAAGTAATGCAATATACAAGGTGTAGCAAAAGCATGGACTAGTATTTCGAAAACAATTTGCTTTGTTGCTGCTTGAAAAATTGTTTAGAGTGGAAAAGAATGTATAGAAATACTCATAATGAATGAGATGAAACTCAATTTATTTAAATCCTAATCAATAAACCTGCAAAAGGAAGAACCATACAAAGCATTTAACAAATCGCATGAGAAGAATGAATAATGCAATTCTTCAAGAATAATTAAAGGGTAAATAGTTGAAGTTTATTGCAAATGATTGATATACAAGCCAATATTAACTTATAGGTGAGTGCAGACCACCACTGAGAAGAATGAACAGACTCAAAAATCAGAAATACAATAATGATAGCAAGGACTGTGGCGTAGTATGGTAAACATGGATTCGGTCACCGGTTGATGATGAGGACCATTCGTGTCCTTGAAACGGCCGTCCCGGACTAATTATTATATTACTATATAATAAATTAAACTTGTGTGGTGCGGAGGGTGCCGATACTTATGTGTTGTTTACCAGAAATACAAGTTTAATTAAATAAATATGGCAATAAAGGACAAATACACAAAGAGTGATGACGAAGGCTGAGATAGTATGGTGCAATGGGGGAAATCTTGAAGGATAAAGAGACATTCTGGAAAGTACCAACACTTGCAAAATACAAGGGAAAATGGGCGAAAATTGTACACAGTTAAGAAGAATAGTTTATCCTGCACCTTATGGTAGAAGGAACTTTCGTTTTATACCTAAGAATATACTTTCGATATTAGTTTGAATACGTCACAGTTTATTCAAATTTAAACCAACACTCTTTGACGATTAACAAAAAGTCACGTACGTAAAAATAATTCAAAATGCTATTTTTAATATGTATACTAGGTGACTTAATTATTAGAAATTGCATATATAGAAATTTACTTAGAAAATTTTTTAAATTCCTAATTTGAAACATATGAGAGATAAAGCAAACTTGAAAGAAACAAAAACGAATCGTACCATTGCTCCTACTTTCAGCTTCATTTTCATCATCTTTCTCCGATACCATATCCTTCCATTTCCTTACTAGAGTCTTAGCAGCATCTTCTACTTCTCCCCCCAATTTCCGTAAAGAATTGACAGTTCTACCAATACCGGTTTCTTCCAGATGAGCAACGGTAACGGGCATATTAAATAGCTTCAATATGCAATGTAATATCTAAAAATTAAGATTCAGATTTGTAGCACGTTTCAAATAAATTATCTGTTATAAAATTTAAGATAACAAAAAGAAAAAAAAACTACCTTAGCATCGTCTCGACTTTGAGAATATCGATCCAATGATTTTTGGTAGTGGATTATATTTTTAAGTAATTCAGACGAATCTGGCATTTTCACTTCTTTCTTCTGCAAGTTTTAAGAAATGATGCTAGCAATTAGTGATGGTAACTTTTCTAAAACAGCTGTTTGCTTGTAACCTCCTCAAAGTGGCTGTCATTCTTCTTGTCACATATAAGCTTCTAAAAATAATCTGATATTGATATATTTGAAATGGAGACGCAAGGGATAAATCCTACATCTTTTCTGCTGTTAACGTAAATGTATAGCAGCGATATTTATTATATTCTTTTAATTCTCCCTATTTCATAAGTACATGTTTATCTTATGATCTGAGAGATAGCCAGGGCAACGGAAATAGATTTAATATAAAATTCAATTTGAAATATATCATATCAATTAAATTAAGAAGATAAATTTTCGATTATGTGCAAATAAGAACATTTATCTATTAATCAAGAAAAAAAAAATGCGGATACCTTAATCCTAATTTGAGGTTGGTACACCTGCTGCTAACTTCAAGCAACTTTGTTTTCCACAAATTTAATTTTATTTTAATATTTTGCCACGTTATATGAAATTTCTTTTTCCTATTTTACGCTAGTAACACGAGAATTCACTTTAGACGCTAAATAACCACTTTTAATTGAAATTACGATGTATTTCATGTGGCTGTTTCACGTATTACCAACTATGAATAATGTAGGAAATAGGTACCAACTGTTCATAAAACAAGACACTTATTCTCATTGTGACAAATTAACCTATAATTGTTAAGCAAAGAATAAATAGATTGAAAAAAACTTTCTTTCTAAATAATGACTGTTTATAATTTGTATATATTCGATAAAAATGGTATTTTATTATATTATTACGAATGGAATAGATTTAAACAGTCTGGAATGACAAAAGAAGAGGTTAAATCATAGAAGCTATACTGTAAAATTTAAACTAATATTTATATATTTTAATAGGAAGCCAAGTTGATGTACGGTATGCTCTTCTCCATTAAAAGTTTCGTATCTAAAATTTCCCCACTGGATACTAAAGAGGGTTTTCTATATTATAAAACATCGAAATATACGTTGCATTATTTAGAAATTGCGTCCGGTTTAAAGCTCATTATAAATACCGATAATAATGCTCAAGGGGTGCGAGAATTATTACAACAGATTTACAGTCAGGTTTGTATAATTGTGTTTACGTATAAAGATACAATAATTCTCCGTAAAAATTAGCTATGTATTGACATATTTATTATCATTGCATTATTTAAATTTATGCCAAATTCTGTTATATTCTCTTGTTAGCAGAAAGTAAGAAAGTATATTTTTCAAAATAATTGTCTTACTCACATGACGTATCCATAACAGCAACGTTTCTCAGCTTAGTCAACATCCAAAGTTTTAACGTAAATATTTAAACCAATTGAAATGTCAATCCTCTTCTTGAAAATATTGACGTACTTTGTAGTGATAAATGTGTATCAATTTCACCACTCAACTCTGTACCTCACCAAACTTATCCGTTCCACTTGTAAAGGGTAATTGAATTAGAAGTTGTTGTAACTATTCTAAATACCTGCTAGATATTATCAAGGTTCCGGTATTGTTTACTTTATTTCAATTAGTATGTCTCCATAAAAAGTTGATCTGGTTTTGTTTGAATGGTCACATTTGACGAATAATCTCAAAGGTAAACAATTACCTTCCATAAGATTATTTGAACATATATAGATCTAGATATAGATATATAGATCTAATAAATGCCAGGGAAATTGTAGTGTTTATTAAATGGATAGTCGGTTTTGTGTTTACATTGTTACTTATCAATAAATAGGTGCCTGGAAATTAATATTTATGTGTTTGAAATTCAAATACTTTTGGGAACATAAATAAGAAATTATTTGATGAAATTTTGTTTGTATAGATACCGATAAATAATCTTTTATATGCGCAGGTAATTTATTTCCATTTAAATAGCGGAAAATAAATACAGGAAAGCCTATTAAAATGACTAATGCAAATATTTTGTTGAGATATGGAATTTGTATCAACACCATCCATATGTGACTCCCTTGTTAAACCGCTACCGTAGAAGTTGACGGCAAAAAATTGCATAACAATATTTAATTGTTATTTAACCCTCCTATTTGTAACTTTATATATTTTCGCTAAAAATATTTTTCTTATAACTTTTTCTTTTGAATTCTTGAAATCGATTTTTTATCAAATTTTCTAGAATGTGCCAACCAAAACCATTGAATCTACCGAGTTTAATATCCGATTGTACGAAAAGCATTTAACAATAAACGAAATTCATCAATAACAGATAGATAGAAAGGTCTTTATTTAGCATAAGTTATTTCCATGCATAATTTACGTAATTACTTATCAATAATATAATAAAATATGCGAATATACCAAACTTTTAAATTAATTTATGGTATTACAATTTACTATGTTAATATTTAAAAAATTGTATATTTTGTAAACCATCGAATAAGGTACTTCTGGATGTCGTACAAAGTTAAAATTAAACGTGCTCCGTGTTCGGACCGTGTCATGTTTAAGCCTGCAGAAACGAGTTGCGCTTCACGAAATTTGCAGAGACTAGACAGACTCGTGTTTATTCGTCTCATAAGTTTGGGTTCGTGTTGCCTACTGGTTTCTCCGACAGTCGACAAAACACGAGCGCACGAAAAGTGTACTCGTTTCTGCAGGCTTAGTCGTGGTTAAACGAAAACTCGACGTTTCTCCCACAATCATATGAGGTTTCTTCAGGAGAAGGGAAAATGGTAGGCAACAGTTAGGATGGTAACTCAACGTGTGAACCACGCCAAAGGCGGAAGCCTAAGCCTCTGGTGTGGTTTACCTCTTCTGAAGAAGCCCCATGGAATTGTGGGCGAAACGTTGAGCTTTCATTTTACTATGACACGTTCCGAACCCGAAACATTTCAAACGTTGTTCAAAAGCAAATCGTACTTTAATATTCATTACATTAATGTAGTGGAAATTGTATCTGAGCTATTTTAGTTCCGGTTTTCCATGTATGTACACTTACAAATGCGGAGTACGAAAAAAAAAACAATTTTGGAAACAAATTTTATAAGAACTAACTACGACTAAATAACTATGTTCAATATTTTTGGGATTATGGCTGTATAACCCCCCATTTGCAACGAAGCGCGTCACAATATAAAATAATAATTAAATTGAGAACTGTACATTTTATTTAATGAATTTCAAATGTACGTTAGAAATTTGAATAAAAAATTACATTAAAATTCATCGTGTCATACGGGCTTAACAAATACTATTGTCATTATTCAATTCACAGAATTATAATTTTTTTTTTTAATTTACAGATATATGTCGAATATGTTGTAAAAAATCCAATAACGTCAATCAACCAACCTATACAATCGGATCTTTTCAAAACAAAATTAGATAATTTTGTAAAATCGTCTGCAGTATATTTGTCTAAAGCTATTTAGATTTATTTATGTGTAAGTATTGTTTATGTGATATATTATTTAGTGCATTTATATATGTAATTGTATATTAAAGAAATTCAATAAAATACTTCCTTTTTCGCTACATCATGTATTCTTCTTCCTCTACCTTTCCTTCTTACTAACCCACACTTCACCTCATAACTAGAGTCTGTCTAGTCGCTGTAAAAAAATCATAATTTCACCTTCCTTGATCATCTCTGCTCATAACGCTTCTGGTGATATCGACGATTATCATTTCCTCTTTAGACATAAGTTTATTACAACAGTCCTTCCTGGTTCTGAATAAAAATTAGTACTTTCTTAATGCATGCGCTTACTGTCAGGAACTGCGAAAGGTTTTTCCGTCGGAACAACCTTGTCTTCAGGAATAAATTGTTCAAAAATATTTTCTATTGGTTCACCATCTTCCAAAAATTTTACATCACGATCAGCGGCGGTGGGTGACGATGTAACGGAGGCCGTCAGTGTTTTGGATAAAAAAGTTCATATGAACATGTGTCCAAGTCTTAATAGTCCCAGAAACACAATTGTTTGAAGGGGTTAAAATTCTTTGCCGATTGAACTTATATAGATCCTTCACAGGAGGTGATCTAACACGCCCAATGGGATGCCTCTCAAAACCATATTCAGCTACAATACCGAACTTTCTCACCAAATGGAGATTTTTGTCTTAAGTTCGAAAGATTTATGCTTTTTTTGTTTGTCTACGTTGTTGGTTGGTTCTTGTATAGAATTTGAAGGTATTTGTTTTATCCTGTATGTTAGTTCTTAGAATGTTTCGCTTTACGGAAGTTGAAAGTTTGTATCTCGCCTTCTATGTTAATTTCTGCCGGGGCAGAAGCTGATGTTTTGTTGTTTAGTGTTTTGAGAATAATTTTCTCCTTGATTGCATCCACCACTGAAGAGCTGGATGAGTATGAAGTACCTAAGCTTAGAATGGGTGCTTTAGTCAGTTTAATTCGGCACATTTGTGCCCCGATTGTTATTTCGAAAAACGATCGTAGATCATAAAATGCAACAGTGGAAGCAGAAGGAACTACTGGTTATCTTTAAAGGTAATAATAGGTATTTACCCAAATATAGCCGTGCAGTCTCAAATAAATTGTTTTATAATTGTTGGATTCTTTATAGACTTTTTTCCTCGTTTTTGACTGTTCAGAGTTACACTGGCTCCGTGGTTCAAATTTTCCTCGCCCAGGTTCTGTCGATAAAATGAAAACTTTTCAGCCAAATTACTTCAGATTTCTTTTTCTTGTTTTGGTTTTCTTTCTATCCATGGTACTTATTTCAAGTACTTTTTAAAAGAAGGTTTTAAGAATTATTTGTATATTCGCATAGGTTTTGTACGTACGCCTACAACAGACATTCATAGAATAAACTTTTTTTGTTACAATATACGATAAAGAGTAAACAAAAATATATGTTCAGTTTTATTCTGAACAGAAGATATTTGGTACTTGTGCTTTTGAAGCACTATTGAAGAGCTTGCAGTATATATAAAGTAGGTAATTGAAGCACGCTTAAAGCAATTGAAGCGCTTGCAAAATAACTGGAGCCCTATTTTTTGCGCGTTGATTTTGCTTGAATCGCTTTGCGAAGTACTTCAAGCACATTAAAGGCTTCAAATAATTTACAATGAGTACTTTGTTCTTGATGCTTTACTTTTCCTAATACTACATTTCCATGTATTTTCTTGTGAAGGTTCAAATTCACATTTATCCTCACAACTCTTCTCTCGGGTATGTTACTTGACTTGTGACGTCATAGGGCTCGTCTTTTGACGGAAAATTTGAAACGAAATTTGTTCAAGCTGTTCAGGGCGATGTTTAGCTCCAGGAACAGCTTCCTAAGCAGTTTGAACAAATCCAGTGTTGAATTCGACTGAGAATGTCGCTAGTGTTTTCATGGCGGATTTCTATATGGGAAGCAAAAAATTCTTGTATGCTTAAAACCGTTTCTTTCATATCAGATTAAGTGGTAAAATGAAATCATCATATCCAATACGCTCTTGGAAAATATTTACATAAGCCATGGGCTTTGCTATCATTGACAGCGCAAGGCGCGCGCTCCGACGGGAGGTACGCTTGAAGTCCGCTTTTCAGTTCATTTCAGTCGCCAGCGGTGAGCTTTCAATAACGGAGCGTTACATATGCGCGTGAGCTTTCCTTCCGTTTCTTTCGCAAACTGTATCGGCGCGTTCAGAGGACGCGCGAACTGCTGTCGAACACTAGTCGTTATCGCACACAACCGAAAATTCTCGGCGCGATGTTTTGGATCTTGCGAAGAACGCGACTTTCGAATGCGGCCGCGCTCTTCAACAGCATCAACAATAATAACGGCAATAGTGGTAAGTTTGATGATGATTATATTTAAAAAGATGTAAGGTACTTCGCTCAAAAAAAAAAAGCCGTTTTTGGATATACTTTTCCAATTTTTGTATTAATGATTGACCGCATCCCTGGATTATTACGGAATCTATTAGCAGACTCTATAATTCTGTGCCATAATTATTCTTAATTATTTAGTTCTACGGTGTACGCTTCATTCTTCGTAAACCCCTAAAATGAAAAATCGTGGGGATTAAAATCGGGACTAGTAGCTGGTCATGGTACAGGTTCCCCACGACCAATCCACCTATTTGCAAAAAATTCCCTTGCTCTTCGAGAAAAGTGTGCTAGCGCGCCGTCAGGTGTATACTGCATTTTTTTAATAATGTTCAATGGGCCGTCCTCTAATGATGCGTCCAATTTATTTTCCAAAACATTGGATAATCGGAATGGGCCGCTTAGGTAACTGACGATTATACCTGCCCAAAAAAACCCATAATGGTGATTCCGTATTTTGGGTTTTCATGTCTCTAATAGTGCATATTATGTAGGTTCAAAACACCATCGCAGCTAAATTTTACAACCACTCGCAATATTGTATACTGGGTAAGTAATAGGTTGATGAATTTTTTTGGAAATGAAACGAGTGAAGAAGCTGTTCTTTGAGGACTCGTAAGGTTAACATTTCGTACATATTTACGTTGAGCTCCGGAAAAGAACAAGTAAGTGCGTCTTAAAACGCATTAAAAGTATGATAATATTTTAATAATACGCGAATTGGTTCAGTTATGTCTTCACAATCGAAAGAGGCGAAAAAAAAATTATAAAAAACTTCGTGCCTTGAAAACGAAAGGTTTACAGGCGTTAGTGTACAGGACTTTTTTTATTATTTTATGGTCCCTTATCGCGTGGTACTATACATTGTAGTTTTCTCAATGTCACCTGGTTTTAAACATTTTGCTTTGTGCGTTTGTGTCTTTGCATTCATACCGGTTCTAGATAAAATAGCAACTTGAAAGTGTTACAAATTGTTTTAATACTTGCAAGTATGTACTTAATAACGCCTATTCAGTGAAAAATGCGTATTACAAAAGAAACGGCATGTACAATTTTTGCCCTAAATTGTTATTATTAATTACGTAAATATTACAAGAAATAGGATTTATGACGAATAAGTTAAAACAATTTCAGCAGATTATTTACTTAACAATTACCAGACCTATCTTTTATAAATATTTGATTACGGATATTTTATTATCTTAGTACTTATCTCCGCGTCAAATTAATATTCAAAATATGCGGAGGAGTCCTTCGCCTTAATTAGCAATTCAAAGTTAAAATGATAAATATTTATACTTTATTTAATTCCCTAACGGCACCATCGGAATACCTAAGGTACTAGCGAAGTGTCCGTTTTTAAAAATAACTTTTGAATTGGCTTTATCTAAAAATAACACTAAAAACAGATTATCATGTAGAAATATGCCGGAGATTCTGATTTAATTTCATGAATGTTGATTGATTCAATATCTTTTTGAAAAATCGAATAAAACAAGATTCAGATTTGTTTTCGATTATAGGGTCTTATAGGAGCGAGTTATTTTTACAAACAGTAATATGCTGCGTGAAGATCAATAATTTATATAAATTATAGGTTTCCAAAATAAATGCATTTTTTTTTTAATATTGTGGAAATTACTTTCTGGCGTTTGACAATATTTATCACATTAAAATGCTAATTTTTTTCGAAAATTTGGACCTGTAGTAGAAAGAATATAGTACGACACTCGAGGCGTAACATCTTGTCAATTGTTTGGAAATTTTTTTGGGGGATAATTGACCAATAGACCTAATGGAATTATCTTCCATCTGAATCGATTGTTTTAGAAGTTTAATAGAATAGCTCTTCAAACTTTATAATCTATTAGAATGGTCAATTACTACCGTTTCCCTTTATACATCTTCACATAAATATGAGAGACGATCGCCAAAATGCACTCAAAATACCCCATGTTCATGAGTAATATTTTTTTTTTTTTTTTTGGTTACTTTTTTAATTTATTTTTTTTTTTTTTTTAGTTTAGTTTAGTTTAGTTTAGTTATAGAACATTGTACTAAATATGTGGAAGATTTTGCGACCTCGCGAGGGGATGTTGGTTGGTAGCTCTAACAAAGATACTCCAACACACTTTTCACTTAACTTGACTAAACGAGCAACACATTTTGCTATTTGTTGCTGATAGGAAACACAATTTACCAAATAATTGCAGCCGTATTCTTAACAAAACAAGGGAAATCTTCAAAAATTATCCATCAAGAAATGTTAGCTCTATACGGGAATGACTGTTCTTCAAAGTCGCCTATTTGCGAATGGTCAAAATTGTTTAAATATGGTCGAGAATCTCTAGAGGATAATCCACGTCGGCTTGTTGATGTTATTGAAAAAAACCAAGTGCTTGATACTGAAGGATGCAAGATTAAAAAAGCGACAATTGGCAGCTTTATTAGTCGTTTCAGAAACCACATTTTTCGAATACTTTAAAATAAGAAAAGTTAGTGCAAGATGGGTTCCACGAATGCTTTCGCCAATCCAAATGGCTTTCCGGATGGAGACGTGCGAACACTTTTTGGCGCTTTGTGGAGACGAACATGAATTAATTTGTGACCGGAGATGAAAACAAGAATCAATGCAGTGTCATATTAAGAGCACCGCCTTTTTAAGAAGATTAAGGTCGCCCCTTCTGCAGGAAAAATAATGGCAACTATTTCTTGGAATTGTAAAGGAATTTTAATGCTTGATTATTTAAATAAGGATAGTACATTACTACCAGAGCATTATGCATCACCTCAGAGCTTTTATTGCAATAAAAAGGCGCGCAACCCGTTCTGTTGTTCAACAACAATATCCCAGTCCGCAAGTCAAGACTTTCAAAAGCTGACGTTGCTGAATGTGGTTTCAAAATAATAATAATAATAACAATGCTTTTATTACTTCTTCGTATTGCAAAAGTAAACCTCAAAGAAAATACATAATTTAAATGTTAACCGAAACAAGTAAACAATCGTGAATATAGAAATTCTTCTATGTTGTAAAGTTTGTTATTTAATAACAATACGGGGCAAACGATTGAAAAATTTTAGACTCACATTGTTCAAGTAACGCCAAGTACTATGAACCATTGTCGATGACTGTCTCAAATGTAGATCCCACAACTACCAAAGCAGTGCCATCGGGGTAGTTCATCATGGGTTTGCTCTCCATTGGAAGACATTCGACAGCATAAACGCCATTAAAATAAATTACAAAAAATAGTGGCCCCAAGGTACTACCTTGAGGCAAGCCTTTACAATTATAAATGGGATTTGAATGAATACGAGCACCATTAGAGATGATCTCAACGGCCTGCGTCTATGACTTAAGTAAGATTTAAACCGGGATAAAGCTGTTCCCCTAACGTTATAGCGTCTAAGCTTACAGATTAGTTTAGAATGATCTTTATTGCATAAATACTTGATAAAATCGATTTAAAGTGATCTATTTCCCATATACAGCCTTCACATTCAAATATTGCTAACCTTCTCAATGACGGTAGTAATGATATCTTTAGAAATAAATAAATAAAAAAAATAAAAACCTAAAATACCGTAAAATCAATCTATGACAGCCATCTTTAGTATGAAATTAGTGAAACCAGCAGTAAATCTATAAAGCAATTTTCCGTCTAGTAGCTGATATGAAAGTATTAGTAAGCAATTTTGGAATAAATCTGATGGCGCATATATCTGAATCTTGGAAAAATAACAATAATTGGTTAAAGTTTAAATAAATAGAAGCTAACTAAATTTATTTACTACGATTAAATGGAATTTTAAAAGAAATTAAGTAAAGTGGAAAGAGAATATCCGCTTGTCAATGTTGCTTCTAACCCTCTACGCGCGTTCTATGCAAATTCATTTTATTTTACCTCGAATTTCCAATATTATATTCAATTTTTCCCTCCCTTGTAACCATAAAATTATTTATATCACATCGTTGTGCGACAATAGATTACATGACAGCCTCGTATATAACGCAAAAGCTTTTAACAAAATGCAATATGGGTATATTATATTTATTTAATGGTCGACAGATGAATTTAAATTTAAATTGATGTTGACAATTTTTGTTTGTAGACGCGTATATGAGAATACATTTGAAGCGGTTTGCTATATGTTTTATTGCTACTCCACAATTTTGCGAATTTTACAATTCTAGCATCTGCTAGTTCACATTTTAAAGCCTGCGATTAAATATTGGTTTAATTTATTATTATCGGTTAAAAATGATTATTAGATGAAAATTATTGTTACACTGTCGTATCCTTAATTTAACACTAATTATAGCCAGGACTGTGAGGGAGTATGGCAAGTAGCATTAAAGTATCGGCACACTCCGCATCATACTAGTTTAATTAGTTAATCTGGGATAGCTGTTTCGAGGTTACATCATTTTCAACCGTGTTCTATCCCTACTCTCGAGAAACAAAATTATTTACAAGAATGTACTTACTTTTGTCGCCTACAGATCTTAAAATAAGACATGTGAAAAATACGGAGGAGAGGGTCTCTTGTCCATTGTAGTACGAAATATAAAACTTACCCCAATAAATCAAACGGAACTGTGTGTGACAACGGTCCGTTCTCTCTCTCTATTCATCAAATTTGTATTGCTTTTTATGTAAATAGTTTCGTAACCGTCTAATTTCTATTCTATCGTACCCGAAATCTCTAATGTGCTCGTTGAATCTAGTGTTTATCGCTCTTTTCGTTTGACCAATGTACGCTTTATCACAGTCACTGCGCGCATTTTTACAAATTCCCGACCTTTCCTCCAGGTCCGGTCTATCTTTCGAATTGCCAAGACGGTTTTATACGTTCATATCTTGACCCCTAAAAACTTTTCTAATACCTTTCGATGTACTGTGTACCGCTAGTTTCTGTCGAGATTAAAAAGTCGAATTTCTCACATAAGCCAACGTTGGGCTTTCTTAAAAATATAGAAGAGTAACCGTTGTAAATACTGAAACACTTCACTATTACCCTCTACCACAAACACTTCACTGGCACTGAATGTACGTTTCGATAGCTAAGCTATCATTTTCAGCAGCAATACTGAACCGAGTTCAGTTTAGCTTAGCTATCGAAACGTACGTTCAGTGCTAGTGAAGTGTTCGTGTGTGGTAGAGGGTAATAGTGAAATGTTTCAGTGTGCCAGTGCCACAGTATTCGAGTACGTGATTCATTGTAGCTCTAACCGTTCGGACTCTGCGGCCTCTCACAGTTGAAAAATGGAAATTCCTTTTTTTCAACGTTGAAGCCCGAGAAACCCGCCAAAACGAAAAGCTAGAGACTTCTGCTTAGTCGCAATCGATTCGCCGGTTAATTCTCTATCGAACGCGTGCCAACTTCACATACCGCAGATGCATATCTGAGGAGATAATCGAGGAAAACCGGAGCGATGTCGATTTTCCGTCCGTTTCTGACGAAGTTTCCGAAAATTTGAAATGCCCAAATCTCCTAAGCTATTAGAGGTAGCGGGCTGAAATTTTTTGCGGAACATATACGGCCATAGGGCCATCGATTGACACCGCAAATAGATCGCGATAGATCAGCGAAACTGAGTACTTTTTTTTTGCCTTTCAAAAATTCCATCACTTTGTGTTCAAATTTTTACGGCTTGTCTAGATCTCGTTTGGACGCCACGGCCTCTCAAAGTTGCGCAGTTCTATATTCTGTGTATTATCTCGTAATTTGTGACTTAATGTATCCAAATCTTAGATTTGTTAATGCCTCTCTTAACACCGTTTTTTTTTTGTTTTATTTGTTGAAGCACTTCTTCCAACATCGATGCAGTTCCCAGTGAGACAACCCCTGTATAATAATCTAATTTGAAATAAGGGAAAGTAATTAAAGATAGGGAAAAATGGTTAATTTAAAGAAAAATATTTCGTAAATGAAATTAAAAATAAGTTGATTTCAAACAAAATAAAAATAAGGTGTTTCAAAGTATACAATTAGGGAAGAAAAGAGGGAAAAAAAAAGGAATAAAATGATAAAAAAACCTTATTTAAACCAAAAACCCGCTCATCCTAAAAGAAAAAAAAAAAGAAAAAATTATTCGCAATATTTAACTAACGCACGTTAAAATTAATAATAACCCCTGTAATTGGAACACAAGCAAAACGTAAAGGATTCCCTTCTTATACATCCTCGTTAATACACCATTGTCTTTATTTTATTCCTAGCATCCTTTTTAATTGGACAACCGTCGAGTCTAAAACAAGGCTATAACAATAAGCAAACCCAAAGGATAGAAACAGCGAGTATTGTTCGAATTCGTTACATAGAATGTAAGGGACGTTAATTAACACCACTTGGCATGACATGAATGAAGTTGCGTTAAATTTTCGCATTGAAACAACACCAACTGCCGAAAACGATTGCCGGCAGGCCAAGTTTTAATTGGAACGTATGTCTATTATTTATAGAGGATACTTGCACATACGTCTTTGAAAATCAGGAAGAGAAGATTCTGTACAATAATTGAATTTCGTGAGGTTTTGGCGGCCGACTAATTTAAAAAAAAACGAATCTCCAAAAAAATGATATACCATATGTGCCTTGCCTATCAATGTCCTGCTTTAAATAATGTCTTCTTTAGATTCTAAAGATCATTATTCATGTCATGAATTATTTTCCAATCGTCAATGATACTTTAAAATTTTGTAAGAACGTACTTTGCAAGGAACCATATGAGTACCACCTCTGTTAGTACTTTTTTTCCATAAATGACTTAGCAATTTAATTTCCTTGAAATTATTTTCCACAATTTGCTTTCTTCCGAACCACATGCAATATTTTCAAAATTGTTTTCTTCATCTCTTGTTACGTTTTCGTGTGGTTCTTCCAATCCTATTTGGGCACTTACAATCTTTCAAAGGATCATGCAACTCAATTTCAAAATTCCAAGGGAGTTATTGCAATGTTGGCTGATTGAAACTTGTAAGTTTTATGTTCAACACTATATTAATCGCTGCCATTGTGCCAATCTACTATGCCAAACTACAATTTTACATTGCAAAATGCCGTTCTGACTTATCATTTATTATATATCATAGGAGTTAATAACACAAAAGTATCGGCACACTTCGCACCGCACGAGTTTAATTGATTAATCCGGGACAGTTGTTTCGAGGTTGCGTCGATCCTCATCTTCAACAGAAGTTCAATAGGAGTTACATTGCGTGTGGTTTTTAGCTTCTTCGGCTTTAATTTTCTTGAAAATTGATCATGTCTGAAATTATCTGCATATTTGTTTTTTACCGTGCAAGGTTCACCTCGTAATTGAAAATTTTCGCCCCTGAATCTAAATGTTAATTGTTAAATAAGAAATGCTGTTTAATGAGTTTAAAGAGGTTTTTCTAAATTATCGGAACCGTTGCAATAGAAGAATGTAATCCAATAATTTTGGTAACATTTACTAAGAAACTATTGAGGTTCTTAGGAACCTCGTTTTTCTTCAAATTATTTTAGGCTCAATTGAAATTAACAGGTTATCCTTAGTAAATAAAATTTTACGGAAATTTCTCTCTCAGAAGATTATTAACAACAAATTAAACTTTAGAAACACCAAACGCCAGTCATTTTTTTTATTCAAGTGGAAGCTTTTTCTTGATAATAGTGGCTTTTGTAATTAAGAGAGATTTTTTTCCAAATCACGAAGGCCCCTATTATCAAGAAAAATCTTCCAATTGAAACTAAAAATCCACCAATTGAACCGTTTTTTGTATCTAATAATAACAACAGAATAATAATTGAATCAATCACAATTTATCACACAATTTATCTATCACAACTTCATTCAGCAAGAATCTTATATAGGCATGTCTTTAAAGACTAACATAACAACAATATAGAACCATTCAAGCTATTCGAAATCAACGATTTCGATACCATTCGTTTAATTTTATACACAAAGTGGAGCAAATTATTATAAATTAACATATATGTGGCAATAAACGTCGTTGATTATTTGGTTTGCTCTAGTTATTTATTTTCATCGTGTAACGTGTAATGTGTTCTTCAAGAATTTCAACAACTCTTTTTACTATTTTGATCCCATAAAATCTGTAAAAGCAGGAAACGTTAGTTTTAACAAGTTCTAGGACCTAGAACTTTCTTTGCCAAAAAAAACAAAGACATTCTTCGATTGTATCTTATATTTATATCCCATCGCATTCCCTTTATTTATACATAATACACAGACGTCTTATATCTATTTGAATGTCTTTTTTTTTGTTCTTCTCGGAGAGATTAAATTGTTTTAACTTCGCATTATAACGAACGCTCCGGATAGAACAATGGTGCGATAAAGACAGATGCCCCGACGAGCTTGTCCAAAGCTTACATGATTGATTATCGAAGGGTAAAATGAAAAATTATAAATAGATGACATCAAGGAATTTCAATTATACTTTGATAAATGGAGGAAGATTTTTAATTTCCATTGTGATCTATAAGATAAGTAATTCTTAAAATATCACAACGTTATACAATGAGTCTAGCTGATATCATCGCAAATGAAAGACATTTGCGACGCATATAAATGAGAAAATGCAATGGGAAGGGGAATTGTTCCTTCACAGTTTGTGTTTTTACCTGCTGATATAATTCTATAAGTAGAGGGGGGTGTCTACCTTCCAATAAGGTAAATAGAAAAATAAAACCGCTCAAGGAACCGGAAAATTGAAAATTGAATAGCGAAATCTACTCCCCAATAAGAGAAATCAAATCACCGCCTTTCGGTATAATAGAAAAATAAGCTTAACAGATTAAAAAAAACAACAAATAATCTTCAATTTTTCTTCTTCCTTAATGTTGACATTTTAGCAATGTTAAACGCAGCATAGAAACAGTAAATTTTCTGTGATCTACAGGATTGTTCATCATTTCATAATGCCAATGAATAATTTATAAAAAAAAAACAGTTGATGTATGAACGATGCTTCTTTTGTTTTTTGTTTTTGTAAAAAAAAAAATACAACCTACAAAAATAGTGTTCGATTGTTTGAATCTAGAAAACAAATGGCTGCATTGGAGCTGAGATTCAATCTACTGAACAGTCACAACTAAAGTTCACTACTTCACGAAATTAGCAGAAATTAAACAGACTCGTGTTTATTCGTCTCATGAGAATGTGTTCGAGTTGCCTACTGGTTTTCCGAGAGTCGACAAAACACGAGTCTGTCTAGTTTTTGCTAATTACGTAAAGCCCACGGAAAGTGGTAAACTTTAGTCATAACGACTCTTTTGAATTTTTGTATGATGTTCACAAACGTGTCACGTGTGTAAAAATTAATTACAAAGATTTTGATGCTTTAAAACTCACTGACGAAATCGGCCTCGCTTCTTCACTTTTACAAAAAAAAAAGAAGGTTGAGTTAACGTCGTTAAATAATGAATTAGTTCGATTAAGATTTGGGAAAATTTGAGCATCGTTTTAAACATTTTGCTAACGCTGGTTGCTACCGGTGAAAAATCTTTTTTTTTTAAATTAAATGTAATTAAAAAGTATTTAAGAACCATGTCCACTTAAAATCGTCTTAATGGCTTGGCAAAATTTCTTCCATTGAACATTAATTTTATGTAATTTTTCTGGTTAACATGGTTCTTTTATTGGTTTGTTTTTTTTTTGCCAATAATTACTTAATTTACGGTACAGTCTTTCTAAATATGAACAAATTTTATTAAATATTAGATATGCATGCTTGGTTATATTGTTATTGTTATTAAATTTTCGGGTAACGTCATGTCGCTGATGATAAGACCTACATATCTAATTTATGTTTGTGTTACGATTATTTCCGCTGTTTAATTAATTTAATTACGCTGCGTTGACGTACTTTGCGTTGTGAAATATCATAATTTTACGGTTTAAATTGATGTTAATTATGACTTTCTTTCCGCAAGAGAGGAGCTATTCGCACGTCATTCACAAAGGAACCCTGTGAATGACATCTGTACTCTTGCATTACAAAAGATCCGATATTTCTTCCGAAGACGACGGATGAATACCGCAACGAGAACTTGCAGCAATCAATTTCGCGCTAATATACAGATTGTTGAAGTTATCGGGTCGATATTGCTAACTTTGATATTGTTGCACCTATTGAGATGGTTGAAACATAAAAAGCACTGGTGCTGTTCTCGAAAAAAAAAAAAAATTGTGCGTCGCATTTCAATTTTCGCCTTATATGTTTTTTCACTAGTCGATGGAGTGATATTACTTACGCTAAGGCTCCAAATGAAAGATTAAAAATTTTAAATGCGATTAAAAAAAAGCAAGTTTCCCTGTTTTGAGGTAGCCATGAACTTACTCTGCTTAAGTCACACGTTGCACCCTCATTCTTGAGGGAGAGTAGTGAATGCTATCCTAGCTGGCGAAGTATTTTGGCGGTTGCGAGAAGTAGAAGCGTTTCAGATTCGTGACTTCCCTCATGCCTTTGAAAGAGATTCTGTATTGAAAAATATATTAAAAGCAATTGAAGCGTTAAATTAAATTAAATGTTTTTCTTTCAAGACCATTGCGATCAGCGGTAATTTTGAACAATCGGTATATCTTGGAGGTTTTTCATGCAATTTAACTGCAAATTTTGCCTTTTCTCATGATTTTTTTTCCTATTAACTCCTCAATGCAGAAACGCCCGTCAACTAAATTTATGTTACGGTGGGATTAACTGTTAGTATAATTCTCGAAAATTGGAAAAAAAGGGGGAAAATGGGAAATAATTAATTCAGTTGAAAAGTAGGTACCGTTTCGAAGCGAGGTAATATAAATAACATTGTTCCGCTGAATATTGCCGCTATGGAACAAAAGAGTTATGACAGCATGTTCCCGTTTTCAACGCGGTTATTACGAATTATTTGAAATGGAATACAGGTGCGTTCATGCAGAAATATGAATCGGTTTGAATTGAATATTTGCTTTAGTCGAAAGCGAGAAACGAGTGTTTTACGTTAAACAGGAATAATATATGCGTTCATGCCTAAACCTATACGAATGCCTGACAGAATTATTCAAGCGATGAAAATGCATTTTGAAACAAATCAGGCGATATCAGTGACTTAAAATGACTTCGACTTCTTCGTGTCAGAAAAATTAACTATGTTATGAATTAATCATAAGAGATAGAATAGACTAAGAGCCCGATATACCATTTCGATGAGGGTTGGTTGAATCAACGTTTAACGAAGGGTTAAGTACAAAATTGCGGAATCCCAGAGAGAGTTTTATTATATTTACACGTAGGATCTGATATTGGCTTGCACCAGATGATTTTTTGCTTTCTTTCCATCACCTGGACAAAAATTTTCTAATGTACAGAAGTTTAAAGTTATCAAAAGTAAATGTTCGATAATCTTAGAGAAATAATCCCAAATATCTGGAACAATATCGACAAGCTGTTATTGATTTTATCGGCATCGCTCAAGTCTGTGGGGATGGACATTACTTTCTTATTGGAAATTTGAAGCTTTCTGATTTCATCCCATAGCCGACTACTATCTGGAGAAGCGGATAGGTGTTTTAAATATATATGTATTCTGTATTTGAACCGTAATAAAAGTTAACAAGTACGTAGGTTTGATTTAACGAGTAAATTTCCTCCACTGCAGTCACATTTAATTTTAATTTTTTTATTATCTGCCGTAGCCAGAAAAAAAAATGAGCATCAAATACGTTGAAAATGGATTTCGTTACGTATTCTAAAGCTATAAAAAGCTCTTTTCACAACGATATACCACGTGCCATAGTTATATGATCATTTAAAAATATAAATCGATAAGCAAGTAACAAATGCACGCTTAGATAGATTAGAGCTTTATTCGAAAAAGTAAGCGGTGAAATAAATGAAATTATTTGTCAGCTTTCAGTTTAACAACGACGTAACAACACAAACAAATAAATTATAAGTTTAAAATTTCAATTCATAATATCCACAGTTTTCTTTTTCAACGTGGCCTCCGTTGCTTGGAAAACATTCTCGCGATCTGCGTATTAAGTCTCTTCTCGCTTTTTGCAACACGCATTGCGTTATTTAGCAACAGGCCCTACGAATAGGATTTTTAAGATCGTCTTGGTTTTTTGGACAAGTGTAATAAAACCTGAAATAGGGAGATTTTGGCCTGTTGATGGAGTCACCATTTTCTGGGTGGAATCACTTACGCCAAAAGCAATCTGAGGGGAGAAAACGCTAACCAACGAATACGTTTCTGTCTAACCGGCGTCATCAGCGTTGTTCACAGCAAATTCTCTACCTCACATCAGTTAGTCGTTGGTTGTCCGGAGCTGTGTCCGTCTTCTTCCAGTTCCATCATTCTGGTAATCTTCTCTCCTTGGTGTTTGGGCCTCGGAGTCTTCGTCCTGGGCTCCCTTCTCTGCAGGGCTCCTAAAAAAAAAAGATATACGTTAGTATGGTATATTCATTATGAATGGTGATACTTATACCAGCACACTAAGGTAATCGTAGGTGGCCTTGTGCCTCGCTCCTGAAGGGGTTCTTCATCGCGGGATTCTCGTTAGTTTGCGTCTTCCCGAAGAAGTTCTTATTGAGCCTTGTCAGAAATTTCTGCAGCTCAGGTGTGTCAGTGTACCCAGCGAGGTGCGTGGGGGTACGTGTAATATCAATTGCAAGCAACGATTTTGTACACTCGCAAGGGGGGTAATGTAGGTGGGTGACGCCGTGACCCAGATGGGATTGGCGTAAGAGAGGATCGGGCGTATGTGTTCTACCTCACATCGCTATTTACCTCTCGGCTTATATCGCTTTCTTTCTAAAACGACATCCCTTGGCGCCAAGAGAGCGGAATTCGCTCGGAACAGCTCTAATAACGTCGGATAGGCAGAAACATGTCCACTTTGGTTATTGCTTCGAGGCATTTTTTTGATGTATTGTGCACGCGTTCTGTTGAAATATTTACGGCATTAGCTAACGCGTACACTTTCACTCGTCGGCCTCTCTTACAATGGCAAGAACTTTCTCATTCATTTCTGAAGTTGTTGAAGGCTCTTGACGTTTGGTAGCATCCACCATTATATTTATGTACATTTTCTTCAGTATTTTTAACGCTCTTTCCAATTCTTTTTTTGCTCAAAAATGACAATTTATTTACATTAAGCAACTGTAAAACGCGAACCAATTGATAGATTTCTTCTAAAACATAGCTAAAGTCGCTTACTTCGGCGAATATGGGGCCAACTTTCGTCAAACTGCCGTCGTATTATCTTCCATCCGAGAACTAAGTGAATTCGCTATATATTACTGGATCTATATAAAACTTCAAACGAGTTAAGTTTAATGTACAAGTGATAACTGCTGGTAATTCTAAAAGAGATCTCGTGCAATAAGCGTGAGATAAAAAGCATCCGCTTTGAAGTTTTAGCTATAATTTTCGTCTAATTTTAAAAGTACAGAAAATGGCGTCACGAAATATTTCAATAGACTTCATAATTACATTTATCGCCAGTACAGCCATCTGCGTGGCGGAAATATGTTTGCGGGAAATTTTTAGTAGATATTCCATAAATTCTAACAGCGAATTAATGAACCATGAACCTTCATTTCGCGGGATGGAATTTTTAAAAGACGACGGTACATATAACTTGCGCTGTACAACTTTCTTTGATTAAATTTTAATGGAATTTTACGTCCGTCATAAGCTCTCGTGGCAAAATGAACGAATCGTAATTTATAATTCAAGTTCAGAGTGGCAGGTAGCGCAGCCAATATGCAAACTTTGTATATTGTTCCGTTCTAATTAAAACGTTCAGCGGAACGAACATCGAACAATTTATTGCTCGTTTAATCTATGAATCAACGTAATAAAGGTACGTTGTGGCGCCGGTTGAATTTCAACCGATTTAATAATATTTAATTTTATGATATGATATTCGTCTTGGTTTGAAATTAGCTTTGATGTGAAGACTTCAAAAATCAATTCCATGCGTTGTTCTTGCTTTTATTGGGATCCTTGAGGTTTGAATGAAGTTGTCCATGGTTTATGATGTGGGATATATTGCTGCGAGAAATCGGTTAAGCGCAGGAAACGGAGCGGAGAAATTGTGAACCGACGAGCTTGTACAAGCTTTAGATCTTTAGACAAGCTTAAGAATAATATTTCCTTTTCCCCGACAACCAGCGGATTACTGCAATCCATATTTTAATTATAAAGTTATGATTTATTATTTTGTTGGAACCTGATAAATATAAAACAAGTAAAATAACTTGGCTGCGGCAAACTTGGTTGGATCGTCGTCGGCGTGGGTGAAAAAATATAACTGACCGGAGATGGTGTTTTCCACATGTGTTACTAAAGAAAATTCATTTTTACTTGGAAGAAATTTTCCTCCCAGAGTACCCAGGACATTTTCCAAGACTTGGATGGAGGAAAGGATCTGGTTTAGCGTCTATGTAACCGCTTCTAAACCATGAATATAGAAATAAATTATAATATTTTGGGAAGGAGAGTTCCTACATAATCGTGAGGTTCCGCAGAAATGGAAAGTGGCGTGCCCGGTGGGTCCTGCAAATCTGCCAAGTTTCAATCCGATCGGTAGGTGTCACCTCTTGTAAGTAACGTTTATACGACGTAATCAGCTGATAAAATAGGGCTGTCCATGATAGACTTATTTCTGCTTTGTAATCAATGGCGTATCTACACAAAATGGCGCCCATGGCAATTCTAAAATGAACCAAATCAATCAAATTATGCAAACTAGAAAAGATTATAATGGAAAACTAAATTAAAATAAAAAAATAATTTAATTAGGTTAATAAATACTTTTAATTAACTTGGTTTAGGTATCTTGCCATTAGCATGAATGCGCCCCCCGTTAGTGGCGCCCATGGCACGTGCGCTGCCTACCATACCCTGGATACGCTACTGTTTGTGGTTACGTATGGAAAGTAGCTAATCACAGCCAAATTTTTAGCGCCCGATTTTAAAGAACGCTCCTCGTAATTAAAAAACAGAATATCCGATTGTTTTTACAGTTTCGACACTACGAACGCGGCTTGAAAACATCAAATCAGCTTAATGTATAAACACGATCATATTCCTTTGAAGCGCCCAAACTAATTTATCGGCCGCGTCATTAGCGGTCGTATAACAAAAACTCGACGCGAAATGTTCGTTCCTCTAGCTTTACAAACAGAAAACCAAGCGGTAAGCAGGACGAAATCCTAGCAGAGGGCGAGTAATTATGCTGCCGTTCAAGCATTTTCTTCTGCGGCACAGAGAGAGGATCCTTTATTTACCTATCCCTTTATCTTCCTGCTATACCACGATTCGCGTCATTAGCGTGTGACTAATTCTGCACGAGCTGTCTTATAAGCGGAATAATCCACCGATATCAGCTCGGCTTGTAAAGCGGTACTGCACATCGCATTCCTCGCGTCGATCAGCAGATATGAAGCGGGCCACCTGATGTAAATGTTAGGTTCGTTCGCGCTTAGATGGGATAGAAGCGATAAAACGAATATTTCCAGTTTTCGGGTGGATTCTGGCGCCCTTGTACTTCATGCTTCGAATAACTTCGTCTCATTTATTTTTCGTGAATGGTGTAGCTCGATGGAAGTTTGAAATTAACCCCTAAATCGTTAAATCTGCACTTTTCAGAATAGCGGAAAATATAGCGGCTTCGAAATTGTAGGCTTTCAAATAATATATAAGGACTATTCATTTAAAATAAAATAAAGACAACTTTTATTTAATGAATACATGTGTGTAAGATTTATTTCTGATCTTTTAAGAAATTAACATGTTTTGGATATAGAGCAATTTTCATATACAGGTTGACAACCAAAATTGATTTAGTAGCTAATTATTTATCAGAGAAACAACTATCATGGTGGGAACAACAGGAAATACTAATACGATATACCAATATATTCCTAATTTTCTACATAAATATGATCTTCATTGACAATAAACACGAATAAATGAAAATTACGCTGCTTTTTATACAACAGTATAGCTTTCGTATTTATCGTGGTAGTTGTTAGTAGGCATACGCACTATTCAGTACGGGAAGAACCGGAAATTTCGAGAATTGGCAGGAAATTCTGAAAGTAGGTGTGGCATAGGTCAGGTATCAGTTACCTTCACTATCTACTTTATCTGTTCAGGGAACTGTTCAAGCTATTCAGGAAGCTGTTCAAATTGTTCAGGACGCTGTTCAATCTGTTCAGGAAGTTGTTCAAGCTGTTTAGCAAGCTGTTTAGCAAGCTGTTCAGGGAACTGTTCAAGCTATTCAGGAAGCTGTTCAAACTGTTCAGGACGCTGTTCAAACTGTTCAGGACGCTGTTCAAGCCGTTCAGAGAACTGTTCAACCTACTCAGGAAGCATTTTGTTTTTAATCCTAAGCCGCAATCTACGTTTGCCAAAGGCGCAAAGTGTTTATCTTTAAATCCTGCATTAAATAGAAGAAAATAAGAATATTTCCATAAGCTGGAGATGTACTAGAAAAATGCTCTTTTTTGTTTTGTTTCAGCCCTGTAAACTATTCCGTATTTAATTAATGGAGAGCCTTTATTTCGCGGAAAATGCCTTGAAAAACACTTAGCTGTCCTTATTAGTTTGAAAGAGGAAATGCATGTTGTCTGCCACGGAGATATTTCTAGTTTTCCCGAAATTAAACTTGCCTATCCAAGACAATTATTGTTGTAACTCACGCAAAATGCATTTTAACCGAGTTATTTAAGCGTAAAAGTTAGACGTGGTTCGCCTCACCTAACTAGATTCAGCGTCAAACTCGCACGAGCGTCAGGGTAGTTTAATTTGCATCAGATTGTGTTTGTTCTGGCGTCTCGCCGACGAACGCCCTCTACCGCCGTGTCAGGGGCGCTTACATATAAATGGACTGCTTATTCTAATCGGAAAAGAGTATTTACTGCCGCTTTACGAATTTAGCCAGGCGTTGGCTCTGGTGTTGGACGTACGATTGCAAATTATAAATTGAAATAAGATCATGCTGGGATACCAGCTGCGTTTGCCGTTGAAACGAATTAGAGAAAGAGAAACGGAATGGGGGGCATCGGGAAAATTGAAAATGGTCATTTTTCACTGGTCGCGCACGAAAGATGCGCTTTTAATTCTTTCAGTATGCACGAAATTGACAAGTTTTTAAAATCTATGGGAATGAAAATACAATAGTCGCTTTTTGCCAAATTCTAACGAAAACATTTGTTCTTGTTTTCTTTGTTTTGGATCAGCCTAGTTTGTTTATTCAAGTATTCAAGTAGAATAACAATGCGTTGCATACACGGCTATATTTATTTGTTTGAGTCGATTTCCGATCGTTGAATTGGGTTGCACAATACCGCTTCTTTAGACGAATCTCGCTTTGTTGTTCGTAGGACGATGATGATCGTAGGTTTGGAGTGGGTTTAATACTCCTTCGATGCTATTTAAATGGTCAAATGCGTATTTACGAAGTTCTGGAACCATTCCTATCCACCGATGCCTATCTTCGTGTAGTAGCAATTACATTACAAGGCAAGAGGCCAACATCAATATTCTCAACCAGCCCGCGCAATCGCTAAACTTAATGGCCATAGGACATGCCTGAGACATGATAGATCAAAGGATTGATATGCTTCCTAACCTTGCAATTAACTTAGAACAGCTACGTACCTACACATTGCTTATTAGAAGCACACCCAAGCGAATGGCAGAATATATTCGTTTACGTGGAACGAGCACTACTTATATTAAATTTTTTTTTTAATATAATCTTGCTATCTCAGTTAAGCCTCTTTTCAACAGCTAATTCAATCCGAATATCCTCGAAAATATTTTCATCATTTCGAGAGTGTTTACTTCAGGAACGGTACAATTTTAATGCGATGGAAATAATTACGGTCCTAAATAAATAAACACCTCGAAATACGAGGAATTGTAGTCCTCACAATTTCTTCCTTGCTCTGGACTACATCGGAGCAATTTCAAATATTGTTGTGTACCTTATACTTTCGCTTGCACGAATACGACGCGAATTATTAAAAATTCAAGGGATCTCTTGACTTCTTCGTCTTCTCTAGGAGTTTCGACGTTTTAGTAATTAATTTTTCAAATGGTAGTATACTCGGATCGGGCTCACGGAAGATAAAATTATAAACAGAGGCTTGAGAAATTCATCTTGTGTACGGCGCAAATGTGATTATTAATTTCTTACTAATTTGAGCTAAAAAAATTTAACTAAGTGGATGGAAAAAATAGAATTTATTACTTGATTTTGTCAAGTGTTCTTAGCTGGTCGTAATAAAACGATACGCTTTGCATTTCTTAAATTGGTTTTGTTTTGAGATGAATTTTCATTGATTGAAAAAAAGACGATAAATAAAATATCTAAAAAGGAACCCGAACCTACAACTTGAAACTAAAGGAAGGAACCTGAAAAAAACCTGAAACTTTGTGGTTTTGTAGACCTTATAAGGCTGTGTAAAATGCCGATTTCCGCCTTAGAGGATGATTTCGAGGCTTGAAAATCTTTTCGTTCAGCAATTTAAATACTGATTGTGTTGCTACCTCTGAAAAACCGGCATTGAAATTGAAGAAGTTTACAGCTATTTTGTCTTCTTTCAATTGCGTCTTTACGTAATGGGAAATTTTTAAGTTATTCAATTTAATAAGTGTATTCGTTGAAATACGTAGTATGGAACATTTTACACACAAAAGGTTCTAAGGTTGTGACAAACTAAAAGGCTTATATACCCTGTTGGGCCGTCACCACATTAAAAAGCGCAACCGACTCTATTTTAGTAGTGGAATAAAACGAAGGTGTTGGACGCTAATGTTTGTCTTGTCCCTAAGTAATTTCCTCACACTTTACGAAGAATCGACTTTCTCTCTGGCTTTCGCTCCACTTTAATAAATTCCCCATGCTGTTTTACACGTCTAACTACTTTCGCTTGTGTTTTCCGAGACGCCGCAGTCCCTTTTCCCTGCTCTATTTTTGATATACTCTTCTCATTAAGCGCTAACGGCCTTTATTGACCAACCTCTTAGTCTGCCGAATGGTTTTTTATGTTAGGCGCGCTGTACTCAACAATATTGGAACTGACCGCCATTAAACGCACTTCATTTTTATAGCGCGTCGGGGGCTCCTAATGACAGGTCTGGAATCCGCGGCCTGTGTAATAAAACATGAAGGCTGCTTAAATATTTTTGCTTTCTATTTCTTTTATGTGCTTCCCGAACGGGGAGCTGAATTCAAATCGGATGCAATTTCCTAAATACGGTGGTGGGAAAATGCTTGATGGTGCGAAAAATGTACAATCGTCCGAAGAAAAAAGGGCGATGTTAGGAAATACGTTTGCTTGCGCTGCAATAAAGCTCGATTGGTAAAAATACTGTTTGCAGCAGATGTTGAAAGCTATAAAATAGGGGAAGGTTTAAATATGTATAATCGACCGGTATAGTTTCAGTAAGTTTTAATACTGAGCGTTTTATACAGTGTTCCAGTGATTCTTATTTTAACATCTCAAATGCGTTTTAGTGCTAATTAACATCACTAAATTCTTATTTTGTTTCTATTCTTCCTTTTATTATATTTACGGCTCTAACAGGGAAAATTCCACAAACGGCCAAATAATGCCATTATCGCTTGACGAAACAGCAACACGTTTACGTCCTATTGTATTGTGTTGTATTAACATGATGGTGTTCGATTTAATAATAACTTTTCGATACAATGGATTGGCTACAATGGACCCATCTTTTGGCTACAACGATCGCCAGATCTGACGTCTATCGATTTCCATGTGTGGGGATGTTCACGAGGAGTAAATTAATAATGGCAACACCTCAAAGATTACCGGAGCGGAATTTTGCGATAAAAGTCATTCGATCAATAGAATTTATTCATCCCCAAGCGCCGATACTGGTCTCGAACAACAGATTAAAGGTACATAATTCTTCCTAACGTAACCGCAGCGTTGTAAATAAAATCGTCGTGATTTACAAAGTTTCGGAACCATTCGTTGCATTAAGCGCAGGTTACTGGAAGATCTCGTGTAGGATGCATATATAACGGAACAATCTCAAAATATACGATAAACGTTTTAAAAATAGAACACATCTACCGGCGCCTTCGCCAATTATCTATCGTGTTTATACCTTGAGGTCATCGTAAGTGAAACAGTGATTCTCACCATCGATCATCGATCATTCTCATCTCATAGTGTACGTTTTCTGTACGCCATGCGAGCCATAAAATGCAGTCGGTTGCTGAGTGTTGTGAGCAGGGAATACACGCTGAAATGTTCCTTTCGTTAGGTGTTACGTTTGCCGAGGGAAATCTAAGAAATTCCGGATTACGTGACCCGAATAAACTAACACTAATTTGTATATTGCAGAGTGTGTCGATAGATGGTCTATTTATATCGTGACGAAATTGTTACGATTGAGAAATAGGTTCATCTGCGCTTCTCAGAGCGGTCGATTCAAGTTAATTTTGTTCAATTACATTTCTTCACGCTTCGAATGGGAAAATTGAGAAAAAAACATTTCAATTGAACATTTAAAATTACTCAAGAAGCAAAGATCTTTACAAGAAACAAGAATAAATTGTTATAATTTGTTTTTAGAGGCTTATTTATGTTAAGTCCCATAATTATTAGCGCGCCTCTTTCTATTTCTACAAGTTTGATATGCACGATGGACAAAAAGCAACTCAATTCCTTTTAATCACAATCACTCTTTCACTAATTAGATCACTATTCGTATAATGATATCAATAGCTATCGGTCAATTAGTTTATTATCTCCTTTTGTTAAAATTGTTGAAGCAGTAAGAAACAGAAAGCTTTTGACCAAAAAATAATGCTAAGATAGCTTAGCTTCCTCATGGTACTGATGGAATAATTCACGGCAAAAGCAATAAAAGGAGAGAAAAAAAAATACACTAACACACGGACATGTTTCTGCCTACCCGGCGTCATCAGCGTGGTTTCGAAAGTATTTTTCATATTTCCATCTTCTATCGCTGTTGCCTTACAATTAATACCACAACTTTCAAAACGACAAACTCGACATTTCTTGGCGCCCTCTAGTGCCAAAGAAACGCATGCTTGCCGTTCAGGAAGCAGCGACATAAACCGGGTACTGTTCCCCAAACCATCCCTCGAGCAGGTCACCTGACTGCCAAACACGAGATGGCAACGCTGGTAGCGCTACCAGTGATAGAAGGTAGAGATATGAAAAATACTCTCGAAACCACGCTGATGACGCCGGGTAGGCAGAAACATGTCCGCGTGTTAGTGTATTTTTTCTCTCTCCTTTTATTGCGTTTGCCGTGAATTATTCCATCAATACCATGAGGAAGCTAGGCTATCTTATCATTATTTTTTGGTTATTGTTTCTAGGCATTTTCTGATGTGTTCTGTTTAGAAAACTTTTGGCTTACTTCCAGCGTCTTCAGCTTTTACCTCTGAAAACAGCATGTTTTTTTGGAAGGAATCACTCAATTGATACCGCCCTATTTAGTTTATTCAAAAGAATACAACATTGATACAGGTACCCCTCGTCTAACAATGGGCTATAGCCTGAAAGAACCTTTGAATTGCTGAATTTTTTTGTTCCTTTCTCTTTTTTTGTTTGACTTGTTTTGTTTCACGCTGTTTATCTTTTTCCCGTATTGTGTGTATTACAAAATAAAATAAAGACTGATGTTTAGCCACGCTTAAATTCATTAAACCAGTATTTGATGGCCTTATAAACTACATCCAACTTCTCTTTGATTTCTGCGCACGTTTTACTAGCAAAAAAAAAAGAAATCGAATCACTGACCGGTATTGTTCTTTTCCCATGATTCCACAAATATAAAAACTTGGTCTCTTCCAACAGCCCTCAAAACAACGCTACTTGATGAATGTCTCCGAAATTTTGATAGATGTTGACTAAAGAATGGTATTCGCAGTTGCTAAAGCAGATTTTGGCACAAAGCGCCTCAGCCTCCAAACAGTTTATATTTAATTCACGTAAGTAAAATATTATTCATGCTGTTGTTAAATTTAAAATCTCTACCACCCCCTCCGTGTACCTACTAGAACGAGTAATTACGCATCAACCAGTAAAATAGGTGCGTACACGATTAAACCACCGAATAAGCACACGGCCAATACGATTATCGAATGATTTCGATCCATCTCGACAAGAGTAAAGCACTGGTGTGCGAATGGCATTCGTTTTACCCTGTAAAAATGGTCGACAAGGGAAATATCCTAGAGTGGATACCTGTTTTTTTTTTGTCGTTTCGTCAATTATTTATTCGTTGTTTGTTCTAGAAAGCTCGTTCATAAATACACCGGATTTGATTGAGTTTGTACAGCGTGACACTTCAATTAAGTAATCATTGCCGAGTGGTTTAATTCTTGTTTTATTAATAACATTCCCCGTCCATACAATGCATTATACAGGCCCGCGAAAATAAACTTTGTCGGAAACGCTTCGGATGCACATTGTAGCGCCGATTTCAAATATAAGCTCAATTTTCTTCCATCATGTAAGGTTTTCTCGAAAAACACGATTAAGGTATTTCAAGAAAGTTCAGCAGTCTTTATAGTCCCTTTTTCACTGATATTCAAAGCTCCTTTCGATACTTGGGCCTTTTATGAACATTCCCTGGATTGTCTCTCTTGAGCATCCAGCAATAATCCGCTAAAAAAAATAAAATCTTTCGCCTTGCTCTTCACTGACTGCATCAAGGCTTTTCAGAAAGTAGTCTAAATGCGAATCCAGGAAATATACTTTTAGTCTCACTTGACATCCCATTTCTTTATACTTATTCAATATAGTTTGGACAATATTTTGTTACTCTGAGTCTTTCTTGTTTTCGAGAAAAATTCCAGGTTTTCCATGCTTTTTTTGGCTTTGGTGCATTACAGTTTGAAATATTTCGTCCTTCTTAAGCTTTATACGTGTTTTTCAACATTATCTCCGACAATCCTGGAAACTTATTACAGGAACATTTAAAGCATTCTTCACCTTTAGGAAATGCCTTTACAAATTGCTTCATGAGGCCCAGTTTGATGTGGAGTGAAGTGTAGTAACAGTTTGCTTGGATTAATTAAACAATCGCACATTTCTTGGCCGTATGCTGACATGTAATTATAATCATGTAAGCGTCATGGCGTTACCATGAAGAGATCTATTAACATTATTTAGCTTATGGCTTCTACGTACTTTTTGATCTGAGTAGAATTTAAAAAATGCCAATGCACGTTAGATATCTCCAATTGAAAAAGCAAAAAAAAATAATTGTTATAGCTTTTTCCCAAAATTATCTCAAGAGTGAGATACGTAATTTTTCATGTGTCTTCTTTATCGATGCTAATTAGATGAGCAGAGGTTATATTTCCAGTTCCGAATAGTCTTTCGACATAAAATATTCAATATTGATGTAATTTAGATGGGTCGGCAGGCATCATATTAACAATCAACTCCTTGTTAGGGGTGCGCCTAGGGTCATTATCGAGTTACAATCCCCGCATGAGTTTCAGTTGGGACCAGATTACGTCGAAGATTACGATCATTAATCCGGTAATTCCTTTTTAATTATGCAAGTGGTTCGAACTCGATTAGATGCTGCGGTTGGTCCGTAATTACGGACCGAGCATGATTAGCTAACTGCGCAAATTCGCTAATCTAGGAGAGACGTGTGTCAGAAACGTCAGCTTTATTGCTCATGATATAAATTGCTGGATATGCTGCGTTTCCTACGTTCTGCTTGAACAATAAATCAAAATATTATAACCGGTGTCAATATGTCTCACTTCGGAAGCGATATTGAAGCAGAGCATTGAGAATAAAGCAGAGAATTATAACTACTACGCAGATGGTAAGTGAAACTATTTGTTTTGAACGATTTGTCGCTATTATTATTGCACCGCGTGCTATTGATATCACTAAGGGCTTTGCCAACGTAATCGCTACAACTAGTGATGTATTGTTAGAGTGAGAATATCAAATACAACATGGTAAAAGATATTCATATTATCTCCTTTAATATTGCCGTGCATTACAATACTACTTCTTGTAAATTTTTATGTACACTGCCGTTCAGTGAAGTTCGGTCATACAATAAAAATCTATTATATCGCACTGTATACAATTATTAATACATAAAATTAGAAAAATATTAAGCATACACTCTTTTCTAAGGGATTAAAGCCATAAATTATTATGTAAAGTAGAAATATTGCGACAACCACAATAAAGTCCCTTTTATTGTCATTCCAAGAATTTCCCGGAAGTATCGATCTTTTGAAACGGATCGTTTGGGGATTATTAACGAACAATACATTTAGCAAAGACGAGTCAAAGTTTGAGGTTTTTGGGCAAAATCGACGAGTTTATGTCCGAAGATCTAAAACCGAAAAGTGATCCCGAACTGCCTTGTGCCTATAGTGAAACAAGGGCGTAGTTCTGTGTTAGTGTGGGGATGTTTCTCCTTTGCTGGGACGGGAGATTTATGCAGAGTGCAGGGTGTAATGAGGAAGGAAAATTATTTTGCAATACTCCAGAATCACACAGTGCCATCAGGATTGCGTATAATAGGCCGTAACTTTATATTCATGCATGACAACGACCCAAAGCACACTGCGTTAGTGTGTAAGAACTATCTAAAGGAGCAAGAAGAACAGCACACCCTGAAAGTAATGACATGGCCCCCACAAAGCCCAGATTTGAACCCGATAGAGTTGTTGTGGGATGAACTGGACAGGAGGATCCGAAAAATATGCCCAACTTCACAAGAACATTTTCGGAATATTCTGCAACATGAATGGATTAATATTCCACAATTCGTTTTAACAAAACTTATCGAAAGAATGCCTAGAATAGTTCGAGCGGTGATTAACAGCAAAGGAGGTTTTTTCGATGAAAAAAAAAAATAATGTTCAGTATGTTATATTAGGCCAGAATAACTTTTTATTTATTTATTTTTGTCTTTTTTACCTGTACATACAATAAAATTGCATTTTATTTTTAGTTTCGTTTGTTTCTGTAACCTTTTCATGTTTTTTACCAACCGACCGAACTTCTCTGAACGGCAGTGTATTTGTTGGTACTAGAGGACGCCAAGAAATGTAAGGCTCGTGGTTTTGAAGGGAAGCGATATGAACTGCGAGGTTAGGCGGAGAACACCTGGAGCCACGTTGATGACTCCAGGTAGGCAGAAGCATGTCCATGGGCAAATGTTTGTTCTTTCCATGCTTTGCTGTTGCCGTCAGTGATTCCAATGCGGCAACAACTTCTTAATTGACAATGTATCGATTTGCGCTCCTAATACACAAATAGCTATTTGGTTATCGTCTCTAGGCATGTTCTGATGTGTCTTTAATACATATTGGTAAGCCTGTAGGAATCTTTTACATGTGCGCTTTTCCAAACCAACCTCTCGTCTTAAGCAGCCCAAGAATTGCTGGAGAAATGGCTTGGGGGATGCTAGAGGGAGCCAAGAAATATCTGGCTGGTCGACCCTTTACACAGAGATCTAGCATAAATTCTCTTTTTGATGTATAGTTTTGGTTGACCAGTATAGACACCTTCACAGTCTTGACAATTGATTTTGTAAATAGTATTTGTTCGTCTATTGGTTGCAGTGCCTGATACAGTTTACTTCTTACATAAAGCAACTTCGTCCAATATAAAGTAAGAAGCATTGTATACAACACATCATCAAGTAACAAGCAATTTTATTGCTTTTTTGCACTTGATTATCTTTTTTCTGCAATTTAGATAACGACCATTTTGAAGCGCTTCATTATATCTCAATTTCCCTGGCAGGATGGTTTTCTTTAATGTTGACGATGGAATTATTAAGTCTTCAGGCGTGCTTGTGTATTCGAGGACTTGAACTTAATTAATATTGCTTGTGTATACCTTTTAAAGTACGCGAAATACGAGGGCTGTTCTCTTTCCACTGAGAGTATTTAGCAGACTGTGATATTTTCAAACAAATTTTGTCGACATTTTAACGTAATTGTTTACAACTTTAATTATGATGAGAGTTATCAAATATACTCGAAGGTTTTCAAAATACACAAATTTTAAATTAATCCTTTTCCCAAGAAATCATGGAATTGGATAAACTTATGGAGCTGTGAATTTTGACAATTTCTAGCATGGCGTAAGCCGCAAAGAATATTTTTCGGAAATGTTTAGTGGACAAGTCGTCTTCCTTAGCTGCCATAAAATGGTGGTATAATGAATTTTAACGGGGTCGACTTTCCTTAAATAACAATTTTCGAGCTTCTAAGTCAAAAAACGGGAGAATGAAACGAAAAGAATATCGGTTTATACGAAATATTGATGGAGTACTTAAGCAACTTTAAAAATTGGTATGGAAGCAATTGATACAATTTTCCACGAACCTTGCAGAATAAAAATCTCTACAAAAACATAGTCGCCACACTTGTTGGCAATATAAGATATATTTCTACTATAACACTGAAATCGTCGCACCGTTAATGTTGAATGGAGCATTACAGTTTATTTGTCTCAAGTTTTTCGCGAGAAACTTCCAAGAGGAAGGTCTAATGACTTTTATTTATTTCCTCGTGTAAAGAATAAGTTCTACGCATGTGGAACCCAAACAATTTCTTACGAAGAACACGTTCCTTTGAATGTTTTTAGCACATACCCAAAGACAGCGTTATTTGACGTTACCCAACCCTATTCTGAAGTTATTCATAAGTACATTAAAGAATGCCAATGACATTAAATATGCGACTAAAAAGAAATGTCTATTAGAAACACAATTTCCAACACAAATGTTTGGCTTCCAATTAGCAAATTATTGATTCCATGTTCTTCGTTTTACTTCACTTTTTGCCAAAATTGGGCTTTCTATTTGATATGGTGCAAAAATATCCATCCGATGCTTTGGTGTAAGAATCAGGCAACTTATTGTTTTCTGCAAGAAGAAAGTAGTTCCCGGAGCTGTCTGGTTCTTGCCCGAATCTGCTAGCATTTGTTGTACGGTGAAAGTAAAACGTTTTACATTAAAGAACTGATTTTAAACTACGAAAATAAATTTGCGTTTTTCTTTAAAGAAGAATGATATAAAAAATGTTTAATTTGAAGGCACAAAATAATAGAATTTAGAAATGGACACAAAGAAAGTGTTGTGTTCTGAAATGACAAGTGGTTTGGTCTCAGAAACTGTATATGCTCCTCTCTTTCTCAAAAGGGAAAAGCTAAAGGATGCAGAGGAGTTGGCTGCATGGCATGCTGGAGAGGCTGAAATCTGGTACTAGCAAAAACTAGCTGCTACAGGAGCTGATGAAATAATGAGACGAATAGTCATTTTTCCTTTTTAAAACTACGTAATAGTGTTTTTAATACAAGACAAGTGTTCTTTTAAGAAAATAATTTTTCTTTGTGCTTCTGTTTTTAATTGAAACTTAAAAAATCACCAAATGCTTTTATCGTTTTAAGCAAACAATAGGCAGCTCCAAAATCAAAAACTGGTTCTTCCACCCACCTCTTCAATTGAAATACTCGCCAGTTTGAGATGTCACGATTATCTTACTTAATCTTAAAATGTATTCTTCGTTTTTATTATTAATTAAATAAATAAATAAAATAAAATAAAAATTAAAGCACAATATCAACAACTTTTGTCGACATGTTATACACGGTTGAAATAGAAAAGAAAAACTCTTTCCGACGGTGTCAACATGCAATATGGTGCCGATAAGAAATAAGAAAACTGATAAACAACACAGTCCTTGCTATCATTATTTATAAGAAAACTGATGATTGCTAGAAAAAAACGAAACGTCATATAGAAATTTTTACTACACTGTTAGATAGAAGATCAAAGTATCTTTGAGAATGTGCTTATACAAGGTGCTTGAGGTAAAGGAAGTCCATTTTCTCTGCGGGTTCACAACAAGTACAAAATTTAGGAACTTTGTCAATTCTAAACCCACCCTCTATCGCCAGATGTATTAGATTTCTCTTATCTAGCTCTCGTAAAAAGTTACACAAACCAAACATACTAAAAAACTTGCTAAATTCACTAATGTATCAAACGTGTTTATTGCCAATTTCACTTATTCGCGCTATTTTACTACGCAGAATGTACGAATAGGTCAACTGAAATAGAATTGTCTCTCTCCTTGTTACGTCGTTTAAAAACTTAGGCAATCTAGTATTTATAGATACGCCTGAAAGAAAGTAACAATGTCAGCGTACAATGTTATCTTTCAATTACCTTATTAAATTTGCTTTAATGCAAATTATTTATTCTAACCATGTAATAATGTACATAGAAATATTTAAGTTCCATTACAGTAATTGTTTGCTCACGTCTTAAATGTCCAATGCTTGTTGTTTTCTAACTGATCTGGAGAAGGTGAAGTCGTGTGCATACATTGTATTACTAATTTAATTGGTTTCATAAAATCACGAGCAACAATAAAATGCCAGGTTAACCGTGTGTTGTACGTATTACGTAACGAGATAAGTGGATTAAAAAGTTATGAAATCAACTGCATTACATCATAGAACATATTAAAATTATTATTAAATATTTAAAGTAACTGTCGGAATGCTACCGCGACATAAATTGATCTAATTAACTATAAACTAATTAAATTAAACTAATTAAAATATAAACGAAGAGAAATTCACCAGTTTTACAAGAAATTTTGCGCTATAGCTGGTTTCACGTTGAGAACGAAGTATTGCCTCTTACGAAGATGGCCTTAAACATTGTTAGGTTTCCAATAGAAGTATTATTTAAGAGAACAGCTTCGGATCATCTTGTAACTCATCGAACCTCCACATATCTTCTTCATCTAAAACAAATAAATTTCAGGGAAAAGTAATAACAACAAAATAAAATTTATACTTTTCATTACATGATTAATACAATTTCGCCAGTTTTGGAACAGACACATTTTCGTACCTCTCTTCGATAAGTTTTGTCATTTCATTGAATATAGTTTTTAATTTTAAAGGGTGTATTGTGCTCACGCCGCATTCTCTCCAACTGCAGGCGAACAATTCTCGTTATTTTCTTCTTTCCCAACTAAATACACAATTCTTTTAATTGCATTGGACAATGTATAAAGGTATTAAAAATCATCTGGTTTTCTTTTATAGAATAGCATCCGCCTTTTGGCCTATTGGCGCCTTCTTTTTCACATGGTAGTAGTTAGTTATTGTACCATATTTGCAACAGTTAACATTATAGATGCGATTACTGAGAAATGGACACTGGAACTAATAAATTAGAAGAAAATTGAAGATCCAATATTTTGAACTCAATGGGAAACTCACTATAGCCAATTTTCTCTTTTGCATTTTCTGCGCGAGTTATTGATGCATATATGCAGAATACCAAACAGCACGAGCGTAGTTTTGTAATCTTGGAGAAAATTGTAGTTAATATCGTGTTAAGCGTGAGCCAAAAAGAACGCAAAAGTCGTGATCATGATCATCTTACTAAGTTTCCATAACTTAGGTAAAGAAGAGGTTTTAAATGATAAATTGAGGAATATTATCAGAGATTCGCACAGAACAGGAGCATAATGCAGTTCATTATGATCGGTTGAATCGTCAAACTTAAAACGAGCCAAAGTAACAAGAACTTCGTAAAAAAGGGAAATTACAGGGCTTAGTTGATAAATTTCATAAAATTCCGTAGCAAATCTTTTAATTATTTATTTTAATTTTTTCGTGAACTCTTGTATAAGGCTAAAGGTCATACATGACGGGATCCACGATTTTCCGCTCTTTTAATAAACATATCTCCAAAAATTCTTCTTTCTATGCGACATTGGTCCAGTATTAAATTCTAAAAGTGAGGATTTTAACACATTTTTTTAAAATTTAAAATGATTTAATACACCGCCGTCTAAGGTCTCACGCTAAACGAGAAAAATCCTCTAAGACGAAGCTTTATTAAATTTCATACAGCAGAAGCGTTTTTCTCGTAAAGTTCTGTAATCTACGCCTCATAATTCATAACTACAGCGCTTTTTTTCCGTTTTACTTGCGCTACTTCGTTAGGATTGCATTAAGTGACCCGTGTAGCCACAGCGCAAAACTATATAATTAACTGAAATGTCCCTACGCTTGTATCCCAGCACTTATCTCGAGCAATTAATAATAAATTAAGGTATCTCTTTTCCACCGTTATTTTCAGGGAAAATAGAGTTTGGGGCGTTCTTTACTCCAGGTAGTAGGAATAATACAGCTTAGCCTTCGTCCGGCACAAACTTAATGGAACGAGTTTAACCGTAACTAAAATTTGAATTGGTAATTTATTTTGAAGTGAGCGGGAAACCTAGAAGACTAACAAATAATTAAAAAGCAGTCCGAATTAATGTATTTTAGTAACAACAAAAGTAAAGAGGATTCAGTAAAAATTTACAGGTGTTTATTGGTTGCTGTTTAGTTTGTAAAAATGCTGGCGGAATTTCGCGCTTATTCTTACGAAGTGTTCCAACATACGTTATACCAACCCGTTTCAATTCATTCAACAGCTCTATAGAAGAAAACCAATTATCTCCTGTTAGATTTCGATTTGTATTGATGATCGGAGAAATTAATTTGAGTACACTACGTGTTGGAACTGAAAGTTTGTTTGGATTGGGTTCGGTTGTCTTTCCTGTATAAATAAATGAATTGATCAGATAATGCGTTTTCGAATCGCATAAGCACATAATTTTGATGCCATATTTTTTTGGTTTACTCTTGATATATTGGCGAAAAGAGCAGCGGCCGCGAAATCCAACAAGCATTTCATCTACAACAGCATATTCGCTGCAACTGTAATTATTCGTACAGTTTGCGTTGAAAATTTCATAAATTTTTGAAATGGCAGCAAGTTTATCACCATTGTCAATCCTGTTCCTTCTAGTTGTTTGATCGTCAAATCTTAGCACTGACAAAAGAAACAAAAACCGTTGTTTAGACATGACACCTCTAAAAATATCTCGTCCCGTACCATCCGTTGCAAAAAGACTTCTAGTATCTTCGTGGTTTGATTTAAACACTCCTGCCAAAATTACAAGTCCCAGAAATGCTTTCAATTCAATCATGTCTACATGTTCAACATAACTTGCCGTTGGTCCATAAGAAGAACTCGTTTCCGTTATTTTTGCATTTGTATGCTCTAGTATTTCATTTAGAATTTCTTCCGTAAAGAAAAGAGAAAATGCTTCAGAAGGTGTTCTTGGAGGAGTATTTACTGCCGGACCCTTTGCTCCCGGTCGAAGAGTGACTATATTAGAAGATCTGGTACGTGAAGTAGCAGGAGGATTTTTGGACCACTTATATCGATTTCGTCCATAGAAGTAACTTGTTCTTGCACTGACATCACCTAAGTCTTCTTCACTTTCGTTTTCAGATTCGACTTCAAATTCTGAACATGTGTCGTGATCACTATGTTCGCTTGCTGCATCACTCAAATCATCATCACGTTCATCAGGGCATTCACTTTCACTAACATCATCGTAAAAGTTTTCGGCAAGATTTGCTAATTGTTCATCAGTTAGAAACTTTATCATATTGTTTTTACTATTCAATACACGTATTATAGAAGGGAAATAAGGAACAAGTTGACGACGCTCTGGTTTGTGAGGAACTGAGTAAGAAATTTGTTTGAGTCGAATATTTATACGCCGTACAGAAATCAGGGGAAATGCCACTATTTGATTTGTAAAAAATCACCGAAGTCGAACATAAATGAGTGAATCCCCTGTACATGTAGGTACTATAATAAAAATCGCCGAATTGGAACGTATATAAGTGAATCCCCTATACTTACATGCACAACAACATCTGTGATTTCCCCAAAAGAGGACGAGGGCTATTATCACTATAAAATTCTAAATCATTGGTTAGAATACACTACGCTATTTTTGAAAAAAACAAACGTAATTGCTATCGTGGGGTGTTGAGACACCCCAAAAGCTATTTTTTGCTAAAACTGTAGAATATGGTAAATAATAAATTACACTATATTACATATCTCATTTGCATAGGCGAATACCTGGAACCTTAGAAATGTGACAAAAATAGTTTTAGAAAAAATTTAAAAAAAATGACCTCTGGGGTTCCGAAACACCCCACGATAGCACTTGAGGGTTAATAGAAAGCGTGCTTAGCCGTGCCACAAGCTCGAGAAGGCCTCATAAAATATTAAGATCAAAATTGCCACATTTAAAATTGTTAATTACTTTACATTATTTCGGGACAATGTAGTTAGTTCCATCTATTTTTTTTTATTTTGTAGTATTACAAAAATCCCAGGCTAGAATTTTATAGCTCAATATGCAACATCACCGCCACCGATTTTAATACACATCCATTACTCCTCTGGGTTTGATGCGTGCAATATTACGCCGTTTGACGCAGGAAACACATTGATACTATCAATCATATGAATTTCGATCCCTCACATGCACCGAGGCAACAATAATGGCTCGTTCAGGTTAAAACAATATGCCACATAGGAGCAAGCGAATCTACTACAGGTTCAAATGCAGTACAAACAGAGATAGATATGAAAATGAAATTTGAACCAATCGATAGATACACATTATGTACGTGCATGTACATAATATGTATCCTCTACACATAAATGGCGTTAGGTTGGTGCAATATGCTTTCAACAAATGAGGTATGTGGATGATAAGTTATGTTGAATGACTTTGTTTTTGAAATAATCTAAGAAATTTATTTAAATTGTTTGTGCCTATGGTGAGGTGATTGGTCCAATAGATTAAATTTACTGAGCATCGCAGTGTTCAACAAGAAAACAATAATTCTGAACGAAATCCACTTCGTCAGTCAAAACTGATTGAATTAATCTCAAAAGAGCTCCTAAATTAGATGTCATGACCATCTTAGCAGACATAATGTATGTTTGTGTATAATGGGACTTGTTACGATGTAATTTCAAACTTTTAATTGGAAATGGAGGCTTGCAACTGTGAAACAACACCTGGCTGTAGAAAATATAGACGAGTTTAATTTACAGACTGTCTGATCCTGTATACACACTAGTTTAACCCCAAATTCACATTATTTAAGAATTTAGGATGTATTATACGAAAAAATATATTGTTTCTCATTAATTTCAATAAAATAATGTTAAAAGTTACAGGAAAAGTAAATGAATAGATGATAATATTGAGATGTTGGTAGCCTGCGTTGCCCTCTCTACTTTTAATTACTGCATTTTGTAACAAGTCCCGGAATGGTGGATTTCTCGTAGCAAACCCCGAGAATTAAGGAGCGAAGAAGAGCCCCAAAGAAAAGATAAGTGAGAAAAAACCAATATGTTACTTTTCTTTTTTGCGCCAGTATATAAAACTCTGATGTAAAACAGATACCAAAAGAGAAATTTGTATAAATTTGTTTTAACCTATTTCAATATGGAACGGAATCTTGCTTTCTGCTCTCTTGATCCCGTGTAACCGTTCGTTTCGACTCCTTGTACACCCTCACTCACAATTTGACTATTGCGTTTCGACGTTGAAGTTCACTTAGAGAAGAGTTTGTATCGTTCCGAAGATGGTTCGATGGTACTCCAGCCACTTATTCCGAAGAACGGTTCGACGATACCTTTACAAGTTATTCCGAAGAAAAGGCTTGACGATGCTCGAACAATCCATCCCGAAGAACATTTCGGCGACCTCTGTCCTCCGTATTTTCGACGTAGACTACCGCTGGGATGATTTGGGTGCATCCTCTAACTAGTCGTAATTGGTTCCTTCCAGAAGTAATGATTATACAAATTCGGTAATTTTGTTTATTTTCTTCAAATTCAATTTTTATTAGGGTTAATCGGCGATTTTGGTCACTGACTAACAAACAGCAATTTCCTGTTTATAAAAACAGTTACCTGTTTTTATTTTCTGACTTCGCGGATTGTATCTTTTATTCCTCCAGAGACTTCCGTTCTTTTCCGCGGATTTAGAGAATAAAAATATTAAATTTAGAACCGGAAATATTTTCCTTCGCATATCTTCACGTATGTTCTTGTAATCGGCTGGTTTGGACATAAAATAGCTGTTTGTCATTAACATCTGTCTTGACCTTAGAAACACGCTAGGTGGCATTTTATTGATCTTTTTTTAGAAAGGGTTGTTTTCTTTTCTCCGAATGGTTATATGGTACATAATTACTTTATTGCGAGCTTGGGAAGTACAAGAAACGGGCGCATTGATTTATATTTTCTGGTCAATTAAAAAATAGAGAGGGCGGGGCTCCGGGCCGATGTATTTATACGCCCGAGCATATTTCTAATTAAATATTAATTACTTCCTGCCGAATGCCCTAGCATTCTTTAAGAACTGTATTTTCGAGTTCTCTCGGGCTACCAATGCAAATACAGGATGTCGTATCTTTTTCACCCATGGCCAAATTTCCGAATACGGTGCATGTTTTGAGATATATCGTATTGGCGCGTTAATTTTGTCCATGAGTGTGTGTACATATAAAAAAAGTATCGATTCTGTATTCAACATCCAATTGCCAAATTTTACGATAACATTTTATGATTTTAAGCTATTTGGTCGTAAATAAAGTTTTGCTGGTATTACCTTCATGTTAAAAGGTTATTGGATATCGGACAGACAGACAATAAGTCTAAGAACTAACTAAGAAAATTATACTTTCTCTTTTATGGTAAAGTACAAATTTCTGTCGGAGAAAAGCATGTCAGATCAATGGATAACATCCATACAGGGAAAATTAATAAACATTTAAATGTAAATCTGGATGTACGATTTTCCATTTGATAAATCTTTTTAATTGTTAAAAAAAAAGAAAATGTAAAAAATGAGACTTTGTGAATACTCTACGGCTAATTAAAAATATTTTAAAAGATATACATTTGTATAAAAAAGTGCGAAAGTATGAAAGAAAATCCTAAAGTAGCGAAGTGAAAGGAATAATTAGCTTCATATTTAGGGTTTCAATGAAAAGGTACCTTTTTAGCGAAATGTCACTAGAATATCACAACACTCACAGAATGTTTCGCTTGTCTGTATTGAATTGGGGTTCGAATTCATACTCCGCCCGGCTTATTCACCAGATCTGGCCTCCGGCAACATTTTTTTCTGTTTTTTGAACTCAAAGTTTCACTCGGAGGACAAAGATTTTCATCAAATGAGGAAGCCATCCCATTTGTAAACGACTTTTCTGCAAAACGATGCTAACTAATTAAAAAAATGGGAACATCGCTGGGAAAAGTGAGAAAAAAAATACTTGTTTCTGCCTTAGGCCGGTAACTTTTTAAACTAGTCTCGTACAGTGTAGCCACTTATTCCTTTTAAATAACAAATATTCAAATATAAAGGATTGAACACAAAATGTTCAGAAAAACATTTTTCTTTTCATCCAAGATAAAATTAAACAAGCAGAACGTCTGACCTCGTTGAACCCGGCGGGTGTGAAGGTGTTAAAAAAGCTTTAAGGATCTATTTAAAGGCTTTCAGGGTAACCTATTCATTAAGTTGAACAAGTTCGCCACGAGCTCGGTGATAATTCCATCATAAACTTTCACGAGAAAAACGATAGGCACGTAAATCCGGATCGTCAAAGGGACGATCATCCATCATTGAGAGTATATCCGATCCTTTTAATCTACCCGTCGTTGCTACCCCGAAACCACTTCCAGTTAAAGAAAACGGAACGTCGTTCGATCGAATAAAGACGGTATCTTTTCAATAGAAAGATCTTTTCCCTTTTGTTTCTTCCCTAATTACTTTTCTTATCGCGAAGCACTTTCTTGTCGACGACTCGTGGAAACTTTACAAACGAATTTGCACAAAAGAAGGTAACCAGATTGAACAAAGAAATTTCTAGTAAGTATTGTGGTCTTCGTTGAAGAGAAATGCCCTGCGAAGATAAATCTGAGGGGAGATTGGTCATTGGACTAAAGTTAGTAGAAATTCTAAAGTCTGAATCTGCAAATAGTTGTAACGATAATTATTTAGGATCAATTTGGTTGAATAATGTAGATTGCAAAAAGTGGATTCTATTGATACATCTTAGCTGAATGTGCTGAATGCTAATTTAATCTAATTGATACTAATGCTGATGTATTTTCTTTACCACTAAATTATTTGGATCATAGGGTAAGAAATTCAATGATAAAATGCAATAAAATTGTAACTGGTTCTTCTATTATTAGATTAAAACTTGTTCAAACTTTAATTTTAAATCCGAAGGATAAACCGGGCAAGACAAGGTCGGGAATGTACAGAAGAGCGATAAACGGCAGATTCAATAAGCATATTAGGTGTTACTGATATGGAAGGATAGAATCGTCGGATTAAGGGATCTAATTGTTTTGATAAATTGGACACTGCATCAGGTTTTCACAAAATACGTTTAAGTGACGTGTTTTTATTAAACCATGTCACAGATTTATATTTAAGAGATTGTCTTTTGAAATCATTTGTGCCTCCGAATATTTTTCAATATTATTAAATATAAATTTATCTAGTCTGAATGGAGTCTGCCTGAAGTTTTAAGTCGAATTCATTCAAGTACGTAAAGGTGTCAGTATACAGTGTATTAAAATTATTATAAGATTAATTTTTTTGCAAAGTAAGCCTATCTACTATTTGTTAAATGATTATATTTTTTTATAATAATGTAGCTAGTAATTTTTAGAAGCTGGGTTCACTTTTCTGCGTAGATAAAATTTACGAAACTCTATTTATTTCAACACCGCCCTATTATTCGGAAACATAACAATAACCCTTACATCCTATTATTCCTTCGGATATCTCTGATACTTTGTGTATATTTCCCCCGTTTTAGGAACGAACTCACAAAAGCGCCATCTGTGTAAATACATGTAGCACATCAACCATATCACGCCGGGGATCTCACGAGAAATAACTTAATTTCCGCGACAATAAATCCAATTTCAACGCTAAAGATCATCTCCCAACTACGATACGGGCTTGGTTACGAACATAAATTTCCGCCATCATCAAAAGCCGTCGGATATATCATCGACTAATAAGTGCAGAGAGGTATATATCAGGCATTAATTCCTGCCCGTGTTTCTAATTTACTTGGAAATTCTCACGTGATCGTAATTATTGCCTTGCTTCTAGGGCACTTCGCAATGTTACAACGTTAAACACTTAGGTGTAGAAGCGCGTTACCTGCGCTGATCTCCTGCTTGTTTCGCGTTATTATTCCCAAGTGTCTATTGTCTCCGTTTTGATTCAGGCACAATAATGAACGCTTCAATTGTTTTATTGCGAGAAATTTGAATTGAATTCAGCAACCGATGCTGCTGGCGAGTCGGCAAGCTACATATTTGTAACTGTACGAGACTTTACGTAAGGGGTACCTTGTTAAGGATTTAGTATCTTAAAGAGCACCCGATGCACTAATTGGGGATTACGAAATATACCGTTGAGAAGGCGATATGGTGGTAAACAGCGTTTTAAATAACACTAAAGTATCGGCACACTCCGCACCACACACATTTGATTCCCTCCTCGTTATACCCGGTAATAATATCGCTGCTGGTTTATCTGTTTTCGCTTGTTCATTTTTTTCGTAGAAATAAGGTCATATTAGAAAAATTGATGTAAAGCCGCAGCAAACAGTAACCTTGCTGAACAATGACACCCCTTGTCGTACCGAGTCACAAAAGGCAACTGTTTTCATTTACATGCTCGGATCAAATTTCGGAAACATGCCACTTTGTACTTTCAGACCCGCTTCGATTTTTGAGACGCAGAAATTTTATTTAACCGGAGAGAAACTCTTCTTCCATACCACTCCGGGTTGTTAAACAACCCCCGAACTCCACGCCGTTTAGGATTCTTGATTCACTTTTTCCCGACGCTAATAAGATTAAAACTTCGTTCATTTCTACTTCGTCCTTTCTTTTTCCTCGCGGCAAAGTAGATTTTAAACGTTCTCGTTAAATTTCGACCAGAATCTCGCGCAGCAACAACTCTCCCCAAGCTGATTCGGTTGTTTAATTACGTGCCTTTGAACATTTTCGTCGTCTGTTTGACGAGCAAAACGACAGGAGGAATATTACGAAACTTGCCGAACGAGCTTGCTGTTGTCGGGCGGGATCCTAATTGCGACGGGATAATTCTGTCGTCGTCCTCTTCATCGACGTACACAGAGAAATTGCGCATATTACGGAGATGCTTAACGTGCAAAAATGAATAATCTCGTTTTAAAATTTAATAATCTCTCGGTACTGACGTTTGTGCTACGGTATGCGGAATTGAAAACTAGAATTGTTGTGCAAGATGTTAATGGCATCATGATGGACAAGGCTTATTGAAAGTTTTCGATTTAATCTGACAAGATTTAATTAAGTTTAAAAGATGCTTCTGATATACTCGATAGAGTTGATTTTTAATTCTTTCTACTGCGGACTTGCTCGACTGCTTCGGCATGACATGCGTCCCATGTTGCTGAAGTGTTGAGGGAAGGGTGAGAGTGGTCTTATTTACTAATAATACGAGATCAAGTATTTAATGTAATTCCTCATTAGATATGCCTTCATAACGCGGAAATGCGCAGAAAACTAACGCGAGGTGTCCTGCTGCTCACCAATCCACAAGTCAAGATTTTCAAAAGCTGCCGGTGCCGAATGTGGCTTGATAGAAATTGACCTTCCACCTTAGACCTCGCACCTAAGACTCTTTTTACTGCTTAAATACTAAAGTATCGGCCCACTCCGTATCATAAAAAGTATTCAAATAATTCGGTAGCTGTTGTTTCCTGGTTTCCCATGAATTAACGTTTGCCATAATACTCCACAGTCCTTGCTATCATTATTCTGCGGCATTAAAAATCGTAAACAACATTTTTAAATTTCAAATTCACTTGTCTTTTTCAGATGCTTTGGGCTACGTTTGTTTTTCTTCTAATACATAGCCTCCATAGAACTGGTTGTTTTCTTTTTAAATAAATAACAATGGGAATCGTTGAAAAAAGATCTTTGCATATTTCGACGATCTCCATTTTATCCAAATTTGTTCAGAAACCTTTCGACATTATTTTTTTATCTACCAGCGTTCGACTTTCTCGGTATCTATCTCCTTTTGTTACGGCATGGGTTATGTACATACACCGAAGAAAAGCAAAGGAAAAAGCTCACATCAACGTTGGCCATTCCATTAAACATTTGATTTATATGCGAAGTATGAAAAGAGCCTATCGACTCGTTTTTAGCCGTCATATCTACGGATTGAATTTTGTATTAGGAACGTCATTCGGTTATGCTTTCTCGGCTTCTTTCCTAACGGGAAAAATCTCAATCTTTCCGCAACGATGCGTCTGGCTTCTCGAGGTAATAAAATGTTATTTGAATTTTAAAAAAGGATTGCTTTTTATATAATTCTCCTTCGCCGTATTATCTGAATGTGTTTTATATCGACTCTTAAGTGAGCTGTTCGAAAGCTGCCTCCTGTTTTATTTATGAGAGGGGCATTAGCATTTTCTGAAAGAGGTATGCCGTTTTCTCGTTAGGATTACGTTATAGAACAAATAAACAGATTTTCGCACGGCGTTTTTAAAGGATCGACGCGTTATCGGGAAGGGAATTGATATGGGATCCCAAAAATTCTCAGTTTCCTGCTTACTATTGATCTTGCTGACCCTTATCATAAATTT
>LR736862.1:11838125-11887827 GCA_902654985.2 Oryctes borbonicus
TACATGTATGTCGAATAAGCGTAGTAAGGTACGGTTCGGCATTTTTTAACAAAAAGAAATCGATAACTTTACACAATGGGGAGGATACATCTGCATCAGTTCGAAGCCCTTTTTAAGCAAAATTGCTTAGCGAGTCGCGAAAACTTCTTTTCATTTTATTGTTGCATTCAGCGAATATAGGAATGTATGTTCGACAGATGTAGACGTGGTAAAGTTCGGTTTTCGAAACACGCTCTTCTATATTCAGAAAAGAGCTTTGAAGTTCAGCAGCAACACGTAAGAGAGCAAGTAAAATTTCTAGAAGTACCAATTAATATTCTCGTAAAATTTAACATTTGCTGTTGTTGAAGCGGTGAAGCAACACAGAAATCAGCCGAAAGCAATTTTGTGAAAAAAAAAAAATTCACCTGAAGGTTTTCATTGGATGCCTAACACAGCAACAGTGCTTCGAATCGTTTCGTTCAAATTTTGGTAATGAAGCACCATCAGAAAAGATCAAAATCGGAACGTAATTGAACAGGATCCGTATATGACTTACCGTGAGGTAGAAGTATCTTTAAGCATATTGAAGACTGGGGCACATTTAATTTTACATGGACATTTAGGTGTGAAAAAGATAATTTGATCCAAGCACAAAAAAAGGCTCGTGTCAATTGGTGCAAAGAAATGCTCAAAGAATTCAATAGAAGAACTTCAAAATCCGGATATATTCGTACAAATCGGTAACTAAGCAAGAATCAGCCGAATCCAAAGAAATTTGCTCGCTCTCGAAGCATTTCCCGAAGAAGATGATTACTTGCTACTCCCAACATTTTTTTTTTTTGCTTTCATTGTTTCTTGTATTTCTAGAAACCTGGGAGGTAATTCCTTAGTTCCCCACGTTCGCCTATCACTGCATAAAACGTTAAAATTATACATTCGTAACTCGGAGACGTTGCATAATCGACGAAATTGTTGTGCTTGTATCCGGAAAATGGTAACAAAATCTAAGAAAAAATATAATTTTGTTCTTTTATCTTGAATCGGTCTTTTTTAAAAACACTCAAGATTTCAAGTTGTTGATTTATTTCTTAATATTTCATGAATAACAACATACAACATACAAGACTCAACATTGAGTATAATGACGAGCAGCAATACTAATTCTAAAATCTAAATTACTACTGACTATCAAAATCGAATGTAGATATATATATATAATATCCTTAATGATAACTTAATCTATATACAACACAACAGAACAATATTTATTGTATTACTCATGTGACCAAAGTTATTTATTGGTTTTAGGATAATGAATACTGGGTACATTAGTCTTTGTTTGTGTTTATATAATTATATACATAATTGCGAAGATTCCGCGGAGTAAGGCAGCACGAAAGTTATGCGCTTGATGCGAATACCTGCGAGCTTTATTAAACTTTCAACGAGTTTGTGCATAATTAAAAGTTTGTTCGTACGATGCTTTCAACGATTATGGTAATTAGATCTTTTATTAACGATGAAAATTATTTGCCGTTGGGAACTTTTATTTTTCAGCGCTTGAATTTCACCTAACGCAAACGATGTATAATCTCCACTTATCCTTATAATATATAAGATGTTCCATTGAAAATAACAAAGTTGATAGAGACTTCCGGTATAACCGGAAGTGTCAGGCTTTAGTGCATTGGCAAGATTTCAGAATTTTCCAATTAATTGATGCAATTCCTTCCTATATTTCGACAACTGATTGTAAAGATAAAATATTATTTTACCATAAAAGCTTTCCTTAAAATGCATTTATATTTCCTTCATGCGACTCTTCCGAGCTTCCAACGAAAAATTCCGAGGTTTCCTTGTTCTAAATCGAGAGCCACAATGCAATTGCTGCATATGATGCGATATTCAAACGTATGTAAATTCAAAGCGAACGAAATTTGTATTCTCTCATATTATTATAGCTCGGAATAGAAACCAGTAGCGGCATACCGGACCGCTTGAGAGGGGATTACGTTACAAAATAAATGACGCGAAGGGTTCCCAAGTTTGTAACGCGAGATGCTATCGTTCAGTGTCAAGTTTAACGGTCCCACTCTCTATTTGGCGCTGTCAGCGCGGCCCTTTCCGTGTACAATTGTTTTTAAGGAAAACGACCATGAAGTACAATCCTGTCACGCTTTCGTATTCAATTTGCGATCAACGAGGAGATATACATATCAAATATCTGTCTTTTCTCGTATAATACGATCATAAAGAAGGGCCGTGCTCTTTTTGAATTATTTTTTTATATTACGTATGGACGAGTTTCCATATTTTACAGCGTGGTATTTTGATTTATGTTAAGAAATTGTTGGCTGCGTTGTTAAATTTCGTAAAACGGGTACGGTAAGACGGAAACCCGGTAGTGGCTAGCTCAAGAAGACAACTGCTGAAACTATCGCGGATGTGAGGAGACGTATAGATTATGGGAACTAATTTGTCATATGGTACTGGTCAGCATATATGTTGTGCAAGAGCTCCAGCCTATTGATGAGTGCAATAGTGCAATTGGTTTGAAAATGGTTTTCTTAACGCACAAACCATGCGTGTAGAGTCTAGTGAAAGCCCTTAGGTCATGGTGCACAAACCACCGCATTCTAAAAAGGTTGGTATTTTGGATAAAAGCTTCATGGAGAAGAATTATTTTTTCTCCATGAACCTATAAACCCAGAAAGAAATCGAAATAACTTACTGTAGAGGAAATCCAGCCGAATAAACCCTGGAAAGCTATCGTTATTTGAGTAACAATAATCGTCTCTCGATGAAAGATTTCCATTTATTTTATGGAAACCTTGTTTATGATGTATTTTCTTTCTTTTCTTGTATTAATTTAGGGAATTTATTATTAACAGTAATACATAATTGGATAAGTTCTTTTGAGGACAAAGTTTTCACTAGAAAATCAAGACGTAAAAAATTGTAATTTTGATTGAACATTTGCAGAATTCTAATCTTGGCATTTTGCTAATTTATATCATTGATTCTATTTATTCATAAAAACAGACTCAAGATAGCACACATTATTCAATCAAACAGTCTAAATTTTACAATGTCAATCCATAACATCAGAAATGATCGTCCTTAGGCCAACCATGAAAATATCAAGTTGTTTGATTGGCGTCCCTGGGGCAACGAGTAAACAAGTGAACATATTCTCGAAAAAAGTATTTAGAAAACTAATTTTACTGTTAAAAGCAATTACAAAGGTATTCTGAAGGGAATAAACAAGAAAATTAACTTAAGAAGCAAGAGAACACAACCAGAGGGGATTTGGAAGAAAGGGATTTGGAACATTAATGAAAAAAGGGAGGAACGCGAGATTTCAATAAGCTTTAAAAGAAACACAAACACAACACACTTACTGCAAGTAAATTAAAACCACGTTTGTAAAAAGCATTGAAAATACATACAGGGGGTTTTATCATTTAATTCGATCGTTCATCAATATATAAAATTTTCAAAGAAGGCACGGCCATTCAAACTTTGAGAACACGCATACGGCAGATGCCATCTTTGAAAAGGAAAAAGTCAAAAAACGGTGCAGTTCTGCATATATTTGTTCAAATTATACAGGGGGTGGGCAACGAAATAGTACGTCAGAGCTTCCTAAAAGGATCCAGGAACAGAAATTGATTTTATGTTGTGGTCCCGCTATATACATCTCACAGTTACATTTAAGCCGATATTTTTCTTAAAAAATATAGTAAATTTGGTGAATGATGTACACTGCCGTTGAGAGAAGTTCGGTCGGTTGGTAAAAAACATGAAAAGGTTACAGAAACAAACGAAACTAAAAACAAAATGCAATTTTATTGTATGTACAGGTAAAAAAGACAAAAATAAATAAAATAAATAAAAAGTTATTCTGGCCTAATATAACATACTGAACATTATATTTTTTTTTTCGTCGAAAAAACCTCCTTTGCTGTTAATCACCGCTCGAAATTTTCTAGGCATTCTTTCGATAAGTTTTGTTAAAACGGATTGTGGAATATTAATCCATTCATGTTACAGAATATTCCGTAAATGTTCTTGTGAAGTTGGGCATATTTTTCGGATCCTCCTGTTCAGTTCATCCCACAACAACTCTAACGGGTTCAAATCTGGGCTTTGTGGGGGCCATGTCATTACTTTCAATGTGTGCTGTTCTTCTTGTTCCTTTAGATAGTTCTTACACACTAACGCAGTGTGTTTTGGGTCGTTGTCATGCATGAATGTAAAGTTACGGCCTATTATACGCAATCCTGATGGCACTGCATGATTCTGGAGTATTGCAAAATAATTTTCTTTTCTCATTACAACCTGCACTCTGCATAAATCTCCCGTCCCAGCAAAGGAGAAACATCCCCACACCAACACAGAACCACGCCCTTGCTTCACTGTAGGCACAATGCAGTTCGGGATCACTCTTCGGTTTTAGATCTTCCGACATAAACTCGTCGATTTTGCTCAAAAACCTCAAACTTTGACTCTTCACTCCAAAGCACGTGTTTCCAATCATCTAACGACCAATCTAGATGAGAACGGGCCCACCGTAGCCGTTTTGCTCTGTTGCCCCGACGTAATAAGGGTTTTGGAATGGCAATGCGTCCGTGAAGGTCCGCTTGTTGAAGTCGACGGTTTACCGTACTCGCCGAAACTTGTTCTTCACGGCCGCGATTGACTTCGGCTGCTATTTGTGGCGCTGTTAATTTTCTATTGCGTTTGCTTAATAATACAATTCTCAAATCTGCAGCTTTTGTTGTTTTCCTAGATGCTCCAGGACGAACACAATTTTCTATAGTTCCAGTTGTCCGATATCGCTTTATGGTGTCATTTACTGTTGAACTTCTCATATTTATTTTTTCAGCAATTTGTCGCCCCGAATATCCTTCTTCAAACAGCGTAATAATGCGTGAACGTTTTTCTACACTGGTAGGCTTGCCACGTGCCATTTTGAAGTAAATTTTCTTAAAACTTTCGCGCAAGAACGACAGATGCACACCAACACACGTTTAACAGTAAAATGGAGCAAATTTATATCTTTACGCCCGTGATAAATAAACAAGAATGATACTGCGGTATATTTCCTAAATGTATTGTTCGTTAATAATCCCCAAACGAGCCGTTTCAAAAGATCGGCACTTCCGAGAAATTCTTGGAATGATAATAAAAGGGACTTTATTGTGGTTGTCGCAATATTTCTACTTTACATAATAATTTATGGCTTTAATCCCTTAGAAAAGAGTGTACGCTTAATATTTTTCTAATTTTATGTATTAATAATTGTATACAGTGTGATATAATAGATTTTTATTGTATGACCGAACTTCACTGAACGGCAGTGTACATCTCACAGTTACGTTTAAGCCGATATTTTTCTTAAAAAATATAGTAAATCTGGTGAATGATGTACGTCAGGAAGTCATTGGATTAATTGGTTAATAGTAGGGACAGCTTGTTGGCATTTCCAAAATATGCTAAACTAGACTTGGACACTCAATTCACGTTAGTTATAGCTGCTTTACACTTTTCCCTCGCAGGTTTTCTTTTACTTTGAGTATCTTCCAAAGACGTATTGGTTTTTGATCTTTTATCATCACAATTATTGTTTCTCTTCGCATTCTCTCTGTGTCTTAACGCATTCCAATATTTTAAGTAAAATAAATTAAATGAAAGAAATATTAAATGTAACCGTTAAAGTAATCATTTAATTCGGGTTTATTTTAATCTCACAATGAAAAGAACAGCATAGCATTCTTTCGAAGAAAATTGCGAAGCAGGAAAGGTAGGAAGTAGGATAATGTATGTATGTATGCGAAAAGCATTACAGATTAATTGGAAATCTAATTTCGTCGGTGATCAAATCAAACCGGTAAGTTCCTAACCAGTTGGCAGATACTCATTAAGGAATTTAGGTAAATGATAAATCATTCATTGAATTCGCAAAACCGAAATAAATAGAATAATAGACAGCGTAATTTTCCATGCTGAAGCGGAATTAATTAAACATACAGAGCAGCTGCTGATTAAAGCAAGATGGGGTCCATAAAATAAAGTTAAAGTGATGTAATAGTTGAGTGTAGGCTTTCACGAAAGTAATCCATAGTAGAAATGTCTTTCGGGTGATGTCGTGTAGTTAATATTTTACTTGACGTTTCGCTGACCATGCTGTCAGCTTCTTCAGAAGATTTCTAAAGACAGTCTTTAGAAATCTTCTGAAGAAGCTGACAGCATGGTCTTAACTACACGACGTCACCCGAAAGACATTTCTACAATTAAAGTGATGTATGTTGGAGACGTTTTCGTGCAAGTTCAATTAGGACTATTAATAATTGAATTACTAACTTGATATTTTATACACTTAATTGGATCGAATACTTTTTTTTCTCTTTTTTTTTTTGGTGTAGTGATGGCTTAACCGGGCAGCCTTTTAGCGTGTAAAGGATGAAGCGCAGTTACTTGGCCCCCAATTACGAATGCTGACGGGAGACTGTACCGGACCCATTATGAACATTTTATCCTAGCTATCCAGTCACGCGCAGAACTTTTTACCATTAGGCCCCGTACCTTGCCCATCACTGTATTAGAATTTGAAAATTAATTTACTTATGACGTTAAATATATCTGCAACGTGATAACGAATGTAACGATACCTTGTTACGTAGCATACTGAAATTTAACCTTTTCCTTTCAGAAAGTCGTCCGGCACGCAAGGACTACAACAAATTACAAGCGGACGACCAGCATCTGCTGCAAGACAAGGAGGAGATACATCAGGAAACATCGCATCAATCGCAGAACGAAGACGCGAAAAACAAGAACGAGAAATTGGATAACGAAGGAATTTTCCGCGACGAAGTTACTAACAACGAGGTAATTGACACAGATTCCGAGTCAACGTTTACGGATCTCGATCTGGACAGGGAAGATTTCACCGACGATTCGGACTACGGTACGAGACTAGTAATTTATCTTGTTTCCGACCTTATACGTATATATTTGTGTACTTGGATTTGGTCAAGGTTAAATTGAGATATAATATGCATACATATCACCGCTTGGTAAAGATCCTATTTCGCCCTGAATATCCAATTTAGTACTCTTTCCCTTATTCCTCGACGGTTAGCAAACTACATCTGCCTACAATTCTCAAAAGGGTCTAAACAGGATGGATAAGTGGGTAGTTTTGAAGAGTACTCGTGCATAAACGAGTTTTAACATGTAGAATGTAACAATGTGCATTGTAATATTTAGAATTGCTGCGCTTGGATATTGAGGTACACAATTAGTGCAATATTTTTAATAGATGTCTTTATGGCTCTTTCGTTCTATTTTAATCTTTAATATGTATTGTGCCATATTCGACACCATCTTTATAAACCTTCCGGATTACCCTCGCATGATTAAATTAATTTTTCCATTATTTTTCCAGAAACGTGAAAATATGGAATTAAATTCGTTTAAAAATTAACAATTCTTGTTACTTGATATTCTTTGATTCATACCTGTTACAAAATTTAAAGAAGACAATACATGGAATATATCAAAGTCATCATAAATTAAATTTCTTTCTTGATTTTCGGCACCAATTAAAGCTTTGTTCCGACACAAATCACCAATCAGAGAAATCAGAAAACATTTTCTAGACAATCGAATCGCGTCTGACTAGTTTCTAATTTCTGTTAGGAGAAGCCAGCTACATACACTGCCGTTCAGTGAAGTTCGGTCATACAATAAAAATCTATTATATCACACTGTATACAATTATTAATACATAAAATTAGAAAAATATTAAGCGTACACTCTTTTCTAAGGGATTAAAGCCATAAATTATTATGTAAAGTAGAAATATTGCGACAAGCACAATAAAGTCCCTTTTATTATCATTCCAAGAATTTCTCGGAAGTGCCGATCTTTTGAAACGGGTCGTTCGGGGATTATTAACGAACAATACATTTAGGAAATATACCGCAGTATCACTCTTGTTTATTTATCACGGGCGTAAAGATATAAATTTACTTCGTTTTACTGTTGAACGTGTGTTGGTGTGCATCTGTCGTTTTTGCGCGAAAGTTTTAAGAAAATTTACTTCAAAATGGCACGTGGCAAGCCTACCAGCGTAGAAAAACTTTCACGCATTATTACGCTGTTTGAAGAAGGATATTCGGGACGACAAATTGCTGAAAAAATAAATATGAGAAGTTCAACAGTAAATGACATCATAAAGCGATATCGGACAACTGGAACTATCGAAAATCGTGTTCGTCCTGGAGCATCTAGGAAAACAACAAAAACTAAAGATTTGAGAATTGTATTATTAAGCAAACGCAATAGAAAATTAACAGCGCCACAAATAGCAGCCGAAGTCAATCGCGGCCGTGAAGAACAAGTTTCGGCGAGTACGGTAAAACGTCGATTTCAACAAGTGGACCTTCATGGACGCATTGCCACTCGAAAACCCTTATTACGCCGGGGCAACCGAGCAAAACGGCTACAGTGGGCCCGTTCTCATCTAGATTGGTCGTTAGATGATTGGAAACACGTGCTTTGGAGTGACGAGTCAAAGTTTGAGGTTTTTGGGCAAAATCGACGAGTTTATGTCCGAAGATCTAAAACCGAAAAGTGATCCCGAACTGCATTGTGCCAACAGTGAAGCAAGGGCGTAGTTCTGTGTTAGTGTGGGGATGTTTCTCCTTTGCTGGGACGGGAGATTTATGCAGAGTGCAGGGTGTAATGAGGAAGGAAAATTATTTTGCAATACTCCAGAATCATGCAGTGCCATCAGGATTGCGTATAATAGGCCGTAACTTTACATTCATGCATGACAACGACCCAAAACACACTGCGTTAGTGTGGAAGAACTATCGAAAGGAGCAAGAAGAACAGCACACCCTGCAAGTAATGACATGGCCCCCACAAAGTCCAGATTTGAACCCGATAGAGTTGCCGTGGGATGAACTGGACAGGAGGATCCGAAAAATATGCCCGACTTCGCAAGAACATTTACGGAATATTCTGCAACATGAACGGATTAATATTCCACAATCCGTTTTAACAAAACTTATCGAAAGAATGCCTAGAATAGTTCTAGCGGTGATTAACAGCAAAGGAGGTTTTTTCGATGAAAAAAAAATATAATGTTCAGTATGTTATATTAGGCCAGAATAACTTTTTATTTATTTATTTTTGTCCTTTTTACCTGCACATACAATAAAATTGCATTTTGTTTTTAGTTTCGTTTGTTTCTGTAACCTCTTCATGTTTTTTACCAACCGACCGAACTTCTCTGAACGGCAGTGTACGTAATTACGACAGTCAAAGGATTACGATTTAAGTTAAACATGTATTTAATTTAGGGCCGTACCATGTCTCTCACATTTAAATTAACAAGGGCGTACCTACTGGAATTCACTTAATCTGGATAATCTTCATCATCGTTCAAATTGAACTAACAACGCTGATACCAGGCGACATTTAACATGGATCCTAATAGGAAAGGTCCCCAAATTAACGAAGATCCCGTAGCGGAGAGCGCTATTGGGCACTACTACAATCGAAATCGGCAGCGTTATTCTAACGCTGTCGTCAGAATCGAAATTGGAGCTACTGAGCTTAATGCTGCTAATGGACTTGTTTAGGATATCTTTGGTTGGTGTGTACATACATATTTCGAATTGGAGATTGTGACGATGAAACGTTTTCTCTTCTTTGTCTCTCCGCTCGGCGAATCCTTGCTCGGTAGCCACTAATTGAGAATCGAGCATGAGTGAACGTAGAGGCTTTAAAATTCGTTATTTACGCATCGGTTGGAAGTTAAACTAAATGCACCAACATATAAAGGTAAACCTCAAATGGGCTGAAATGTAACAAATTAGTCCGGTAACTTTCTATCGTGGAAGTTATGTTTAAATAAGAGTTAAGCTTTACCATAAATTGTTTAACTAACCAGACTTGCGCTGGCTTAAAATGGATATACCAGACAATTAGTATAATTAGTAAAATTTGTCGTTGTGCTCGAGCAAATTGTTGAACCTTTCGACAAGAACATCGCTTCTTGTACTTGATTCTATACCATGAAGAAATTTTCTCACGCACATCTTAAGTATTGTGTACATTGCCGTTGTTTTCGAGAAAATTCACGAGAATTCCAATCAATTTCTCGATCATCAGAGGAACTGATCCATTCAGCGACGAGAAGTTGACGATTTTTTTTTTACCGTAGATTACGTCGTATTTTAGGTGACGGGGTCCTGAAGCAATTGGAAGTTGATCTTGCGTTTAGCCGAAAAATTATCTTTAGTAGCAAAGCTTAGTTTTGGCTTTAAATGATGGGATTTGTCGGCTTTTGATTCCTTTTTGTAAGGTTGTGCGAATCTTCCAGTCTATGAAATGGAATTCAAACCGAGATGGCTATCGAGAATTGAACTTCTCGAATACGTACGTTTAAATAAATACAATGGCGATAATTTATTATTCCTCACTGATGATGTAACTAAATCCACGTCAAATTAAACTTGTTTTACTCCTCTCTAAAGAGGAAATTCTTGTTGTAAAAATTCGCTCAACTTAACAATAATTAGTAAACACGTTTATAATAAAAATAATAAAAGCATGAACATGAAATAAATATAATATTTAGTGAGGATTGTTAAAATAAGGTAGAAATGAAACCTGATACTTTAGAAATACAAAGAAAGTTTTTACTTGAGATGTTTTCTTGTTGTCTTTTAACCTTCTGCGTGACAAACACAAGTAAGTGTCAATACATGCAAAAATGTTCTACAATCAAACAGAAATTCTATAACAAGGGACACGAGAAGCTGAAAGCAATTTCACAGAGCTCCGGTCTAGTGCAGGACGCAGTTTTAAATTGGATGTAAGCATCTGCAAATTTCGAAACATAAATCAAACATCGCTATCTACATTGTATAAACAAAGGCGGCGCCTTTATTGGACTTTTTTTTTTGTTCTGAAGCTTTGTGATCGATGATGACAAAGAATCTGTTTTAATATATCATATTTTCGTCGTAGAGTTTTTTTTTTTGTGTAAAGCGAGCGAGAGTGAAATAAATTAGAATTTTTTTAACATTATTATTTCTACGTTACCTTATTTAATCGAGAGCTGCGCTAGAAGTCGTTCTTAACTTGGAACTGCTATATGTACACGTCCAAGGAGATGCCAGGTTACTAATAAATGAAGATCATCAGAAAGTGTTAAAGGAACCCAAGACGCGACCAGTAATAAATAGGCCCAGTGACGCCATTGGTACCAAATACAGCTTCGATAAGAACTTTAAAACGGTTATACCTGATAGAGAAGAATGGAAGAAAGGCTTGCCTATTAAAGCCGAGTGTATCTGGTACACAGACGGCTCAAAGACAGAGATTGGAGTTGGAGGCTAAATTTTTGGGATTAGACCAACGGTGAAAATAAGGCCAAAAGGAATACGGCAAAATAATTTTAATGAAAAACATCCAAATAAGTTTGTTTCACACTTCGCCGTTGGCTGTACTGTCGACAAATTTAAGGGAACCGATTCAGTGAAAAATGAATTCAGCAAGCCACACGTCAACTGGCCAAGTTCATGGGCATGAAAAAAATGTTTTACTAGAGTTGGTGGAACATAAAATAATTTAAGTTGCATTAAAAAAAAAACAAATACTATCAATTTAAATCCAAATTTATCAACATGTTAAAAGTTTGGGACTTTGATGCTAGGGTTGATTTCTGCGCGTGGTTCCAAGGTGAACTCGTTCACTTGCCAAACAGATAACATTTACAGATAAAGCAACCTTTTCTTCTAAAACTACAGTGTCTTCCCAAAACTGTCGATGGTGGGCTGATGAAAACCCAAAATTTAAATGCAGAGATCTATATTTCTTTAAAATCAATGCTGGGTGTGGTATTGGACCCAACTTTTTTCGAGAAAATTTAAATACTTATTTGAATTATTTGATAAAATAACCGAGGTAATTGATGTGAATATACCGTTAAAAGAAAGGCCTGAATTGTGCTTTCCAAATAAGATGGAGCACCAATATACTGTACTGTTGGTGTACGAAACTATTTAAACCATTTATTTGGGGGGAAGTGGATTGGTAAATATTCGGAGTACTCATGGCCAACAAGATCCCCTGACTTCACGCCAATGGATTTTTCTTGTAGGGGTATCTCAAAGAAAAAGTATATCGCAAACGCCCATTTTAAAATATCAATTAACTATAAAACACCATAAGGAATGTTTGCTTAGAAATGCCTGCTAGATTTTTAGTAAACGTATGAAGAAAACTTTCCAGAAGGACCATTAAATATAGTAAAAAGGTGGTTTAATTTATTAATAATTAATTTTATTTACTTGAATTATTTTTCTTAGTTTTCCACTCAACGCGAAAATAGTTCCTTAACAAAGCAATTTCTTTTATTTAGTTTTAAATTTATTTAATTGTTGCAATGTTAACATTTAAGTTTTATATGCAAAATGACTGACAAGTTGGCTAAATAAACCTTTTTCATAAAAATATAATAAATATAAAATACAATAAAAAATCTGTCTGAGTCTTTAAAAAAGAGCGAGTTTAATTAATCGCTCTTTTTTTAAGACTCACCCCCGATTTCCAGCAGATACTGATGAAGAAAATACACCGAAGGAAATATACAGTGTGTATTTTTAACAACATAAAAGGAAAAACATCATTTGTATTTGAAATATATAAATGCAAACAACTTTTTCTTGTTCATATTCGTCCAAATGAAACGCAATTACTTTAAAACTAAAGAAATAAAAAAAAATTCCATGCGGCGCAAACTTTTCCGCGGACACTGTATATAGTTTTCAGCTTATGAACGTAATTTCCGCGTGTTATTTACATTAATACAGGCACCATTCATTTCGCAAAAACTGATTTGAAAGACGATTATAAATTATCTCAAAATACTAGCGACAGTTTTAACCGGAGGGCACAAGCTTATCTGCGTTTACCCTAGGGAAAGAGATACGCTCCGAACTAGACTTAAAATCGATACTCGATAGCACCCTTGCTTAAATTGTCTCCGCTGGAGAACGTATTTTCCGCTCATTGTGCTATAATGGAGAGACGTCTTCATCCAACTTGTTTCGATGATGTTCTACATTGAAATACCTTTACTTAAAATGGAACCAAGTGCAGTAGACCTGAACGTAATTAAAGATCACGAAAGCTCTAGATCACAAGGAGACACGAACATACGTATGTCCGTCACGTATTTCCCTGTATTTTGAATTACATCGAATAACGTTACGCTGTTTCAACGTCTCATTGTACATATTGGTTTAATGTGCTGCTATTAACGAAGAAGGCTGTAGTAGTTCCCAATACGAAAGGTTTTAAGCTTTCACATGAAGATGGCGTTATTTGAAAATGTGGGGCTGAAACGGGGCTTTTCAAGAAGTTCAGTGCCCAAAATTATAAATGATCATGGCGCCAATATGGATGGCGTAGAACTACCTGGGCAACTAAAGTCATATTGCAGTGTATCTCCAAGGTTGCGTAAGTGGTGGCTCAGATTGTGATGAGCACATAGTTCTTGTGAATTCATATGTTACATACTGCCAACTTATAGAAAAAAAATATTACTTATAGAATATCATAAACGAAAAGAAGCCACTGAAGTGGCACCATCTCGAAAAAACGAGGAAGACATTATAACGTCAATCAGCAAGTATGCTTAGGAAATGTAGAAGTTCATTTTGTAATGTTCGCAAATACAGGGCTCGTTGTGAAATATGTTTTGTGAAGTCCATCTAATTAAAGTCGTTTTCCATGAATACGAGAGATCTCTTCTAAAATATGTTTGAAAAATATCTCGTTGGACCATTCTTTTTTTCCAAAAACCGCAGGAACTTCAAAGCAATTTTTAAATATTTTCCTACAATTTTCGATAAAGGGTTAAAGCGGAGATGGACGGTGTTTTTCGAGGACTCTGCACCATCAGTTGCAATAGTGAAACGTTAGCCAGATAAATTTAAATGTGATTGTACCATCTTGGTTAAATGGTTGAATATTCGGCAAGGCCAAAAACTACAACCATTACCGATGACATCCGAAAATTTCACCGAATAGTGTTAGACAACCTTCGAATTAAGGTTGGAAAGATAAAAAAAGGCTGCGGACATCTATGAAAAAATTAACCGTGGGTTGAGTGCCACGCTTACTCGCCCAGGACCAAAGAAAGGCACTCAAAATTGTATTGGCTATCCCGTGGACGTCAATACCAGTCCAATTTCTCATAGTGTCGGAGATATTGATGCACACCACAAGGAACTATGTTGCGTTTAGGGCGCCCTACACGATTGAGCCCCTAAAAATATTATCGGCGTTCTTCTAGAAACCTGCAGCTTTAATTTTTTTTTCTTTGAATTTTCTAGTTATCTGTGTTCCCATGTAGACTGATAATCACTCAAATGTTTCTTTTAAAAGTTAAATGGCGGTTATTACTTGATAGAAATTTATTCATACCACCAGTTTTGCAATTGTTCCAGACATTTGCTAGCACAAACACTATGGTTAAGGTGTGACTCTTGTAACTACCAAAATGTTGGCCTATATCCTCCCTATTTAACTATTAGTGATTGATTCCTTTACATCACGTACCAAGACTACAAAAATCAGGGATAACCTAATTTTTTTTGTATTTACAAATCATCAGCACCTCTTAAAAAGTGGCTTGCAAGGAAATAGAATCTGATCAAAAAAATTTGAAGAGGAAAGTCAATATTTAAAACTCGAAACGTAAAAAATGGGCGATCCAGAGAATATCCGTTCATAAATTGAATTTCCTCGCTGAGATCTACTTCAAGAGCTACCTCATTGGAGGCGGGAATATTTGATTATCAAGATTTTGCGTACTTTATACAAATTTCCATGATAAAATAATAAAAAAAAAGTTTAACTACTGACACATTTCAAAATTAAAAACGTGCATAAAATGAATCAATATAATCTGTTGAATTAAATAGTTAACCGTCGAAAATTGTATAGTTCTCTGAATTAAAAAAAGAAAGTAGTTCCGGCAGAGCGTACGATGTCACGCTCGCTGCAAAATTCAGAAGGATAGAAAGGTAAATATTTATTCGTGCGAAAATTGTGTCTCTATTGATCACGTTTGTAAAGCTGCGGGCTTTTGTGCACAGTATAGATAGATATTTGTGTTACAGAACTTTTTACTTTTTCCACAATGTAATATTCATTACATTGTCATCATCACAATCATCGGCTAATTGCTAGCGTTGAGTTGTAGTTTCTCAATCTCCTCTTATTTTCTTTTGCCATTTGTTCGAATTCTTCGCTAAAAGTCCGACCTTTCTTTACTCCAGTTCATTTTCCTTCAAATATATCCCAATCTCATCATTTCATTTCATTCGTGGTCTACTGTTCGTGTTCCTCTTAGTTTTCCTCATTTTTCAGACTTTCCTGGTTACTCGCGTGTTAGGAATTCTCCAAATAATTTTTTCGTTATTTCTTTGCTTGGTACCTTGTCTTCCAGCCTTAATCTTTCAATTCTTCTAAATATTTTCATCTCACTAACTTGAAATATTCTTCTTTGTTATTTGTTTAATTCCCAGGTTAAGGGTAATACAGTGTGAAAAATCAGCATTGAAATTGAAGGAGTTTACAGCTATTTGAGTATTTCTAATGGCGTGCTGCTGTATGACTTCAATATGATAAGTTGCTAGCAAGAGAATTTCGCCAATACGAAAATTCAGATTTCAATGAAAGTTTAAAGACTGGAGAAGTATTGCGGTATAAGGACAACATAATTCCGGGGTATAAAAAAAAAGTCTAAAAATCGTGAAAATTTATTGAAAATTTTTTGCCAAAAATATATAATAAATAGATTAAGTTTGGGTATCTTTAATAATTTACAAGATATAATTAATCATGCAAATTGGAAACTTCACTTGATCTAAACCCATTAAACCCAATTCAAAAAATAAAACATGGCAAAACTGAGAAAATTGCTCCAATTGAAAATCGCTTTTCCCAATCCCGTGCTGGATATAATTTAATTGTCGTGGAAGACAGCCTCGGGCATCGTGCTTTCGAATTGCTCTTTACAATTTCCTTGTCGTTTGCCGATCCTCGCATCCGCCGATGTCCCGATATCCCGCGACGTTGAGCGCTTGATAGGATTTTTTTAACCTAATTGAACGAATGCATAAATAAATAAGTGAACGAGTTAAGATCAATTTCCATTTCCCGTTTAACGTTGATTTCTAGAGCTATTTGTGTGAAAATTACGAGAACGACGTAGGTAATTGTGGAAATCCGTTTTGCTAAAGACTCTTTAGTTGGGTTGTAGCTTTTATAAGAACTTGAACTTGAAGTTGATCGTTCATGAAGCAAATGAAGAAAATGATTAGTTGGCTCTTTCGTTATACAGGATATGTCGCAAGCATTGCTTTGGAGGATCGAAGAACAGTTAATGCTGAATGGTATTCAACAATTCGTCTGCCAGAAGTCGGCGATCAAATCAGGAAAGACAATCGACAATTCTTCAACACATTAAACAATTGATTATTTGTAGAAGGAACACGTTGAATTAATGTCTCGTGGCCATTGTATTCGCCTGATTTACCGCCTAACGATTTCTTTTTGTTCCCGAATGTCAAAATGCGATTTTTATCACCTCAAGGACCTGTTGAAGCTTTCAAAAAACATGTTTTGGACTTTTGGACTTGCCACTTTGAGGGTGGAAGAAATGTTTCAAGAAATGATTCGAAGGCATGCAAACGTGTATAGACATGTTAACGTAGTTTCTTTATTTACTAATGTACTTTTAAACTTAATTTTACAAATTATAGACGAAAATTGGCCCATAATAACTCAGCACTATGATCTTACCAGGAAACCCTTTCTAGACATGAAGTCTTAAGTCCACTCACACATAGCAATCAAAAGGCTAACTTAATTGAAGTCAGGAGTCATTGTTTTATCCATGTTTTCGCAAACAAAGCTTAATCAAATCTGTTAGTATCTTCCTCAATAATAGATATCCTTACTTTCCCTGGAATAGAGTGATTCATGGCTTAGCTTCGCATTTATCACTATCACTAATCATGCTCCAACGAGTGAAACAAATCTTGTTGGTGCACTATTGGATGTTTCCCTGCACTACTCTTAATTTTAGATCCTACATAGAGGGATTGAGCAATTCGTGCTTATTTCATTTAGAGAAAAGTCAAAAACTCAAACGACAGATAAAGATTGATTTTGATTTTACCGGCGTGAAAAGAATAACGAAAGATAGCAGCAAGTTTTTCCGGTAATACCCGAACGTCCAGTGGCGGGCGTAGTACAGCAGCAAATTGAAGAAATAGAAAAAAATTCATATCGACCGAAGTTCAAATGTTATCAAACACATAAAATTCGCATTCATTTATCGTCCTACCACTAAAATACAATTGTTTTGCGAGGGATTTAAGGGATAGTTAAAACTCTTACACACAAAATTTCCTATTTCGGGTCGTCCAAGACATATCACACTCAAGATTCCGAGATATTTATTGAACATTGAATTTCGGTCGATATAATTCTTTTTCTATTTCACCAATTTGTTGCCGTACTACGGCCGCCATTGGACGTTCGGGTTTCATCGGAAAAACTGGCTGCTACCTTTGGCAACTGTTTTCACGCCGGTTTATCTTTGAGATTCAGCGTTTAAAAAAATAAATACTTAAATTTTCAACTATCTGCAACTCATTTTTTCCCCTATTAACTTCTAATTGGCGATGGCACTTGTTTTTTTTTTGTTACGGATGTTTATATCAACAGTCAAAGCTCCTACGATGTGCATCGCTAAACTTTATCTAGTTTAAACTCATTGTAAGCTAAGTTTATTACTATTTCTTTTAATTTATATTTGTAAACTTTGTAGCATGGCTCCGATCAAGCTTTAAAATAATAGCCAAAAAAATCTGGTGAAATTTAAGAGTTTGGAAATTTTGTTGAAACTTTGGTCGTTATTCCAGCATTATTAACCACGTATAAATCTTAATTGCAAATACTCCGGAAACCAATAAAACGATACGATTTCGTTTCCTTTCATTGTTTTGGTAAAAATTTAAAAGGTATTTCTCGTAATATGCGTCACAGGACGATAAATTTGAATTTTTTCAATTACATCATGAATGGTGGAAGTGTTGATTGTTCGAGGGATTTGTAACCCAAAGATGTAATATTTGTTACGTGTATTGTGCATTATATTTTTTTTCTTAAATAACAAATAAAAAATTAAAAAAGCAATTCTTTTTTCAAATCAAGTATAAGTAAATACCTTAACATTTCCTGTGAAGTGTAACCGAAATGGTTGTTTCTATTAAAATCTTACACACAGAGTCGATTCTAATCAAAACGACGTATGTAAAGTATAACTAAGGAACTTTCGAGGAATTTCATTAATACACTAAGGCGAAGTCTGAAGTATGTTCCATCACGAGCTGTGAATATAAACGTTAAAGTTAAACCGAAGTCAGTACGTGAATTCAATTTCGTGCAAATAGCGCCACGAGAACGTCTAAAGCAGAGAGGAAGTTAACTACAATCGAAAACTTTTAAGAATGCGTGTGGGTTGTTCATGTTCGTTGCGAAACGATTTTGAGGAATTACCTTTTCTGAAGTAACCTACAGACCTTCAACTGCGGTATTTGTCAGAGTTTTTAAATATTTGTTTTTATTTCAGATGAAGCGTTGACGTGCAACGTTTGCGACAGATCATTTGCTTGTCCCAAGCAACTATCGTCGCATAAGCAAAAGAAGAGGCACTTTGGGTGAGTGTATTTTAGGCTAAACCTGTCGTAACAAAAATCTAAGAGGTTATTGGAAGAAAAATTTTTGTTTCTGAGGGATTGTGAAATACGAGACAAAAGGGTTGGAAGGTGGGTAACGTCGCGACTAACCTGATATTGGGCACGTATTGAGCAACATCTACCATTCTTACAAGTCCCTTCATGAATAACATTTGAATAGTCCGCGCGCACAGTGACTTTATCCTAAAATCAAGCTTTGCGCTGGGGAATACCGACAAATAGAGCGTATTGTATAATTCTCAATAATCATGCTTCTAAAAGGGCTACCACTAAGCGAGATCTGCTTCAAGGTACCGCACGTTCTCTGTTGATTTTCAAGGCTCAAGTCTGGAGAGGCTGCTGGCCGCGACTTCATTTTCTCGCCTACCTGGAGACGTAGCATTTCGCGTTACTTTATTGTAACCTCTCCTGTAATTGGAGTTAACCGATTGGATAAATATTGTTAACATATAAGAATTTAATAAAATTATTGGAATGGCTTCTCCGTAACAAAATTCGTCAAATCGTTCGATTTTCTAAAGCATCAAAGTTGCTAGCATGAAACCATTAAACGGCTACGAAAATAGTGACATGGCGTGTAAATAATTTTCCTCCGCTAGGGCAAAATCGATGGAACATATTTGCGGCAGTGAAAATGGTTTCGTGATTCGTCCTGATCTACTTAAAATGTTCCGGGCAAAATTACGAAATTCTTTGCGTTTTAACGGACGTAATACTAAAGCAACTGCGTAGGACGATGTAGTCATGGCAAAACATGTTTTTTCGCAATTAAATTAAAAAATTAAAATGTATAGGTACATTAATTAATTGCCTAGTTAATTAGTTGTTTAACTAAGGGAGACCATAAAACGACTCTTTCGTTGTTAATTTGATTTAACTCGTGAGAGAACGATGGAGAAAGAATTCAACTCAAGGTCGCAGAAATTTAAATCACGCGCATAAAGGAACGCAATTACAATTACATGCCATTACGTGGAATTACGTACACCTTTGATAGGTCAACCAAGAGGTGCTGGTGAATAGTTTTTCGTTGTTTTTTCACTGCTTATGCGTGCGATCTTTCAATGACTGATTTGAGGGAATGGCCAAGTTCTGTTCGAAACTGAGTACTTAAGCCTGCCCCAAATACAGATAAATCTTAAAGGAAGGATTGAAGAATTTGATAGGTTTTTCACAGAATTGCCATCAACTTTGTGAAGGGATCTTAGTTCATTGGTGTATTTTCTGGCGAGGAGCTTTTGTAGGCAAGTTGCTAAAAACATATTGTTTATGCCTCCACCGAAGCCACTGGTTCTCTTAGCGTTCCATATAACGGAATTATAATTAGTTTCTGGCTTCCTCGAATAACCTTCTGGTCTTAACTCGTGATAGTTCAAGTTCCCTTATCGAGGCATTTTATCTCCGTACGTCTTTTATGTGTAGGAGCAGCTTGCTTGGAATGGTTTATATATTTTCTCGATGTTCGCCGTTGGTATCTTGGTTATTACACATTTGCATAGAATATATTCTGCCTCCTGTCTCCAGATCTTCTCGGCATAGATTTGATCTTCAGCTTTTCCAAGTTTAAATAAGTGATATTTTAGGGCTACATGATCTGCTAGAGCTCCAGACAATAACCTAAGGTCCCCTTTGAACCTGACTGCTTTCACCCGTCTTTATTCTGGAACACTTTCCCAGTACGAGGTCCTCCCATGTCTTTCTTGCTTGCTTTATGTGGCTCTTTTGGAAGCCACAAAAAAAGGGTTAGGCATGTTCGCTGCTTCTTTAGCTAGCTTATCTGCCTTTTCATTTCCTTCGATCCATTGGTGACTTGGAATTTACCGCAAAGTAACGTGGTTATTGTCTCTTATACATAAGACCAGATTCGTATATGTAGACCTTAATAGCCTTGACCGTCGCTGAATATTTATTTATTGTTGCGCCTCGGATCGCTATCTCGAAATTCTTTATGGCGCATAGGTTCAAAGCAGAAATCTCTGTTTGAAATTTGTTGTGCGGAGTCCTGTAAGCATTTTTAGGCGGTAGTTCTATTCTCGAGCCGTCCGTGAACCATGCGAGGGCACTTCTTTTGCTCTGAGGTTCCCCGGATGCCCACATTCAATAATCACCTTACTAGAAGACATAGAGCAACGATTAAATGGGGAATGTTTCGCAGAATTCAATACCTGCAATAAATCTCATTTTAAAGTCACCCTAAAAGAAAACAAAATTAAATTAATAGGCAACAATATTAAACACAAATGAGAAGTGAAAATTTGGCAAAAAATAAAAAATTATTCAGGAACTTCGGGATACAAATATAATTAATTTTGTTACAGATGTTCAGCTTGTGACAGTCTATTTCCATCGCTGATGGCTCTAGAACACCACAAAGAAGAATTTGAGCATTGGTCCGGTGAGGAGGACATAACTTGCACTGATTCCGAGGATGATGAAGACGAAACCGTCGCGACGGAGGAATGCGAGAGGTTATTGTAAATACGTACACCCCAGTATTATTAAACGCTGTAATATGTCAGAGAAAATATATAATAAAACCCCCTAAAATGTATACCTTCGAATACCGCATTGGAAATACTTTGTACAAATTTACATTTAAAATGTATTTGTCGTATAGCTAAGATGATTTGAAAGTTTCCAATTTTAAAGGTGGATTAAGGTGATGAAGGTACGATGAAGATGTGATATTTTGGAAATCTTTGAAATTGTTTTGGCTGTAGTGACTGCGATACTGTTTGGAGAGGACGATGTTTTCTTTGGATAGGCAGAGGATTTGAATATTTTAACGTAGATTACATGTAGCGCCGATCGGTAATTTAATGAAGATTAATCGTAGAGTTACAATTTTAATTAATATAAAATCAGAGATAAGGGAGGAAGTCGCAATAATAGAATATGGGAAAACAATTGATATTAGCTCCAAAATTCAAGAAATCAATGGATTTGTTGCACTTTGAAAACAAGCTGCTTAAATAACCACGAGGCGGAGTTTTATGTAATAAGTACGAGATTATCTTGTTAGTTTTGTTTTTCAAAATATTTTTTACGAACAATTATAAATTTTTTCATTATTTCAAACTAACTGTTAAAGCAGTTGTGCCAGAATTTAATGTGGACGTATATAAATGGAGAGATGTTGAAGGAACAATCGGAATCTCTGGGAAATACTTTCTAAAGAAGAAAAAAAAACGTTTTATATGGAATTATATGGAATCATTTTCTAAATAAGAAGCATAATAAGCAGGAAAAGATTTTCACTGAGATCCTTTTTGCTTGCAATGCTGAAGTACTCTCGGGCAACCCTCATAATTACATCGTAAAGAAGAACGCTTTTCCTTTGAGGTGGAGTTTGGAAAACAGTTTCTGTTTCTTTACTGCGCGATTATTTGCATTTCAAGTTATTTATTCCTTTCGTCTGTATGATAAGTAAAAAGGATTTAGAGATAACAGCAAAGCTCTCCAGCTTGAGGAATTGAGCCGCTTTCGCGATGCGAGGGCTTATATCTTAAATGTTATAAAAAGACATAAGGCCTATCCGAAATCAGATATCAATATGCGAAACGTAATCAATTATAAATAGGATTATACAGGTTATATCTCAAAATAACCTGAGATTTAAACGAAGATAATTTTTCAATCGAGTTTCTTAAAGTTTAATTAAATTGAACTTGTTTTATTAAACAAGAGGCTAAAGCATTGTATTCGCGACTCATGATCCCCGACGGATGAGCTCATTTCCTCCTATTAAAAACCGAAATGTCACAATAGAAGATTACGTAAAAAAACGCGTGCAAAATTATAATTTAAAGAAACTTGAATGAACGCTAAATTTATTGCAAGTAACACAGGTGATCTCGAAACTAATAAAGGCCCCAAAGATAAAAACTGGTTTGATCTAGGAGCGAATAAAAGGAGCAGAATTGTCATCTTCGACGAGCCGGATTATTACATTCAATCGTACGGTTGTCGATGGGAATCCACGAATTCCCGAAATACTGGTTCTGAGTTGGCTCTAAAATAGTGCTCAAACACTTTAGTCAATCAGTTCGAACGCTATTATTTTACTAAACTCAATTTAAAAACGCGTTTTCTATTGCTTAAAGATTTAAGCAATAAACCAGTGAAGACCAATCAAATACTCTCTCCGAACAGTACGCACTCGAATACGTTTGTAATAATAATAATTTCAGAATTAAGAATTATTGCAAATACAATGGAATTCTAAATTCTGGTTTAAAGTTAGGAACTTTAGATTGCCATTTAGTTAGTGATATTTATGAATATTTCTCGTTAGTGCCCCGATTGAGTGTTATAAACGTATATTCTGTATATTTTTGTGACGTCATCGCAATGGAATTGTTATAAAGTTGGGAATATTCGTTTAGGTTGGCGAGAAGCTGAATCAATTGGATGTCGGTAGGATATAACTAAGAATAATGGTAAAATAGCTTCCTTATTGGCTTTGCAAGAAGAGAAAATGTTTCTGCCTACCCGGCGTCGTCGCCGTCATTTTGCCTTGTATCGTCGTTTGTATCACAATTAATACCACAACATTGGAAACGATGGGCCAGACATTTTTTCGCTAAGAAACCCATGCCTGCCGTTTAGAAGAGAGCGACATAAATCGGGTACTTTTCTATTCTTCTAAGCCATCCCTTGAACTGCTTAAAACGAGATGGCCTGTGCAGGAGCGTTTTTCAACAATTCCCAAGCAGTCCAAGAACTGCTCGATGAATGGCTTGGAGAACAGTAACCGGTTTATATCGCTGCTCTTAGCACTAGAAGGCGCCAAGAAATGTCTGGTTCGTCATTTCGAATGTTGGGGAATTAAGTGCAAAACGAACAGCGGTGCAAGGTGTAAAAATACTCTCAGAACCACGCTAATGACGCCGGATATGCCAGAAACATATCCGCGGGTAGCGTGTTTTTCTCTCCTTGCATTGTTTTAGGGGTAAAGATTCCCCACTACCAAATTATTTTAGCATCATTTTTTGAATATTGTTATGTGAAGATCATTACTTTTGCATGAATTGCGAGGAAAATTAAATTAATTCGAAATTAAATATCTTATTGGAGATGCACCATCGCAATAAAACAACTTTTTTTTTAAAATGAGATGAATTTTTAATAAAATCGAATTTTATTGAGCAAATCCTCAAAAGGAAAATTTCGCATTTTGAACTAATCATCGTATATAGATGAATTTTGGCTTTAAATACTCGATATTTAGACGAATCCTAATTAAAAAGCCAGAAGGCCCATATTACATTAAATATCAACTAAAAATTAAAGTTTAAAAGAACCCATAATTTTCGTTAAAAAAAATAATTCTTGCCACCAACATCTTCTTCATTACGTTATCGAAGTGACGTGACGAATATAAAAAAGAGGGAACCAAATAGGACGTTGTGCGTGTGATCTGTGTCTGAATCCAAGGAACGAAAATATCATCACGTACACATATGCGGGTACAAGAAAATTCAATTTTGCTTGCAGGAATCGGTAGCCAATTCCGTTTTAGGCGAGAGATTGTAAGAAATGATGAAAAAGAAAACTGTGAATTGTGCAAATTTTACGAATAATTAAAATTTATTTACCAGAAATTACGCTTAATACTCTCTATAATATATCGGCATTCTCGATAATCGATTGATGTTCCACAAGGGTAGTTAGCATTACGAGAATTGCTTAACGCCGCCGATGTACTTGTTCAAAATGAACGTAATCGTCATCTGGGTTATCTTCTATTAAAACGCACATGCTGTTGCGGACAATTTTATGTGTATTTCAGCAAAATAATTGTCCATTACAGTAAACAGTGAAGATTTAAATTTTATTGAAAATTTTTGGAGATTAAATGAAATTAAAATTCCCAAAAAAACGAAATATAGAACCGCAAAATGCTGAAGACGAAGATTTGAAGAAGTATTTTTCTTTTACTTTACTAACATGAAATAATAACGTAGGCTTCCACGACCAGAATCAGTCAAAACTAAACGTGTTCCGGGTTCGGACCATGTCATGCTTAAACGAAACCTCGACGTTTCGTCCACAATCATACGGTGCTTCTTCAGGCGAAGGAAAGGTGGCAGGTAATGGATTACAATTGATTCTCGCCTCCGGCATGGTTCACATGCTGAGTTACCGTGATCATCTGCTTCCGACTCAATTGAGCTACCGTGCTAACTGATGCCTACCACCTTTGCTTTTCCTGAAGAAGCCCGATGTGATTGTAGGTGAAACGTTGAGTTTTCGTTTAACCTTGACACAGTCGGAACCTGGAACTTTATTAACACGTTTCTTTGAATACGATTGTTCCTACACCTTATGCTTAATATTGAAAGTAGTAAATTTCAAAGAGAAATTAAGCGTGTGAGAGGTACTGAGCAATCCTTGTATACGTTTATACTATCCTTGGATGCACTACGAACACGATTGTAACATTTTCTTATATGTAGATTTGATGAAATATTATTTATTGCTCGCTCAATGCTAACTCAATTTAAATCTTCAAAGATGCTTTATTTTTAGGAATGCTTGCATTTGATTTCTGTGATATATTTAACTTTTATAATCCTATGAAAATATAGCGGCACCTCCTACATATCTCCATATAGAACTTAATACATTAGTATGATTTTTCTTGAATTTATTTTTCGGTTTAGCATTAGAGATAAAAAAAAAATTAATGTATTTATGAAGTGATAGGTTTCCAATTGTATATGTGTAATAATATGTAACTTGTTTGTACCAAAATAAAACTATTTTTAATGTACAAATAAACCCAATCAAGCTGAAATGTAGGGCGTTTATTTCCTTTACCTGTTTACCTATGTATTAATAAATACCTGCTGTTTATTATGAAAATCGTAAGTTAAATATACATGAAAGATAAATAAACGCAAGATCCGTTTCGTCAAGGAATTAGTTGTGTTACAGATTTTATCCGTTATATAAATACTTCTCTTGTTGATTTAAGGCTATAAATAAAAAGGAGTAAAGATATAAATCACAATGTTAAAGTTGATGTGTGGATACGGATTTTATGATCAAGTCTCTCTTAAAGTAAGTGCTTATTTATTGCAAAATTATATAGATCCGGAAACAATCCAATCCAAAGGCTTGTGAGAGGAGCGTAGCAAAAATGGGATCTATACGCTAAGCGTTTCGTTACTTTCGTTGCACAACCACAACAATTTTTATATTGACAAAAAACCGGATTGTGGGTAAAAAATTGCTTCGATTTTTATATATATAGGCGCACCAAAATCACCAGTTTTCTAGTTGTATTGTTTGTGATTCAAAGCATTTTATTTTTTGAGGTATATCACGGAAAAATTCGTTAATAGAATGCAAATTAATTTGTAAAGATGGATCCTGCAACAGAGTTCTACATTGGCTTATGGCTTGCGCATCCTCATTTAAATTGTTCATTACATCAGCAACTTTCTCAAAATTGTCTGCGTAAAATGAAGAAGCTTCTAATCACGTCGCGCATCTTATTACGACTGGAGACGGAGGTAAGGAAAGTGCTGGCCATTTGTCTTTGTATAAAGCAAGTACTTTCAAGAAAACTTTTTTGGTGTGATCAATTTATTCGTTAACATTCAGAAATTCCTCTCTAATAAATTCCGGAACTCTGTGGAGCGCGCGTGCACTGGGCAGCATATTTTTGAAGATGTCTCTAACCAATTTTCCAGCTTTAAGCATATAAATTTTGCCAATACTGGTGACAAATAATTCCGTTATTGTATCAGCATTTAGCCGTTCTATTAAATATGGCTTTATTGGACGATGTGTATACAAAACACCAACAATAATGTGAACCATGCTTCGCCCTAACGCATCCACAGTTTTGTTTGCGCTCAACTAGTAGCAATTGTCTCCTACATCGGTTTTAATTTTTATTTTTGTGTATTTTTTTTTTGAGAGACGTTGAGTAACGTTAACTCGTCGGTATACTTCTACTCGTATATTTAGCAGAAAATTCTTAGACTAGCCACAAGAGCTTCGCAATGGATAGCCATAAAAATTCCCATTTCAATGGTCCGTAAATCGAGGCATGGTCGTTTAAAAAAGAAAAAAACGAATTTGCGCAAATCTATTCTTTATTTAATGCAAAAAGTATTACAGTAATGAGTACACAGCATTTCAACCAAAATTGGTGAGCACCAAAATAATCTACATAAAATGTGAAGAGGCCCGTAGCTTTTCTAATTCGGAATTTTACGATTTTACATTCTCGGATGAAATAAACATTTCACATTTCGCAGAAAAGAAAAATTAAAAATGTAATTTCCACTACATACATATGTATCCACGTATTTAAATAATGTACCTTAAATTCTTTTAGTTTACAAAAGTAGGGAATACGATCAGGGCAACTAAAGTAACGATTTGCACTCTACAAGTAATTCTAGAAAACAAGAAAAATACAAAATAATAAATAAAAATACAATATTGTATAAATTAAAATATAAGTCATTCTTAGATGCAGGCAAAAAAAAAATGAAATTAAACCTAAGTTTTGTTGTTCACTTTTTTATTATTATTAAATTAATTTTTCTCCATTTTACTGATTTTTTTTTTCATCGCTTGCAGGCGTTTTTTTTTTGATTTTATTTCCTTAAGTAGGTAGAACAATCGGTTGATATAAAATAAAAGTTTAAAAACACTATTTTTTTTTGTTTAAATGTGCGCTAAAATTTAAATCATATCAAAATTGCATCTTCCTTATGATGTGTAGGTATGAAATGTTAGAAAAATTGTCATAAATGAATATCCTGCGACTGCAGTTATTAGAATTAACAAGTAGTTCCTTTTCAAAGTTGATATCCTAGTAATTTAATTAATGCATATGTACATATATACAGGGTGGTATTATTTAATATTTTTTACGTGATGAATAAATTAATAATTTGATATTCTATGTAATTGTAAAGTTTATTCGTTTAACCTTTAGTAAAAATAATACTGTCCATTTCCTTTCTAACATTTTTATCGAGAGCTGCGTATCACCCTGTATATTTCACATAAAACGACACACAATAATATTACATGGTGCTACAGACACCTTACGATACCACACTATTAAATATAATGCCTTACAATAAATTATAGTAGCTGTAACCATTGATAGTTAATTTAAAATTTTTATATTAAATAAAAACACACTCATAATTATCTTCTTCGAAGGGTCTTATAATCGCGTTGGTAGATGTTATCGTTACGAAAAGAAGTGAAATCGGTTCACGGAACCCAAACAGTCACAACACTTGTTTCAGCCGGGTAAACGGGTAGAAGTCCACCCTTTTACTTATAAAAAAATTTAACATACTCATTGTCGTTATTTTTTCCTCTTAATCGATTCGTGTTGATCTAGCTTTACCATCACCATCCCTTACAGTTGTTGTCGCTGGATTATTTAATATTTTCTCTGTGTCTCGTCTTTTTTTTAATTCATTTATTTAATTCATATAGGCATATATAAACTTTATAATATTATGCTTGGAAACTGGAAAAAACACAACTTTCTATATATATGTATATATATAACAATTATAATTAACGTAAAAATAAGGTTCTTATTCTCTGTTTTTCTGTTGATTTTGTTTCGTTTCTTCTTCTTCTCATTTAGCACATGCGCACATTTTCTTTTGTTTTATTTATTTTTTTTTAATGTAAAGATGGATTAGTAGTAGTAAATACAACCCTTAAAAACAATACTTTGGCACAGTATAACCGTGATATGGTTAAGCTGTTGTGCCGTTCACTAATTCCTTGTGTTTCGATTCACTGCGACGACTTGGTGGTGGTTTGCTGGAACGCGGTTTCTGTTCCTTTGCCCCATTGGTGGTTGGTCTATTATTGTTTGATACAGTACCTTCTGCTACTGGAACTGTGCCACCTGGGTGAGTGTTATTCACTATAACCAAGAGAAGCAAAAACTTAAAAAAAATACAATAAAATTAAACATAGCAAACAAAAGTCTTCTTTTATGACGTTACGATGATCTGCTAAGTGAATTTTGAATAAAGCAAAATTGTGAAGTTAGTAGGACCGCATTAATATTAACTTTCTGGTGCTTCAGGAAGTTAGGCTTATACGAGAAATAAATCTGACATGATTCTTCTCATGCAGATGAAATAATATTTTATTTAGGATCATTGGGGGCGGTAATGTTACGAGTCAAATATTTTGCTGTAGTTCAGCAATCACTTCTACAACAATTTTATGAATGAATGCAATACTGCCAATGGTCTTTGAATTTTAGACAACATAATCTTTGCTGATGACGTTTGGTTTTACTTTGCCTGGCCGTGTGAACTCACAAAATTATATAACTTGGTCAACTGAAAATCATCACATACGCTCTTGTGGAAACAAGTTGCCGTCTGGTTAACATTAATGCGTGGACAGCAATGTTTCGGAACGGCTCATGCTGTAGCTATTGCGCTCGCATATTTTTTCGCAAAAAAATCAGTAGATCAGATAACCAACTAGATCAACCGATCTCTCTCCATTAAATTCGTATTTATTTGGATCACTGAAAAATAAAATATTTCGGCTATAGGCAGAGATTTAAAATATAAATATCGAAATGTTCTAAATACCAGACTCGTTACATCACTAGTACGCTTGAATCAACCACAAAAGACCTAATTTCCACGCGGTCAGAATTGAATATTTGGAAATGCTGGATTTACAGAGAATGTAAGAGTTGTACTTATCTCTCAGCATACATTCACTAGCTTACTGAAGCAACTGCTGGTGTACTTTTCGTTAAAATCACAAGGATGGTACACCCAGATGCGATAATATGTCAAAAATATTATAACAAACATCAACATTATTTTCGACATATCCGCAAAACATACCTTTATACTTACTGGTTATTTGGTTAATTCGCTAGTGAACGTGCATGCAAGAAGCGAGTGCAAGAAAGCGACAAACTACAACTTACCAGGCGTATTTGTGGAAGATGGAGTGCGGCTACGTTGTCTTAATCGTCTTCTTCTTCTCCTCTGGGAACCACCACCTGACCAAGAGACTGCTTCTACGCTCGACACTGATTCTAAGACAACCCCAGGCCATCTTACATTCTCGTAAATTACAACATGCCAAAAAAGTCTAATCGACAATTGGAAGAGGGAATAGCACAAAAAAAAAAACTGCCAAACTAGAGCTATGTGAATTTTTCACGGTCCAAAAAAAAACCTAAGCACCTTAGTCTTGTTCATTATGCTGATTTTTTTAATAATATAAATACAAAGAAGTTGGGTCACAAAAGGATTATCGTCACAATAGCTAATCGGATGTCATGCGCAAAAAAATGTACAATTCTATATTTTTATATCCAGGTGATACTAGGACATCGCTATAACTATCAATGATCATCGAATCAAACAATTTATTTTATGATTTAATTTCGTACTTTACAACATTGAAGTGTAGCAACTTATTTTTATACTTTACAAGAATATATTAAGGAAGTACAGGTTTGTATTTAGATTTGTTCTAAATACAAACCTAAATTTAGATCTGCATTTTTCTCTGATCTGAATTTTGCATATTTCGATGTCTCCAGAAACTCCAAACATATCCTTATTTCATCTTTACAAGCAACAGCACAAAAAACAAGCAACCAAAATTCTTCGATATGCTTCACATTCCTTTAACTCTAATTGCAATGTGAGACAATTTTGACATGGGTGTACGTAAAAGTGGGGGTTTTTCAGAATTAATTAAATATAAATAAATAAATACAAACCTTGTTTTCTGCAAATCGACTTTTTAAAGACGTACATATTTTTTATTAACTTACCAAGATCTACACTGGATACATCCTGACTATCCAGGACCGTTTCTTCATCGTCGGTCGTCCTGCGTCTTTCATCGCGTCTATCGCGATTATCCCTCCTACCTCCGCGGCCTCTCGGACCGCTGCCATATTGTCGAGGTGGCAAGTTGCTGATGCGCTCTTCCGCCGTGTCTGGGGTTTGATGTCGAGAGCCTACAGAACGATAATGTTATCAAGCACGACACAGGAAAGTGTTGTTATATATATATATATATGTTTTAAGCCGGCTTTATATTTACAAGTGTTCGTATATTCCGTTTACATCTATTTAAATGTCGTATATGAATTTTAACATTTAAAACCGGCTCCATCTGAGCAACATGCAGCTTTTGTTGGTAATAAATAATAATAATAATAAAAAAATAAAAATTATAAAATGACTGTGGATATGTATAAAAGAACCCCATTTTTTGGAATAGCGGAAAATTTATTGTAACAGCTGTAATTGTAATCCTTTTCTTCTCTTGGTTGTGTATCCGCAGAAAACTATTTATTTTTCCTCACTACATCCACCGCAATACTCATAATATCGGCAAAAGTTTGATACGCCTTGTTTCTACCGTTGATAATATGAAACTCTTTGATTCTGGCGTTTCATAAGCGCTCCATACTGACATAAATTTGAAAAATTCGTTTTATCTCAGTCGGTTTTCCTCCTACGCTAAATCGGATTCCACCCTAATTCCCATACGGCTTAGGAGTTTGCGTTTACGAAAATTCGTAAATGTGCGGCCGGCTTTAGAGGATATTTGAGAATACATACAGGTTGTCCCAGAACTTGACGTATTTTTTTTAACGGGGTGATACTATTCACTAAATAAAAAACTAATTTGATGAAAATATTTATATAAGTTTTATAGTAGCTATTAACTTAAATAATGCCGTTAAAATGATTTTTAGGATTAATATATCCTTTTAAAATTTTTAACAGTTTCAAATATCTAACACATTAAAAAAAAATAGTTAAGGCAAGAGTACAGTAGAACGTGAGGGCGTATGATTACGGCCTCTTCAGTGTATTATCGTAGCACATTTTTGTAGTAAACTATTTTGTATTCGAGCTTCATATACGTAAAAATGAATTCTGTCTAGTTCATCCGTTACAAAAATTTACACCAAATTATGGGACAGCTTATATTATCCTAATATACAATCAATAATAAACATTAGTGAGATAGAACAGCGATCGTTTGTAATTTGTCAGTTTTGTTGGTACTAATTTGGTTAACAATTTTCTTTTTACAATTTTGTCGAAGTACATGAAGATTCTTCATTTTAGTGGTTTTGTTTTAATTTTTCATTTTCTGTTTATAATCGCAACTATTTGAACGTTCCACTTTTATTCAAAAAATAATAATTTACATGTATTTATTACCCGAAATATATGTTAGTAATAGCAAAAGAACTGTTTTATTAAATATTAAATTATCTTTTTCCAAACTTTATAGTGTCGAGAGTATTCATATGAATGGACTATACTCCATTCATATTTTAGAAAACAGTGCCTTCTTTCTTTGTTGAATAATCTATCGCTACATTAAAAATTCAATTCATGATTCAAATTAACGATTAATTAAACTTGTGCGGTGCGGAGGTTGCCAACACTTATGTTGTTTACCATACTACGCCACAGTCCTTGCTACCATTATTGTTCAATATTGCTATCTCCATTATTATTGGTTCTACGTAATTAATTAAAACTAGTAGTGGATTTGATGTCCGTTAACATGCAGACAATTCATAATAAGATTGGTTTCCGGGTACCCTGCTACTGGAGATTTGAACTGTTTATTTAGGCTTTGTTGCACAAATCACAAACTGGTCAGAGACAATCATATACCGAGAAATCAGTCAGAAAACAGTTTCGGATTCTTTTCAGCCAATCAAATCGCCTTTAATTAGTCTACAAAAGTTTTATACCAGAAATTGAGCTACCTTTCAAAGTTTTGAAAAAATATACAGATGTTCTATAAAAAACAATAATATTGATTTTTTGTTAAAAACGTCTTATACAATTGTTTTTCTGTTAACCAGCAGCAAAAACACTACTAGTTTAAAGATAGCAATAGCATGCTGCTAATTTGGATACAATAATCATGTACAATGTCTACAAAAAGTGTACTGTTTTCTAAAACATGAACGTCGTATAAGTTGTTTTACGCAGAAATTTAAAAGCTAGTTTGAAAATATTTAACGGAATAATTTAACAAATAAACTAAGCCTAAAGGACTTTTACGCAGGTTTTCCTGATCTTTGTCGTTGGGGTGTCACTTAAGCACATTAAAACCAAAGGACTCAAGAACCCTTCAAGCAAAGTCATGCGCACATGCAATTTTAAAAGAATTTTAGCTAGTAAATGGCCAACAGTTCAACTAAAATATTAAATCACGGGAGCCTTGCTGGAAGGGTACGAAGAGTCCGTTCAACAAAATAAATTAAAAAAAAAAAACACTGGTATTTTTTTTAATCAAGTTATATTTCTAAAAAAAAGTCTCACAATAATATTATATGACATGAGTTTTTTTTTTTTATGAGCCAGTCTTGTTCCTTGGCAGTCTAACTAATGCCTCTGTAGTTGCAAACTCTGCAATTTCCAGGACCATCTAAAGAATTTAGTTCATCATTCACTCTATAGATGGCGCTAAATCTTTGTTTTTTTTTTCTTTTGTATGTATTCATTTACGTTATATGTGTATTACATATAAATTATTTTAGATGTATAGAACGTCACAAGCACATGGCTTCTGCAAAGAGTTTGACTTGAGTACCCTTCCAGCAAGGTTTAATATGTCGAGAGATTTAGTACACCTTCCTTATTGAAGCGAAGGCATACTAAGGTTCAAGCAAGCAGCTTCCACTGGCGAGAATTTCTCTTTTCTTACAAAAAGTAACAATAAAGACGAGAAGAAACTCACAACGTCTCACTTATTTTATTTTAATATATTCTCTGCCAATAGAAACCCTTGCTTCGTAAATTAAATTAAGGTATTTTTTTTTGTTGACAATATTTCTCACATTACGTTTACTGTCTTAGTGGAACATGCAGTTTGACAAATATTAAAAAGAAACTAAAAAACATCTACTTTACTATCGACCATAGAATATAGCAAGAACAGTTATGTTACAATTTTTTTTATCTCGAATGTTAAGAAACATATCGATAAACTGCATCTCCCTGTTTACAATACATTTTTTTTTCATATATGTTTTTTTTTTAATATTTACGAAGATATATATATTTAAATTAAATACATAATTAGTCGTGAACATTTATAGTTCAACATACGAGATATAATTCAAAAATTATGTCTATATATTACACATACATTATTATAGTACAAAGTAGAAATTGTTTTAATTGAAAAAATTGTTATTGATTATAATTAAGATACGAAAAGCACATGTAACAAAATTGTTATTTTGACAAAAGAAAAAAATCTACGAGAATGATCATACTCTTAAAAATTACTTTGAAAAAAATCTAATCAAGGAGTCCACAGAGCGATGTTAAAAATGAACGCAAAATGAAATATCCATACACATGCTTAATACGTTTACTATTATGTACAGTCATAATTTATTTTCAAATAATTTAATTTAAATGCATATGTAAATTTTAAAGATCTATATGAAAGTATTATTTCCCTCATGACTGTACGAGATACTTTTTTCTTGATAAATTCTATTATTGGATTATAGCAAAAATAGTTAATGAAGCAAATAATTTTTTTAACATGTAAACCTGCTAGCCCAAATATCTATTAAATTTAATAGATTCACGGCTGTATGGCTAGCGTTCCGACTTGGAATCCAAATACGGTGCCGCCTGACGTTATGTCATGACGTAATTTCTCCCCTGCATATAATTTCATCTATTGTTGGCAATATATCCATTGATTCATTGATTAATTTTTTTATTTTGGCCAGACTAATAGACAATGAAGCTCTGTAACTACTCAGTTGGTCAGTAGTTTAATTGATGCAATGTTTACTGTTACCTGCTTCTTAATGCGGTTTTTATAAAGTGTTTGGGGTGACATGAGACCCCTATTACTGTTCGTGTAGCAAAAATTTCGCATAAGGGTTTTCAATTACCATAAAATCTACTAATATGAATGATCTAAATTTTACTGATATTGTGAGGGAGAAATCACAAGAAAAGAACAAAAATGAACTTCCTGGCGATAATTCGTCAGGTTATGAAGAAGATATACTAAGAAATAGTAAGTGAGTCGAGTATGTTATAAGTCAGTTTAGCGTTTGCATTGGGCAATGTGAAGTTGGTGCAGTGATAAGCGAATATCGAATTTGCACGTATAATGTGAACGCTATCTTTGAGTTAACTCTTGTTGGCAGCATGCCCAAAAACAAAAAATATACCTCCAATCTTTCAATCCAACAAAAATAAGCCGCTCAATTTCTTGGCTTGCCTTTGACGAAAACCTACGATTGCTTCGTTCATTCTGAAGAAAAATAAATCGGTGATCTTTTTCTCCGCTATGAAAATCAGCCCCGGAATGAATATTGGCTCAACAGACACCTATCGCACTAACTTTATAAGGTCATCGCTCTATATATCGGAGAAAGACCCCATAAACCAAAACGAAACAGTGCTACATGAGGTCGTTAGAAATAGGTGTCAAAATTGCCTGCACAAAAAGTGGAAAAACCATGTTATAGCACGACGTCAGTCGGCACTAAATTTGGGTCGCGAGCCAGAACGTTAGCTACAGGGTAAATTTGATCTTGAATTTAATTCAGGTGTAAATAATAAGTGTACACGTTCAAAATGTAGCGTTGATTAACATTTTCATGAATCTTAATCTCATTGAACATTTCTTAAAAACAAAGAATAGGTAGAAATGGTTAAAAAATCAGTCAATACAATGTCAAAAACACGACAAGTTATTATACATATTCCTTAATTTTCTTTATTTTGCGTGATGAAAAGATATACTCGCATTTTCTTTCAATATATAAATAATATTCACCCTCCAAATCTTTGATTTGCACTAATTTTTGTGATTAACTGAATTTTTTACAAAAAAAAAAACTTGGTAACCTCTTCTTAAAAAAGCGAGTTTTGTCTTTGAATTCATTGCTGAGGTTTTGGGAATAAAATTTATCAAGAAAAAGGTCAAATATGGACCGTATATATGTTAGTTAAAGCATATATGAAATCAAGCGAATTAATTAGTTAAATTCTGGGAATTTTTAAGATTGTTATTAAATCCACCTGACAAAAAAAATTAAAAAGAAAATGGAATCGATTAACCAATGAAATTAATATTTAATTAATGTTCAGAATACAGCAAATGCTAAACAGTTTTTTTTTGTCAAATAGATAAAACTTACTTTGCCGTCAAGCATTAAATATATTTCGCTCTGCATTATTTTCTAATTATTCAGCTTAGATTTGTTTGAGAAAAAAAGAAGATAGAACAGTTAATATGTACATTATATTAGCGTATAAGAACACTAAAATCGTTGGTGCTAGTATGAAAAGAAAAAAGATCTCATCTATACAATTAATGCAAATATTACAACAAAAAGAAATATAATTGTTATTTGTTAGAAGCCACAATCAAATAGTCGTCAACTACACATGCTTTTAATTTTTTTTTTGATTTTACAAACTTGTAGCACAAAATCCCCCAGAAACTGAAGAAATAATATTACTGGAACCTCTAAATAAATGTTTTCATTTAAAAGAAGGTTAATTTAGAATAATTATAACAAAAAGAAAGGTCAAGTGATAACAATTAATTAATCAAAATGTAATAATTAAGTAAATCTCTTGCAATAGAGAATAAGAATGGTAATTAGAAATATTACGGAACATAACATTTATCGAGAGAAGAGATGAATTAGGTCACAATATCGTAATTTTCATATCCGAAAATCTGTAATGTTTATTACTTTTTTTATATTATGATAATATATCAAAATATCCTCATTTCACATAGTCCATATACATTTTCAAGTTGTTTTTTTTTTTTTTTTGGATTACAATTCGCAAGTCAAGAAGTCGTTAATAATTGTCGTCTGCCGGGTCAGTCTAGTAACATATGAAATCACCTGGAATTCTGAATAGCTTTATGCACCAACGAAACATTTTTTTTTATTTATATGTTTGTCGCAATTAAAGATTCACCTTATACTTGTTACAAATTCTATCTCTTAATCTTTTATTGATATAGACTGATTAAGAGAAAAAGAAAATTATTCATCGAGAAAGTTTTAATCCTGTATCATTTTTCAATATGCCTTTTGTACTATTACATTATTGTCAAAATATTTCGTGTTGAAAGAAAAGACTTTTATTAATTCTAATTCGATGGAGATTAATTTACTAAAAATTTTAAATTGGGGTAAATAATGAAGAAGATGCCAAAAAACTAAATATTATTTGTTGACTAAGTATGAAACTTAAATAAATGTGGATGTACACCACACAAATATTTCATTTATTTTATTTAAAGAAAAGAAACTGATACGAGGCTATAATAAATTTATTACAAGTTAGTATCGTTTAAAATTAATTGAAAAATGACGCAAGTCTAAAACTAATAATTCCAACATTTGCAAACTGTAATAAACACGATTCAATAAATTTTGTTGATTACTTTTCTTTAACAAGAAAATTGAAGAAAAATCGTGGTGCATAAAGCCCGGATCCAAAGATTCTCAAATCACAATGAGAATGCTGCTGATGCAAAACGGATGTTTATGGCCAACCGGATCGGCCAACAGAGGTACTGAAAATCACTTTCTCTCCCGATCGCCGCCTGCGGCAGTGTCTACATTCGGTCGCCCACCCCTGCTTGATTTATCGCGCCCGCTTCTATCGCCGGCCGGCCCTCCCCTAGGCGTACGGCCGTTGCTAGTCGGACCGCGCCCTCTACCGTTACCCATTTGCTTGCGTTTGTCCACGTTATTTACGTAATCGGAGATGGTACTACCGGTACTGTATCTAGAATCGTTTTGTCGGCCAGGGCCACCTCTGCCTCGGCTGCCTCTCCCCCGCATTGAACCGCCTCGTCCTCTTGAACCACCATCCATATCTGAACTATAGCCACGATCGTTCCTACGGGACATTTGTAAACTTTGCATCGAACCCATTCCTGAACCGTGTATACTTCTAAGCTGTTGGTCAATTTCTAATTTTTCCTGTCGAAGCTGCTCCACCTCCTACAATATAGTAACAACAATAATAAACGATCAAAAATAAACCATGTGTTAAAACGTTGTTTAAAAGATAATTGCTCGTGACTCACCCTCAAATGCGCTAAGTGATACTCTAGCAAAACCTTTGCATTTGATATACTTTCAACGGTACCAACGAAAACAAAGGGCACTTGACCTTCTTCGCGAGGGATAGTGGGCTGCGGTTCGTTATCGCCTTCAATTTTAACTCGGACCTGTAAGATTATTTTCGCAATGAAGCACTTCCGCAACAGGGTGTGAAGCAACTTACCACGCCACTTTTGTCAACAATTTCCTGTATAATTCTTCCGTTTTTACCTATAACTTTGCCCACTAAGGCTCGCGGTACCTGTAAAGATTCTTCACTATATTCCAGCATCGATCTTGCCTTTTTCACAGCCTCATCAGTCTGCGGAAATAGAAAATGTATTTATTTTTGTTGAACTTAAAGATTCTTTTTGAAATACCTCTCCATATATTTTGAATGTGCACGAATTTTCCTCTAACTCAATGTTCGTAATTCCATCTACTTTCCTAGCCTGTTGGATGTTCGCCCCATGCGCACCAATAGCTAAACCCATAAGATCTTCTCTTACATTGAATTCGTCTGAAAATCTGCAATAAGAAGATACGTTTTAAAGAAGTTTGTTGTAGTAATGTTTTAATTAAATACTAGTAGCAGCATAGTACTCATAGTTAACCTGGCTCGTTAAAAATAGCAACTATGTCTAGCCACTACAAAAGCTTTAAAAAAAACAAAGTATGCTACTGCAGAACATGCGAATGAGACACTACACTATTACAATATAAACGTAAAATATTCAAATACATAAGAAAAAATTTGGAATTAACACAGATGGATATTTGAACATTTCCGGGAATGGTCAACACTTATAGATTTGCCTCAGATATCGATGTCGATTAAAAAATAATACAGCCAGCAAGAGCCAGGAGAAGAAAGGTTACTCTACTAATAATGTACATGCAGGTTCGTTCTCACCTGAAGCCTGCACGCCCCGCCTCAAAATTTGAGACTCGCTGATACACAGGCTTATATCTGCTGAAAGAGAAACAAACTATCAACTGACAAATATTTAAAAATCCTTATCCTTATTCCTGTTTTTGTCTCTGTATATAAAAGCTAAATCAAGACTCTTCCTGGCTAATATATTTGAAAATATTGAATATTTAAAAATTGTTCCTTAACTTAAAACGAGTACTTTGAAAAATTATCGGCAAAATCACATACTGACCATTCACAAATTACAATTGCACAATGATTGGTTATAGTGTGTACATAGAATAAATAAAAACAATCGATATGAGTAAGTTAAGTATATAAAAAAAAAACAAAGGAAACAGCAAAACATTTCATTAAGAAATCAAATAAAAAAAATAGGTTCAAAAAACTGTTATAAAGCCAAGTATAGTTGGCACAATGAATGTTTTCCAGTGATATATTACCGCCGATTTTGAAGAGAACATTTCTTGACAACGTATGAAAGTTCTTAATTACCCGCAATTGCTTATGGAAAACATTCATTCCTCCAAAGAAACGAACAACAAACATTATTCAATGTGCCAGCCAATTGTTTGTTTACAATAAGGAAAAAAATAAACAACAGAAAATTAAGGGGAAAAAAAACGATAAGCAAAAGACATACCCTCCTACGTTCGCCAATTTCGTACTCTCCAATTGTCTCTGTGCCTCTTCAGTCCGTTTCAATAAGAGCACTTTTTGCTGTAAATTGCGAAAATGCATCTCCTGCAACATTGCTGCCCTCTTCCGACTGCTCTCGCATCTCGATATGACGACGAGAACACCACGTTCCGGGATATATCTAATAACGCCAGCACCGATTGCCTTCTGAAATTCTTTGTGTGCAGATTCCACTTTAGCACTGTAAATGTGAATTTGAATAGTTATGCATTATGAATTAGAAAAACGTAAACATGCACAAATCTTCAATCTATCTTTCTAACATTAATTCGACGGTGGTCTATCGCCGTTTGGTGAATTTTCGCGATGTTATTGGTAATGGTTGTAATTTTCAGCTGCTCCGAACATTCACGGTTGACTAAACTAGTACGACCTCGTTTGAATTCAAAAATTCCAACATTTCACTGTGGCAAATGCCCCCGTAAACAGCATTCATCTCACGTTTAATTAGCGTAGGCGCATTGCCTTTCTAATACAAAAAAATTAATGAGGGCTCAATATTCGAATATTTCAATTTTTACAGAAACACTAGTATCGACGGACACAAACGACTATTCAACAACAACTGAGCATTCAACAAAAGTATCAAAGGTATCTTTCAACGTATACGCAATTTCTTATGAATAACGCCATCTTCGTGTTGAAGCTTGAAAGACTTCAGACTATCCTCGTATATCCTTTATTACTGGAACTATCAACGCAAATATATCGCGAAATTTGAAAAATGTTTGGTAGCCGTTTTATTGATATAATATATGCATACATGAAATCAGAGCTAAAAACTATGGAGAAATTACCATGAGCTACTTATAACAAAGAAACCTTTATAGATAATATTTGCTTTTTGCAATTCATTTCCATTGTTTGAATTTGTGATAAGTTTTTGTGAAAACACAGCTGTACAATAATGCATGTGAATACTGCAGTATACTCCTGTGATTTCCCAATTTATATGGGTTGGTAAAGCCAAACAAAACATGAATGATTCTTCTCATAAATAGTATTTCACAATGTTACAGACTCGAAACAAAATCAGAAAATAAAATATAAATTGAAATCAAAAAAAATATATAAAACTGATAAAATTTCGATTATATAACAATGATTAATCATACAAGAATGCGAATTGAATGAATAATAAAGAAAAAAAAACAACTTACTATTCTCGTACATCTTCAGGAACTTCGATTTCAAACTTATGAAACATTGACCTATCCAACGGTGGGTTGGTATTTTTAGGACGAATTTGATCACTACTAACAATTTCATTATACGAATTATGCCAACCAGTATATTCTAATACATAAAAGTCTCCTTTCATCATCTGTAATACGCATGCAAATTAACGTTAGTAATTACGGTAGGAACTTGGATAAAAACCTTAATTCGACATTTCCACCAACCGTTAGCTTCTTGATTATTAGATCTAGAATATACTTCAACCTCTTGGTTTTCGACAAATTCAGCCTTAGGGTCCACTTTTTGCGGAAACCGTAGCCTTGAATATGGGAAATTTGAATCAGGTTGCCATCTGAAAAAAAACATTATTGCATGGAATATTGCATGTGCATTATAGGTCACACTACTTACTCATCTTCAAAATGAACTAATACTTCCTCTTCGAACACGTCCAATACGTAGCCCTGGAAAGAAATCGTGTATAAAGCAACGTTAAATGCTCAAGATGAACCGTTCACTATGCAGAAACCGTGTAATATGATACTCGTATCAGCTAACCTATTTATCTGCGGATGTTCAATAAATAATATTCAATACCAATACCTCTATAAATAACCATTAACCGAATGAAATTTCTAATTCTAGCACTTTCACAGGAGTATTTTAAGACACATGGAACATCACGCCCTGTCAAATGGTCATGGCGTCAGAAAGAACCGCGTTTGGTTCAATCCGATTTTCCGTAAATACGTCGAAAGTATGACTAGCAATTGTGTTATTTCGACATCGCAAAGTAAATTTACGTACCGCACACGAATTTACATACCCAAATTAATAAATAACTCTGTACTTCAGCTTGTACGAACCTTATAAAGAGCACCGTTTTCACCGCTTACTTCCACTACCAAGTCCTCCATGTTGCTTTGGTACTTGGGTGAGGAAACAGCCTTTAGTTGGGAACGAGTTATGCTACCGCTCTGCCCCTATTGGACGATTTAATAAAACGAAAAGTTACAAACGTTCAGCCAATTCTACGCCAAGCGCTAAATAATTCATTTCCATGAATAAAAAAAGCTCAATGATATCAATTATCATTAACATTTCTAATTTGTTTTTATTAATTTATTAAAATAATCGACATTTGAATACATATTAGATTGTATGCCGTATAGAACATACTGTATAAGAAATACGTTTGTTAGATACTAGACATTGTCGGTTTTTTTACTTACACCAAGGTATCGGCATACTCCGCACCAAACGAAATATATAATCAATTCAGAAGAATAATTGTTGCGGGAATTAATGTATTTCCATTGGGAGCCGTACGACTGAATGATGTGAGATTTTTTATTCTACCATATGCATAGTCACTATCACTATTTGCTGTAGATTTCTTATTTCACTAAACTTGCTTATTTTATTTTTGATTATTCTTCGTAATCTCTTACCACTACTACTATTAATTGTATATGTCCTATTTTTTTCTTTTATTTTATGTATATAAACAACATAATGAACATAGAATAACATAGATTTTTTTTACTAAATTATCAGCGTTAATAAATATAATGACAAACATATGTTGAAAATAAAAAGGAATTATGAAGATATGTATTTCTGCATTGATCGATATTCAATTAACATTGATTAGTTAATTATGAAAAACGAAGTTCGAGGCGAAGCGAAGTTAAGCGAACAATTAGTAGCCCCTTATTGTAAATGAATTATCTTATTTTATCGTTTAACTTTAGAATGGTTGTATTTATTCGCGTTTATTTATCAGTTCTTCGACAATATGTAAAAAGCAAAAAAAGTGTAACGAAAGAACGTGATCCATAGATGCAATGAAAAATTAGCCATTTCCCCTATCTTGATGAACATATGTAACATTCTAGTAGACGAATTCTATTCGACCCACAAACAATTTCACTAAAAACGGTCACTGTTGGGCAAGATAGGAGAAATTACCACATTTTCGGTGGGACTAGACAGACTCGTGTTATATCGACTCTCAAGGAAACCGGTAACCAACACGAACCCTTTCTCATGAGACGAGTGTATCTAATCCTTTCCCCTACCTTGCCTATCACTGAAGATGGTACATGCCCACTTCTGAGAAACCCTTAGCACCTTATTTTATTCTTTAACTTTAGAATAGTTGTATTTGTTCGCGTTTATTTATTTTTGCAAGGTTTTACATTGAAAACTATTAGTTCTGCAACAATATGTAAAAGGCAAAAGGAGTGTAACAAAATAACATGATCATAGATAATTAATACTGAATGAAATATTTCAATTTATCCAACAAGAGGTGAAAGAAAAAAGCACCACCCTATCAGCGATAGACAAGGTAGGGAAAGTGACTAAGCTTTGGGAGCCACTAGATACGCTCGTGTTGATTCGTCTCTCGAGAAGAGGCGGGTGTTGCTTACCGCCTTCTCGAGAGTCGACAAAACACGAATCTGTCTAATCGCAATGAAAAATTAGTAATTTCCCCTATCTTAGCCAAGGCTAAATCCCATAAGATATAGATAAACATACATCTGACAACAACGTTTTGATATTTTCTAGTCAATAAGTGCTATTCAGCGCACATACAATTTCATTAAAAAGGGTCAGCTTTGGGCAAGATTGGAAAAACGAGAAAATTTTCAGTGAGAGAAATAAACACGAGTGTATCTAGTCGTTGCAGAAAATTAGTAATTTCCCCTACCTTGCTTATCACTGAAGATGGTACGTCCCCACTTCTCAGAAACCAATTCCGTATGTTCACCGAAATTCTAATTTAGATTCGAAAGATGTAAATATTTTTAAAATTCATGAACATTTTTGACATACGTCATTAAAATTATTTGTATCACTTTAAATTTTATTTGATGATTACATCTTATTTCATTTAATGATATTGATAAAGGTAAATATATCAATGAATTAATAAAATAGCTTAAATGATATTTCTATTATTCGTGCTCGTATAAATGTTAAAAAAATATATAATTACGATAATTAATTAATTAATTAATTTTTCAAATTACGGTTTAACGATTATTAACACATAAAAGCGCTAAAACGGGCTCAACGCGGAATTAAATACAACTGAATGTAGGTAGATTTATCCCCGAAACGATTGGTAAACTGAAAAAAAATGGCAAATTGAATAAATTTTGACAGCAATGGCGCTGAAAAATATTATTTTATACGAACTACGAGATTTACTTTTAATTTGATATTTAAACTAGAAAGCATCTAAAAAGATCGAAGGAAATTTTAATTATGTCAAATAGCAGTGACTCCGATGAATTTTATGATGCAGAAGATAATACCCCTATTCATGGCACAAGGTAAATATTAACATCATCTAGCTACATATCTAATAGAACGAAGCGCTTACCTTTATCTGAATCTTCATAAAAAATTATATTTTCTTAAATTAATTACAAAAGTTGTTTACCTATTTGAATTAAATCAACAATTGAAAAAACATTTGACAGTTCTTAGGAAGCTGCATCAAGGCCTTCGTGATTGTATTTATAATCTTGATACGATTGAATATAGTGTCAAGATTATAAACTATCATTCAAAACCGAATTAAATTGCTCTCGGAAAAACAACTCAGAAATCCATCAAACTATTTTGATATTCTAGAAAGGTACGTAAATCTTCCAAAGAAAAGGCCTCCACAGACGACAGTAGCGTAGGTAAACAGACGGAACAAGTTATTGAAACAAAACAGGAAGATGACAACAATGTATTTGTAAGATTGAAATAATAAATTCTTTTTCCGTATAATATAAAGAAAAAAAAACGTTGCAGGTCGAACCGCAATTTTTAGCAGGTGGCAGGAAAAAATTTAAGGAAATTCGACAAAAGATTCAAACCGATGTAGAGGATGAATTTACAGGTATAAATATAACTCCTCCCAATAGTCACACGTCTTCTGTAGATGGTGTTTACGCTAATCGGACTTCGCATCCATTCCGGGTTATTGAACATGATACTGTTAGTTTACAAAGCTATAATTCTCTCGTAAGAGCTGGTCGGATTGCCAGTCTACCTGAAGGTATATGCGTAATCTTATCAAATTTTTATCAGTAAAATCAAATAACAGATAATATAAATTATATTTTATAAATATTGATGTTTCAGATTTTAAATGATTTTTTTTTCTCAGGTTCGAGTAGTATTACTGAAGGAAGACATGCTTCCATATCTGCATTATCCAATAGTTCACATGATTCTTCTACTACGAGTTCCAAAAATACTTCTCAATATCCTAGTACGGTTACTTTATCAATGGTAACTTCCGAAATAGCAACACAAAATGAAAGTAAATGTCTTCCACTACAAGAACCAGATGTAATTGCCAGCACAAAAACAAATTCACTCAAAGTCGGTCCTCCCGCAGAGACTGAACCTATTATTAGAAATATCCCTGTAGCTCCTCCCAGAAAAAAGAAAAAATTAAAAAGAATTGGATCTAGTCAATCGTTAACTGTAAGTATTTTGGGGGAAAGTATCAGTTTTGCAAATTTATTCAACTGATTACAAAGAAATATTGTTTTTCGAAGATATCTCGGTGACTGCGAAGTTAATAGGAACATTTTATTTAAAATGGGTTTCGATTTGGTGGGTAATATTACCCATCTATATATCTTCGTTAAAGTAATTATATCAACAGATTAATCGCAAATGGGGAAATCTAAATTACGTTTGATCTACAGATAATCATATTTTAAAAGAAAAAATTAACAAAAATAAATCAGCAAACAATGAATTTTTGCTACTTTCAGCACCTTTCCTTTTACAAACGTTTTACTAGGAGGTACAGTGAGATATTTGCTTCTGTTCCGAATAAATTGAATAGTCTTTCCACTCAAGTGAGCTACTTTTTAATTTTTTTATATCGGGAGGGGTGCTATTGTCAGTAATGTTTATGCATATTCTTTATGTGGTTGTGTAGGTGAAATTTACGTATCGGAAAGAATTTATGCATATGTTTTGTATTATACGATTATGTGAATGATATTGTAAGGGGCCTCCTGGGAAATAATTTGTATGCTTCACTACCTATCATTTGTATGGTTCTAAATGTTCTATGTTTTGTTTACATTTTAATTATTGCTTATTGCATAAATATTTTAAGGTGCAGGCTGTTTTCAAAGTTGAGGCATTTACATTAAGAGGTTGCAGAACTTGTAAATGAATCATTTTATCAACGGTACTTAACGTAAATGATGCCAAATAATGGAAGCATTAAAAACTGTTGCAATATCACAGAATTCTAATCAGGATTTTCAACAATTTCTAGGGTTGAATATAAAGTGCTATCTACTAAGATTGTTTTAAATTTGAATTTATTTATGGTCTCGCTCTCTTTTATGTACTGAGCGAACATATTGTAATAACGGATCAATCGAAGGTTGTACAGCTGTGCTCCTACTCAACCTATATTGTAATAACATTGTAAACAATGCTTTTATCTACCAAATAGATTATTTTAAGGAGTGATTGCCCGAATTTCGGAAGGTCTGTCTGCAACTCTCCAAGGACCTACACCAATAAGGATTTTTTCAGAACCTGTTGCGATTCCCTATACCACAACAGCACATTAGTGCACAATGCATGTTTAAGAACGATCTCGCAAGTTTTAGCAACACAGTAAAACTTCTATTCGAACGTATATAAGGCTGATGAAGATGTTTTCTTATATTCTATTTTTTTTCCTACAATTGGTAAACTGAATGTACGCAGTTTTTTTCAGCACTTATTAGTGGTCATTAATCCCGCATTATTCATCGATGACGCTATTCAACATTTTCTGAAGAGCTTGCAGAGATTCCCACCAGAGTAACGGCATCAGTCATCAACATACAGCACCATCCTCCCTAAAGTAACATACCATAGAAGGTCGTTTATAAAGAGATTAAATATTAGTGGGTCCAGTGCTAACTCTTGTTGGACTCCCAATTAACAAACATGGAAATACGGCTTCCTGCGAGAAAACCATGCTGAACTTTATTCCTAATGCTGTACAATACAAAAACTCATCTAGTATATTCCTGCCTGTCTTTTAAACAACTTCATGTACTTTGGTGGTATTATTTATAATAATGAAATAATTTAACCATACTTGATTTTCCAATATTGAATAAGTACTTCTATAATATCTCCCTTATTTTACAATTTGTACATAGGTGCGCTATAACTTGGTAAAATAAATGCATCAACTTCGAAAACACCTTGTATAATCGCAGTTTCATTTGGAAATTTATACTTTCAGCCTTCTCTATCGACAGATTCATTTTCTATGCCCCCTATATCCAGCCCGACGAGTACTATCGAATCTCTAACCAGAGAATTCGAGCATGCGTTGGATAAAGTGCCAAAGTCGCAGTCAGAAATTGCAGAGATAGATCATGTTCCGGAGATACATAAGGTGAAATCCAGCTCTATCAGGTCGGGCCATTCTTTGGATATTACCCAATTATCGAACGGTAGTTTTGTGGTGAAACCGCAAGATCACGCCAGATCTAAAGCCGATGGGCCTGGAAGCGATGACGATGTGGAGGTTATGAAAAGCGAGCTTCTCGAGAATCCCACTACGTCGAATAAGAGCTCTAGAGGGTCATGGACCTGGAGTTTGGGACCTCACAGGTAATTTATAGTGTGCAATTCTACTGCTTGTAAAATTAATTAATTTACATCTACAGAAATTTCCATTATATCGATAAAAGGGGTTCTAAAGAAAGAAGAAAATCAGCTGGCGATGAAAATATTAAATCGAATATCAAGCAGATGAATTCCTTCGTGAGGACACGTACAGATTCAGGAAAACAGCTCACCGATTTGGAGATTCTCGAACAAGTAACTGTTTTAAATCTTGATACTGGTGAAAGAATACCTTTGAGTGTAGCAGAGGATAAATTGCCTCAATGCATAAACCCTCTATCGCTGCATATAATGCGCCTCACATCAGAATATGTAAGTAGTTCTAGCATGGAGAAAGATAAGGAATCCGATGAGGAGAGCGTCTGCAGTAAAAAAGCTGAAATACCAAATCTAGATGGAAACGATATAGGTGATATAGGAAGAGTACGTAAGAGAACGGCCAAATTAAAGAGGTTCCTCGGCTCTACAGTCAAGAAAACTGTCGATAAAGCGAAAAGCATCGCTCAGGAAGTTTCACATGCACGACATAAAGAAGAGGTGGTCGATTTGGTGGACGAGGTGCACCCAGGAGAGCAGAATATTAAATTAAAAGTATTGTATACATACTTTTTTACCTATTTATATAAGAATTTAACAAAGCAATACCACTTCAGGCATCAAATTCCCATAAAGGCCCCTATGAATTCGAGAAAATCCAACATTTGCAGGAATTCAATGAACATGAAGGCCCCATTTGGTGTATGAAATTCTCCAGTTGCGGTAGATTACTTGCAACGGCTGGTCAAGATAAAGTACTTCGAATATGGATTATAAAGAATGCGTTTGCTTTCTTCCAGGTATTTTTTAATTGTTGTTATATGTGGTGACGGTCCAACGGGATGTATTAGCTTGTAACAACCACAATAACTGTTAGGGCGCAAATCAGTTAATTATGCACCTTAAAGCTTGGATTAGCTTAATATATTTTTTCTTTCACTCCTAGGAAATGAGAACTAAATATAATGCCGAGAAAGTATCCCCCACTCCATCACAAGAATCCTTGGTCTCGCATCACTCAACAGAAAGTTCTAATTTAGCAGCTTTAGAAGCTGTAAGCTCTGAAGAAGGAAGTAAATTTATATTTATGCCAAAACCATTTTGCACATACTCCGGTCACACTTCAGATTTATTAGATGTATCATGGTCTAAGAACTATTTTATACTATCATCATCTATGGATAAAACTGTAAGGTTGTGGCATATATCCCGGAAAGAATGTTTATGTTGTTTCCAACATATTGATTTTGTGACCGCCATTGTGTTCCATCCAAGAGATGATAGGTATTTCCTAAGTGGTTCTTTGGATGGAAAAATTAGGCTGTGGAATATTCCAGACAAAAAGGTAAATTGATCTAAACGTTTAAGATGATTAAAATTCCGTTGCTAAATACTACAGGTTGCTGTATGGAATGAACTTGAAGGAACTACAAAGTTAATAACCGCTGCTAATTTTTGCCAAAATGGAAAATTTGCTGTCGTAGGCTCCTACGACGGTAGATGTATTTTCTACAATACCGACCAGCTTAAATATCATACGCAAATACACGTCAGATCCAGCAGAGGGCGCAACGCAATTGGGAGAAAAATAAGCGGAATAGAACCGATGCCTGGCGAAGATAAAATACTTGTTACGTCCAACGACAGTCGAATTAGATTATATGATTTACGCGACTTGAATCTGTCATGTAAATATAAGGGTTACGTGAACACCAGCAGTCAAATAAAAGCCAGCTTTAGTCACGATGGAAAATATATTGTGAGCGGTTCAGAGAATCGGGACATTTACATCTGGAAGACCAACCACGATTACTCGAAATTTTCATCGGTTCGTAGGGATAGAAACGATTTTTGGGAAGCTATTAAGGCTCATAACGCCGTAGTTACTTGTGCTATATTTGCTCCCAATCCGGATAGTATAATTAAAATGGTCGATGAGCAGGAGAAACAGATAAATAAGGAAGAGCAAGAATCCAATGAAAAAGTAAGTGTTCATTTTATTTTTAAAAAGTACTGAAGTATATGATTTTTTTAGATAAATGATCCGATGGTTGAACAACGTACTAGAGGTTGTGGCGGTTACGTGTTGATATCGGCTGATTTTAATGGCTGCATAAAGATATTCATTAACAAGATGAAACCGAAACACAGTTCATTGCCGGCTTCTGCTCTAGCTTAATC
>LR736862.1:11887837-11923188 GCA_902654985.2 Oryctes borbonicus
TTAATGGCATACAAGATTACGTTTTCATTCGTTGTGCATACACGCAGGTTCTTTCAAATTCATCGAGTTGAATTTGTGGATCGAATTAATGATAAATGTAATAAGCTAGTATTATATGAATAAAGAGCAGATGTTTTAATAATAGTTTTCATTTTTTTTATTGCACGAAATCTGCGATACGAACTTTCGTTCTCAAGAACATTCTATCAAGTATTTTTAGATGAATTGCTTTTACGTTGTGGCTTTTTTACTTCTATTATAAGAAGAGAATCCAAGAAGTCCGCAAAAGTTATCCGTTCGCGAAGTGTATCACAGAAAATGGTCGCTACTTTTGTTCAAATTTTCGATCATTTTGCTATAATTCATCAGAACATGGATTCCCAACGGGGGTGATAACCCACCTCCTCTCTCGTCCCAGTGGGAGCTGGAGCCTTCCATGAGGCTGAGAGGCAAATGGGGGGCGTTAAGGCAATCAAGAGGAGCGGTGACGGTGATAGGCAGGAGTTTGGATATATTCACACTTAGCTACATTTATGAGTTCGCCCATGAACGGATGTGTTTCAAATTTTGTCTTTCTACTCTTGTTCATGTGAGAGAAGAAAAAAAAAAATATAAACTAAGAAAAAATTGTCTCCATGTCCTAAAACATTGAGTTGGTAGATCATTTTCCATGTAGTCCTTACCTAAGTCCAACGATTTTTTGACGTTCCCTGGAATCGTAAGTAACGGTTCCAGTCGCCGGAGGAAACAGGAGATGCTTTTAAAATAGCAATTTTGACTGGCATAACTGCTTTAATGGCAATTAAACGTATTTCGGGTTAGGACCGTGTCATGGTAATTAATCGAAAACTCGTCGTTTCGGCCAGAATTACATGGTGCTTTTTCAGAAGAAGGAAAGGTGGTATGACACGATTCAAATCCAGAACACGCTTAGTTTTAACTGATTTTGGTAGTGGAAGCCTCTACGTAAAGATGTGTCAATCTAAACAACAAAGTCGATCTACTGTTTGCCGTTCTAGCTCTATCAAAGCTAAGAGGACATTTTCCGCTTGTTTTTTAAAAATTATTCAAATTCAATTGAACAATGGGTGAGTACAAAGTGGGCCAAATTCGATACTTTTAATGGGGAACTTGTATTTCTAAAGGAATTAGACAAAAACTGACCGAAGCTTCTGGAACTCGATTTTAAAAAGAAATCGATTGGTGAAATCCATATTTTTACATCTTCCTTAATATAAGAGATACAGAGCGTTTTCTTTCACATTATTTTAAGATGGCCGTGGACGGTGGTAAATAAGCAAATAAAAGATTTCAACGAGGCAAACAATTCGAACACTTGCTATAATTGATCATGTTTACGCATTTTTTACTAACAAAGTTATATTCTGTAAATATTTCGTTTAAGTATGTTGGTAAGAATTTTAGAAAGTTCTAGTCATGATTAATTTCAAATTTTCAATAGTTCAATGGTTCCTTTAGTTTAGTTTAGTTTGTTTGAATTGTTATTTGTAACATTTAACACTTAACATTAAAACAATTTTTTTCTGCCTTGTTGAAATCCTTTATTTATTATTAAAACAAATAATTTAAAAATTGTTTAAATAAAATATCAAGTGTGTTATATCATTCTAAAGGTAATTTTATATGCTTTTCAATAGTGTAAAAATATATAGGATGTTCCATATAAAAAAACACAAGTCTTGATAATATCTCAAAAAATAGGAGTTTAAAAAAAGAAAAATTAGAGCATAGGATTCTGCGTCAAAAAGCGCCCTAATATAATTTTTATATAAATCAAGCATTTTCACAAATAAAAAAGTTACAAGGGTTTTTAAAAATTGCACATTTTAAGAAAACGCTCTGTATCTCTTATATTAAGGAAGATATAAAAATGGGGATTTCACCAATCGATTTCTCTTTAAAATCGAGCTCCAGAAGCTTAGGTCAGTTTTTGTCTATTTCCTTTAGAAATATAAGTTCCCCATTAAAAGTATCGAATTTGGCCCACCTTGTACATCGGCAATCATTTTATACTCGTATTAAATTGTAAACAATGATGACGAAACAGGTAGCAACGAACTGGAAAATATTTACAAAATAATAAGGCCTAGATTGCAGCGGTTCTGAAAGTTCATCGAGGCAGAAACAAAATGCACACTTACCATTAAGAGAAATTTATTCAATAATTTCTCTAATTATTAATATATTTATAGAATTTGCGTTATATACAAAATTTTTCGTTGCATTTTATATTTATCTGTAAATTTAAGCTCTGCCATGTTTGTATTTGTTAACATGTAGGAATACATTGTTAAATTATTTTTAAACGTAGGTATTTATGTAAGCGTCTATAGAATTCTCACAAATTCGCACAAATTGGAAAAGAATCGTTTTACGGTAGCGTCATTATTGTTTTCACAAACATGTTCGATACGTTTAACAATTATCAAGTACATACATTTCGTGTGGTATGTTTACATGAACATTCATCGCTTGCTATTTTGTTTTCTAATGTGTAACGGTGTCCCCTTATGTTACCACTCTATACAGTGTACGGTAAATATAACAAATATTAGTTCCTTGCAATTAATTAAATAACAGTGATATAAAAAGATAACAACGAAAACTGTTGTACCTTTGCATTTATCCAAGGCGAATCTAGTGTTTTCTAATAATTTTGCTTTTACCATTGACTTTTCTCCGCAATTTTATGATAAATAAACATTAATATTGTTGTTGTTGTGTTATTGGCTAACACGGAAATAATTACATTTTTCTCAGCGATGGTCTCATCTTTTTAATCCCTTCAAATATTGCTGTAGTCAAAAAATTTTGGCCCCTCGCGAAACTTTCTCTTCTAAAAGGTTTGCTATAGCCGCCAGATGTGGGATTGTTGTCCCGGGAATCGATAACTCGGGTTTTTAAAGATACAACAAAATTCCACGATTTAAACAGAAAGAATGCTCGGAAGTTTTCGTATAAAATTAGAACAATTTTATTCTTTTGGAGCCGGTGCCAAGTCATATAATATTTTATGCGATTTATGACTCTGTTATTAATATTTGCTATCTTCTCTTCTAAACATTGTTGCTTGTTGTATTTGTATATTTATTATAATTAGTTAGAAAATGTTTATTTCACATTTCTTTTTTGTAAATAGACATACTAATTGAGCTCCTGAAGTTGAAAGACCGCTTGTTAAAAAATATTATAATAAATCAAGCAATCTTTGACCTATTTTTTTTTATGCAGATTTTAATGATGTAACAATATACAGGGCGTTCCATTTACAAAGACAACTTTGATATTGTAACTTTTTGTAACACCCTGTATAATGCAAAATAATTCCCTTCGAAATAAAGGTATGTTGGAGATATGAAGTAACATTAAAAAAACACAATTCAAGTCGAATTGAGAACCCTCTCCTCGGTAAAAAGATAGTAAATAACGTAAGTAGGAATATTGCCGTAACTTTTAATATAGGAAAATGCACATATGTAAAATTTTGTTTGTATGATACGAAGTATCATAAAAGATTGTAAATTCTGTTAATAGCGTGTAATACTATGGGAACCTTTAAATCTTCGGGGCGCCGCCGCCTTTCGCGATCTGCGGATGCTTTATCTACGCCATTGCAAATAGTGGTTGGCATCTTGTTCTGCAAAATAGGCATTTACGAACGCGCAATGAAAATCTCTGTCCTGCGAGCGAAACTTTGAGCCCAGGAAATTAAATAGAATTCGTGAATTTTTGGCGAATTGTTGTCGTGGTGGAACGAAACAATTTTTTGCAATTTCTGCCTTCAGCTTGTCAAGTAATAATATGTGATATATCCGCTTTTTTTCCTTTTTCACGGTGGTCGATTGACATAATTCAATGGTTATGCCAGAAAACAAGCTTCATACAACTCCAACTTATCTCGCCTAAATTGTTTCATCAGGTCTTTGGAAATGCGTTTTCGCTCCTAAGCAAGCAAGCGCAACACCCAACGCTTGGTTATCTTTTTCATGCTTAAATCTTAAGTTAGTATGAAACAAATACGTTCTTTCGAGATGCCCACAGCCTCTGCTATCACTCTAATCTTAGTTCGACGGTCGTTCAGCACCATTTGGTGAACTTTTCCGGTGTTATCGGTTGTGGTTATAGTTTCTGGTCATCTTCAATGTTTTCCCTTTTATCCTTTTGGATTTTTTCAATTCTTTGCTTCACTTCTGCCATTTGTTTTTTCATTGTACTGCTTTCTTCCTTTCATTAAAATTAATTGCTGTAATTGTTTGTATTCCTCTCGCATTTTCTTAAAATCTGAAGCAAAGCTCATAATCATGTTTAAGTCTATTTTCTTTATTTTCCGACATTTGATTTCTTTGCCTTCTTCACCAATGAATTTATTTCTATATTTTGCTTTGCCTAACAACTGCCGTCGAAGCTAACGCATAAGTCGACCTTTCAGATGGATGACCTTCACCAAGTCGATATTTAGTAGCACACTTCATTTAAAGTTTATTAAACAACAGCTCTTACCATTTACACAGTTTAGACACTTTAAGCGCTATATTCTTAAAAATTTAGCGTTTATTTGTTACTCGTTATGGCCCGTAAATCAAGCTTTATAACGGAGTAAATAAAATGCAGTGTTTACTCACTCAGTGGCGTACATCAAAATCCATGCGCAATTATATTTTTGATGAGCAACGTTATTTTTAAGTTGAGGCTTTTCAAGACTACGCTCGTACTTGAACACTGTAATAGCTTGGCTTAACGGTTCCCCGTTTGTTCTACGACAATTATTATTTATCAATATCATCGCCGTGATATTTTCGCCTCATGCATCTTGGTAGTTGGTCTCCTAATTGGTACCATTGTCATGTATTCTTGTAGAGACGCCATTCATCGTTCACCAAATGAGGTCCAAGACACTGTCGCCGGTTATTCGCGATAGATATCAGTCCCGGTGTAATTATTGTTACTCGAATAAGAGTATTAAGTGTCGGTAAACGTATGTATAGCTCCTAATGCATGCAGTGTATGAAGAGCGTTGTCGGAAAACCTTCACAAGGTCATGCCAATGACCGCCTTTGTACTTCCTCGATGCACTTACTCCATAACAGATTTACATGTTAAGTGGAGATTATTAAAACGCAATGTGTAACGAGCTAAAATGCTTGAAATTCGCGTGCGTTTATGTGAGAACATAGATGCTTAAAAGCTTGTGTAAATGCGCTCATACTTGCTCATTTGCTCGAGGCGAAGTAAAAGGAAGAATGCGCGTTGTTAGATATTCAGGTTGTTCCGTCAAAATTTTTAACGCGCAGACCTTATTTTTACCAGCATAAGTGATTCTGCGAAAAAAAAACGGGACATGTTTGTGAGCGTTTACACCAATTTGAAGCTTCTTCTTTAATTGTATGACATCATTTAGCAAGAGTGGAATAACCTTCTATGTATGTGCGAACAAGATAAATAAATTATTAATTTTAAATTCTGTTAAGTCAGCCCCAGCTGTGGTCAGTGACGTACTCCTTTGCTTTCAACTTTTCCATATGATAGCTCCATTCGCTAAAATAAATTTATACCCAGTAAATGATTTTTCGATCGAGTTGATTTGATGCCCAATCAGCATCGGAAGACGCTGGGGACTTTTCGTTGCTTTTCTTATATTCTAAACCATAGGCTTTGGTAGCATTTAAATAGCTTAACACGTGTTTGATACTAATCTAGCATTGTTTTGGATTTTGGTTAAATTGCGACATGAAAGCTGCTACGAAAGTTCGTAGATGTTGCTAAATAAAAAATACTTTCAATAACTTTCTGAATTAACTTCTTTTAATCTTCATTGAAATTTTTGCTTCGTTACTCATCTTCATCGTACTTCAAACCTAAAGGCAACGGCGGAGCCTTTTGAATTTGGCATGTTAGTTTCTTTGAATAACCCTTTTTTTTCCATCATTTCTTAATAAAGTTTTAAATTCTTCTTTTACTGCATTTCTCAATTTTCCCTTCTTTTCACTTTGCAAAACCATTTGCATATTCTGTGGTTCGTCATATTCTTTACATCGTATTGCTCCACTGTAGCTTTTGCACAAGTTCACGAAAACTAGAATTCGCCGATTGAAGCAACGTGTTATTCTCGGATGAATTTTTGCCTACGAGTATGAGATGGCCGAAAAATAATATGGAGAAGACAGGGAGAGCGATTTGCTGAATGCAATATTGTGGAAAAAATCAGCTGCCCGGAAGGCTCCCTTATGACTTGAGATTGGTAGTGGTTGATGGAAGATCTACGATGGCTGCAAGGTACATGAATACCATTTTAGAGGAGCACATGGTTCTTTTTGCACCACTTATAGGACCTAGTTTCATTTTTATGGATGATAACGTGCATCCGCATCGTGCTTGGATCATCAACGAATATTTAGATAAGGTCGGGATTGTGCCCGTTGCAACTTCAGTCACAATCTCAGTCCATTCGAACATCTCTGAGATAGACTAGGAAGACAGATTCGAGCATGTGTATCCTATCCAAACAACTTACGTAAACTTGTTGCGGCGCTGCAGGCAGAATGGGAAAATGGGAGCAGTTGAAATCAGATTTTCTGTGAATATTGAATTCTGCAAAACATTCCCGATTTAACCGCTGCTTTATATCTTCTAATAACCGAGATACCGATATCAAAAAAAGCACTTTTCAAAGAACAGAGTTTTTCGACAGTCCCTGGCTTTTATGCTAACTCTGCGAGTGAAAAAAATACATATAATAGAGAAGGAAGTATCCAATCTCTCGCCTATCTAAACTGAAGTATTTAACCACTTAATCAGCAACAATTAATCACCTCAATCGATAGATTTTAATACAATACCGCGATTCTTTCAATCTATAAGTAACTAACAACGTAACAGTCGCATAAATAATTTGAGAAAGAAAGAACGCTGCTTGTACATTAGTGATTGCTGGTCCATGAAATCTGGTAATTGTTAGCGTTCATTTACCTTTTTACTGTCAATCGAAACGGAATTATACATAAATTTTAATTAAAATTCTCGCATGTTTACATCTAGTTATAAAAAAAGGTCTTATTTATCGTAAAAAGAAAAACGATAACGTTTCATTTTCACAAAAATTAAGCCACGTACCTATCAGGCATTCATCACAAGTTTGAATTTTGCAGCAATTTGTTGCAATAACAACACTAGCGCATATCACACGTTATTTTGCGGTTTACACGGTTTTACGTGACAAATTAGAGTTTCTTTATCTCAAGCCTACCTCGAACGAGGTAAACTACTTTAGGTAGTTTAGAAGAATCTCAAGGACTGTAGCGTTGCGCAAAATCGTTACTCTCAGTTGAAAAGAAAACGGCTACAAATACACGAATGGAAAATGGAAGGAGCTTTGCGTTGAAAAACTCTAAGCTTTAGCACCTTAGTTAGTTCAAGATACAAAAATTCTGGCAGAGCAAAACAAAAATTTGCAGAGCTTTGGTAGGACTCAATTTTCAACAATTTTGTATTATTAAAGTTTTCTCATTTCTTACTGCTACTGATTATTCTTGCGAGAGATGTCAGAAAGATAACCCTGTCTTACTTTAAAACACAAGAAAGCATATTCTGCCGTCTTATTTTAATAAAGTTTGATTATAGTGAGTTTTAAATAATCCTAAAGACGGTTGGTGTGCTGTGCTAAGGCGATTTACTCAACAGCCATGGAAAAAAAAAAATCTGCGGGTCAATGTGGATGAATTGCTCAATACTAATGACTAAAATGAGGATTCTGCTCCGTATATTCAAAGCCTTTGACATAGTTTGGAGCTCGGGAATCATCTACAAGAGAATTCAGATTCAGAATTCAGGTTTCGGTGTAATATTTTTCCGGTGATTCTTCTAAGTACGATGTGGTGCTTCCCCCTTCTCCAGACGCTCGATTGTCTCTGAGGTCCCTCAGATATCGCTGTTGAGTCCGAACCTATTCTTATTATATATGAAGGATGTTCCGGAAGGATTATCAGTTTGTCTCATCGCATATGCTGACAATATTGTAGTTTTTGCGAGCAACCGTGATGAGGGGACAATATTGGAGAACCAATTGAGAGTGATTGATGATCTTACTGAATAGGCGACTCAGTATTAATGATACAAGAAGCGTCGTTGTTTGTTTTACTAAGAGACGTGCCTTGCTTGCTGAAAATATTTATAGTGATCAACAGTTAAGTAATTCGGGATCATCTTCGATCGGCGGTGGTGGAGATCACATATACAGAAGAAAATTTACGGAAGCAAGGAAAGAGCTGTTTCCTCTTATTTGCGGCAAATTCTGACCTACGGGGGCATTTGAAGCGATTGGAATCTCTGCATAGCATAATTCCTAGGATGATCGTCAATTAATAAGAAAAGATATTGGCGTCCTCAGCTTGATTGAGTACCTCAAGGGGACCATGGACTCATGCGTGCGCCACTGAAAAGTTGTTTATTAAGATGGCCCTTGAGCTATAGAATCGTTTTTCTACATTGCTGATAGAAGCCTGAAAATCCTAGCAACACGGAGAAGCTGCCCGTGTGCAGTAAAGGAGCTTACAAAGCCTGGATTAGCTTCAGGTTCAATGTAATAACATTAACACATCTCAGTACTGGTGCCATTTCAACTGTGAAAGCGCTTTAAATTAGTCTTAGTGATTTAGATTTTTCTACTCTAATCTTACAAATTTCGCCTCCGACTCCAATCTCTGCCTCTGAGCCGTCCGCCGTCTACCAAATAGATTGGTTTTAATAGACGGTCCTTTTTTCCATTCTTTTTTATCTGGTCTGCTTGTTATCCTATTCCTACGATACCCCTAGCAAAGAAAAAAAGTAGTACTTACAAGGCTTTCGAATGATTTTTTCTATTTGAAAGCACTCTCGAGCGATATTGGCGCAAATTATAGCGTCAAGACCAATAAAGAAAACTGTGAGACGGTCTGACATGAAAATTTTACATTTCACAAAAACTGATCCATTAACTATCTTTTACAAGTATAATTATGACGAAGCAGATTACTTTAAATTGACGTCTGAGGCCGAAGAAGCACCAGAAATTGCAATATGAATCCGTTAAAAACCTACAGAAGAAGCCGCGAAAATATCTAAAAATAAAAAGGAAGATTTGATATTGCTACGCAACACCAAAGCAATTAAATCTTGACCGGATGATGACTGAAATTATTTTTTTTTATTATTGCATCTGATCCCTTTGAATAAAAATAACAAAAATAATAAGACTTGTTTCAAGTTGCATGTTCATTTTATCTAAAAACAAAGCGATCAGATTTTAACGTTATTCAACTCTAAGGGGCGACGTATCTGGCAAACTGTAAACGAAAATGAATGAACTCAAAGTAAAATTTTGCATTATTGACGAAGATGTGGTGGTATTTTCGTCAATCTAAAACTTTAGCCGGAATTTTCTTGTAACCCCAATTTTCCACTTACGTCTGTATTTGTAACATTTTTAAACATAACAAAGGGTCCGGATTTCTCAAAGAAAATGAGCTGAGCTGAGCAAACTGTTTGCAGTATCGCTTTGCTTAAATCAGATTTCGTAACACTCACAAAGGCATAATCTCTCGGGGTCCCCTGAGACGATTCGACCTCTATATTTGCGCAACCTGTTGTTTTAACGAAATAATTGTGTTGTATCAAGCACTGCATTCAAAGGAATGAATTTAATCATTGATATAGCATTGATTAGCAAAATTGCAAAAGGAAACGGAACGGTTACACATGTATATTCAAATTTTCCTTTGTATTGGCTTCATCTTAGTCCCATTGTTGGGAACTATAAAGCTTTTTCCGGCCTTTATATTTTGCATATGATCTTAGCGAGGGCACAATCACACATAGGTAAGTATACATACTATATACATCTATCTACATACGCTTTTGCTTAAATACCACAACTGTATTTCACGAACTTAACTGTTATGCGAACTCATTAAGCTGTGGAAAAAGTCGAACGCGGACCAATGGTTGGCTGAGAATCTTCTTTCCGACCAATGGGCACACCGGACGTACGGCTTATGCAGAACTATAAGATTAGACACCTGTATTTTAAAGCCATTCGATGTCCGTATAGACGCCGAAGAACTCGCGCAACGTACTGCTGAAGGACGGTTAACTTAAGAAGAAGGACAAGGATAAGAAGCGAAGAAGAGGTTGCACGCATATACCATCGTCGAGATATCATCATACGACAGCATTACCTCGAAAGAGGAAGAGTGAACTTGATTGTGTTTGGTTCTGTGCGCGGTGCTAAAACGTTCAAGTGACTTGACTCTTGAGTCTTCTAGTAACCTAAGAAGGAAGCGGACTAGGAGGAGGGCCGGCAAGAAAAAGAAGTGGCATTAATAATACATTCGCATCACTGTTTAAAGGTAAGTTTCTCGGTGGCTGTTACGCGTCTCATTGCGAAGAATTGGTGTGACTGGCGAGTTCTTACAGCGACACACACGATTTAAACCTGTCATTCTTTGACATAATACACATGCCAACTGCAGGCGACATATGAATAGACTATTATATCGTCTGTTATGGATTTGGAATAAATAAAGATCTTCGCATCACGGCGAGTTTCTATATAAACATTGCTTCGTTTTCTGTTTGAAGCATCGCAACGGCTGCTGCAGAAATAGAAAATTAGCGAGGACTCGCATAGTTACAACCAATAGCCGCGACGGCAACTTCTTGCGTTTCTAATATTTTCTGTTGCACATAGAATGCGTAGACCGGTTTCTCGGGACGAAGCAAGGATATTGAATTATGAAGGAAACGAGTTTATTTTGCAAAATTGAAGGAATATAGTTGTAGGGATGTTGAATGTAAATTAAAATAAAATTCAATTTTTTTTTACAATTTATTTATTGAAGTATTTTGACAATAAAATATGTTAAGAAATTATTAACTGAAAATCCGCGAATGGGGTTTGTTCCTGGACGGTCAGTCTTATTCAAAACTCAATATTTCGGCCTTTATTCACAACTTCCTCAAGAGTTAACTATAAGATTTAATGTAATAGTAAAATAACACTAGACTTTCAGGGCCGGAGTTTGAATTTGTACAGTCAGTACATGTTTCCGGATTGAAATGGAGTAAGCCGTCCTCCTGAAGATGCCAGCAGTTGCATCTGTCGAAACGTTGATTTATTCCAATTCAAGACCACTGCCTGCAAGCCCGGAAACGTGTACTGACTGAACAAATTAAAAATATATTAATTTTAAACTTGATAGATACAGTTTGGATGTAAATAGACTATTTACTTCAAACAATCTAAAATATTGCCCATATTATGATCAAATAATCGATGCCTCTGTTTGAAAATTAATTGAGTTGCGTGCGACATTGATGTGGAACATTTCCAGAAGAAAAAAACGGCCTTTGTAACTAAATTCAACATCCGAAACAGCAACATTGTTGAAATCGAAAAGCTGACCAGTTTTCAAGCTATTACCGCAACCCAAACATGGAATTTTGAACCAATAAAAAAAACTTTATTGTAAATTGATTTGTTGGCCAATGGTTTTGGGTAACCGTTGCTGGCGACCAACAATTTTTTGTTGATCAGAAATATGAGAGACTCCATTCTTCAATCACAATAATAAGTTTTTGCTTCTTCGGATGGTTTGAATGGAAGTTAATAAATTTACCTGACGTAGTTGGTTTTTTATACCAATCTATTGTTAAGTGCAGCCAAACCAGGAATACCACCTATTTGTCTCCATTTCTACCACGAATTGGAGATGAGTACTGAAGGTGTGGATCGTATCATGTCGCTTGGAATAGCACAAAAAATTCATCAAGAACTATATTGACCAAAATTTGTAGCTACCAAAAGCAAAATATGAGTTTATTGTTGAAAATGAGTTTTCTAAATGTTGAAAAGGAATCTTTTAACAGCTTTGTGTGATTTATTATCAGGTTCCAATTTCTGGACATATTTGTATATTAATTCTTACAGTTGCTTGTGTCTTTCGTTAATTTTTAATTTAAGTTTTAAGTTTTTCGTTAATATTACAAGCACGAATAGTTTCTACACATCTGCGAAAATCTGCAGATGCCTCGTTCAACTGATTAAGGCCGTATATAGAATCGTCAGCTAGATAATAGCTTCAAACGTATATTTTTCAATTATTTCAATGCTTTCCATATGCAAGATACTGAAGGTAATAGTTTTTCCTTATGTCCTTATTAAAGGCTATCAACTATGAGCATCAGGTCGACAACTTGAAGAGCTTCCCACATACTGAATACAAATTGCAGTTTACTGAACCTACCATTAAATTATAGTCACATAGACTTATCGAAGCAACGATAGCGATATTGGTACTAATAATAATAGTAGCAATATGAATAGTAATAATCTAAAAGAAAACGATTCCCCCGTTACTTCCTATTTCTAGAAATTCTAGCATGCGGTAGCATAACTAATCTATATCCATATCTGATGCATGCAAATGGTGTATACCGAGTATCTTCCTTTCTTTGTTTTGCACAACATCGAGCATATGGAACAGTTTCGAAAAGGAAACGGCATCGACCTTACGTCAGCTGGACGTACTTACGCATAATCGTAGGTAAATTGCCGCAAAAACTCAACATTAATAATTATATGATTTCCCACAACGGTGTCTTGCAAATCTGGTTTGTCAAGGGGACTATCACTTCCGCGTTTGTTAAATATGTTCGAATAACAGATGAAAGAGAAAAATAACGTGGAAAGGATTCATGCACCTCTAATTCGAGATATGAACGCGTGAATAAATTTACGTTTATAAACTTTACGTTTATAAACTTTACGTATCACGATGTTTGTTTATTTATTCGCGTTTGAGGCATTGCGAATTTCGCATGCAAATTTAATCAAGTGTGTGAAGATGCTATAAATGTTCTCACACTAAAAATAACCGTTATATTTAATGTAGTTGCGAGGCACTCGAGTTCAATAAATTTTATCTTTGAGTTCGCGATCGTAGGTATAATTTGTTAGGTACACTTCGCGTACAAATGTTTTAAATCTACCGTATTCAAAATTTGTTTACTAGATGCTAAATAAAAAGGAACACACACGTAAAAAAACAAACACCCAATTCGAAGTTACGTATCATTATTTTGAAGCTGTTATGCTTAGGTAGAGGATTAAGGATAAACATTGAAAAAACTACAATCCACAGTACCACGCGATAAAGGGCCATATAATAATAAAAAAGGTCTTATACACTAAGCGTAAGCGTAAACTTTTTGCTTTCAAGATGCTTAATGTTTGGGAGAAGATGGTTGGTTCAAATAAGCAAAAGTTAACCAGAACTGTTGCAAACGAAAAATCTGCTTTGTAAATAGGAGAAAATAATCAGAGAATAAGCGCCAGAAGAGCTGTACGGAATGTTGACCGTGAATCAGTTAGGCAAGTTCTCAAAGAACAGCTTCTTCATCTGTTCCATCACCTATTAGAACAGGATTATTTATCTCTTGTTGAATATTGCGAGTGGTTGCAAAATCAAGGGCCATTAATCTTGTTTGCCAATGAAGCAGGTTTTAATCGCGATTGTACATAATATGTACTATTAGAGAGATGAAAACCTTCTTCAATCCGCGATGAGGTTTTCCATTAATAGGTCGGTTCCATTGGAGGCGAATCCCATCGAAATTCTTTGGAGAATGAACTGAACAATTTATTAGAAAATGTCCCGTTGAATATTATTCAAACAATGTAGTATACGCATGACGAGGCGCTAGCTCACTTTTCTCTCTTCTCAATTTTGGAGTTTATGAAAAGTGAAGTGAATGGCGTAGAGTTAAATAATAAAGAGCAATTATGGAGTCTACTGTTAGATTCCTTAATAACCAAAGCATCATTAACGCAAATATAACAATAAGGCCATCAATTTGAACATCTCCTTTATTTTTTTTTGTTATCAGATATTGGAGAGAAATGATTTTTTTTAAATAACATTTTTAAACCTTTAAAATCCTGTATTGTGGTCCTTTATCGCGTCGTACATTGCAGTTTTTTCAATGACGGCTGTATATACAGCAGATTTATTTTCGATCCTCACTATGGCGTCCTTAGGTAGGTTTAAATGTGGTAAATCTGCCGAATTCTGTGCTTGTTATGAACCCGAAGAGAAAATTGGCCTGTGAAAAATGATGTTTCAGACTTTTAAAAAACGAAAAAAAGATAATTTTCTACCCAGCAGCCTTATTCGGCCTTGCACAGGAAAACTAAATATACATTCTGAAGGCGATTTTCGATCTTCCATCTAATGATGCGATCGACATTCTTATGCGACGTTTCGGTTCTTTCTGGCCATCATCAGCTTTCAACCATATGTTAACTTACCTTGTACTTGATATAATAATAATCTTAAATCGAGGTAATTATTTTTCGCGCAGTCTCTTTACGTATATTTTTTTATTTGATGTAGCCAATGCTTCATTATTTCAACATTGCAAGTACTTAATTATATTTATTAACCATCGATCATATTAATTAATCATTACCGTTCCTGTACTTATAAAAACATAATGCGAGTTACAATTACGTCCTGAATATCCACCTAGACGTCTTCGCCATTTACAGAACAACGCGGTCGAAAGCTATCATTGTCTGCAGAAAAAGCAGAGACTGTAACAGGATGTTCGAATTGCACTGATCTATCATTAAGATAGCCATATCATGTCGAATTTTTAAAGATTCAAAAGTTACTTGCGAGAGAAGTTCTTCAACCTGAAGGAACTTTTTTTAATGGAACTGTTTAGAGATTATTAAAGTGATATTATTACTTGCTTCTTTTTTTCAACAAGATTTAACTACATTATCACAAATCTGCGCTGAAGATCTCCAAGATATACCTTGTTTCTTGAAGAAATTTGAATTACTGTTAGTGATACTATCTCTTAAAGACAAATGATGAAAATGAAGATTCTATATGTTCTATAAGTCAATGATGGTGAGGAATTACGCAAGATTACAGATGTTTGCAACGGCGCGTTTCAAACCGATATAACCAACGGTGGCTTGTGAAAGGTGACAAAGAGATGCTAGCTACAGATGAAAAGGTAACCTCATCATTAGCACCGGTTCTCACTAAAATTTAATTTTTTGCTGTGGAAAAACAATTGACTATACACCAGTTCACCGGAAATAACTCCAACTTTAGTTTTTTAGGATGGTTTTTTTAGGATATGAACGAGCACCATTTTGGAAAACAAATATTTGATTCCTTTTTTTTTAAGAGTTGATTATCTAGTGGTTCATGACAGCATGTTTTCAAGAGTGTCATAGAACGGGCTTCAAACTGAACATCCTGTATACACCAGAATGTGAAGATTCGCATTTAATATTTAAAAAATGGAGCCATGATTTTTCACACGGCAGTCGTTAGTTAGAAACTATAAATACTACTCATTGTTGATGAATGTTTCAGTTTTGGCGCTTTATTCAAAATGTTACTTTTATCACTATTTAACACGGAAACTATTAACCTATCAGTACGAAAAAGTAAGATAAGGGCGACAACACTGTATGCGATCCTGTCTACTAAAGGCGAACTAATGAAAAAAAAAATAAAAATGGGTTTTCCAGTAAACTGCTGATATACAAGGGGTGGCTCAGATACAAGACAATCTGGTAACAAACAAGAGAAGGAAGAATACAAATAAGGCCTTTGTATCAAGAGAATAAAGTTATTTCGAAAATATCTGTTCTAGTTGAATGAAAGTAGTACTATTTTAGATAAAAGCTGTTAACTTATTTTGGACAAGCTCCCGCTTCCTTGAATTCGGTAATTTTTTCAAGAAAGCGCCGTTTACTTTCACCAAGTAATTATTATTTGCTTCTTGCAATCCTTTTCTGTGTGCACGAGAAAAAGCTCTATTCTCACATTATTTTTGCCGGGAGCGATTCCATCAGTGCCATGAGTTATATTAACATGGTTTTGGGCAATCATTTCATATCTTTTTTTAAGTACATATTTCTATGTTAGGCTGGAAATTTTTCAGATTATACTCGTATTTCAACGCCAACCATCTTTCAGAATTCCAAACAATAACGCTCCATACAGCAATACGTCTTTTTTCCCGTAGATTTTGCGGTCGCGTCCTCTCATTGTTAGCAGCTAATAGACCGCTTGTGGCCGTCAATTTCGTCGATATATACAACGAACGGAAAAGCTACCGTGATGCATTCCTTTCTTGTATGTAATGTTGGTACGCACGCATCGGGGTGCACTTGGTACTAACCCGCGGATGAACTTTCAAGGTCGTCTAAGGCGGTTATTAATAGAAGTGCGGCACCATAATAATGAATATACTCACACAAATACCCGGGCTGCGTACTTGTACACGATAGAAAACACCATCCATCCAACGATCCAACCGGTTTTTCACTTTTAATCCGTTCTATGCAATTTGTCATAATGAGAGTTTCGCCGTTGTACTTGTAGCGAAAGAAACGGCAGATTCGAAGAGTTAGAATTTGTTGCCTTCGCGACAAATCTCTAAACATACGGTGATCCTTGGAAAGATTGCGTTCGCTTAAAAGTGTTGGATTGGATGTCATATCGAATTGGATATGACATCCAATCATTACAAGTTGACTACGTTAGCACCATCGTTGCGATTGTAATCGTCGAGTTCTTCTTTGCCGCAATCTTAAAGATAATAAAGCAGTTATGCTTCAAAATAAAGAAGTTTCTTTGCGGTTTTTGCGTGAAGAAAATTTACTGTTAAATAATTTTACAATTTAATAGCGTCTTGGTATCTAGCAATCCGCGTACACATATTCGACAATTGGTTAGTCGTAGAGTGAAATTAATTAATGCATTGAGTAATTATGGCAAAATATATTTTTTCATTGATAATATTTAGATGGTAGGATGTGTGGATTTTAAGAAGCTGCGCTGAAACACAGAAAAAAATTCCTTGCCTCAAACAAATATACATTCAGGTAATTTTAATTGGCGGAAAAGGTATATTTTGTTATTTATTTGATTCAAAGATCTCTTCAAAGAAATAATCTCGATAGGTTGATTTGAACTTCCATCTCCTTCTCGATCTCCGTCGCATGTCGCGTCGCTTTCTCGAATCTCATCGCTCCATTATGAACGAAGAAGCCTAACTTGCGCGTCGTACCGCAGGGAATCAATAGTATATTAGTGTATTAGAATTTTTTAATTTAGTTTTTCTTTTGTTTATCTATCTATTTCATTATTAGAATTTAAACCGTTAGTACAGCGAGTCGTAGATAAAACCAACTGCGGACTCATACATCGCCGATCGGCGGTCGCCGCTAATATTAACTTCGCTCATTCATTAGTTTGACGTAATGTATGTTACTTATTACAACTGGTCCAATCCTGTCAAGACGCGCGGAATGCCAGCTTTAGTCATTAGAATTGGCGAGTCGTCAAATTTGGGTTTAAAGGACTTCCCATTGTAGCGCCAAATGTTCGTTTATAGATCTTGTTGTCAAAGCGAAAAACACAGGCATTGTACAAGAATTTAATAATATCTAGGAACTTATTATTATTAGTCATTGATGGTTGGTAAGCCTGGATTTGTTTTTGGTTTGTTTTGGACAACTTTTTCGTCAAAATATACTTGCCGCCAATTTTGTTACCTCGTTTTCGTCTCATGGGTTGCTGTCACGCCGCAACCTTGTTATATTTTAAGTTATTTAAATTTAAAATTTTAAAATTTTAAATCATTGACGCTAAATTGATTCTAATTTTAAAATTGATTCTTCATTGATGCTAAAGTTCTCTTGTTTGGATATTTGGCTATCGTGTCTCTTATTTAAGTAACATAGACTGTGTTCCTAGTAAAATTTCAGTTGTTTTTCTCCAATGAAACATGCGAAAGCATAGAATTTCATGGAAGGGGGACTGCAATCCACAGTATTGTTCTTCCGTTGTCATAACGTGTACTTTTGCTCTAGTGATCGAAACAATGAAAAATCGGTGTGAGCCAGATCTGATGAATAAGGTAGGTGGTCCACCAATCCGATCCTCAATTCGTGATTTTTTGCCATGACGACCGTTAACGCGAGATAAGGTGCGTTGTCCTGATGGAATAAAACTTGCAACTTTGCAACAATTTTCGAAGCTTATTCACCCTTCGCAATTCATTTGTTTCGACTGTGCCTTGGCTTCGGGAGTGTGCTGGTGTATCCAGGTTTCATTTACAGTAATCAATAGAAGCTGAAAATTAACGTCAACAGGACTCTGGAAATTTTCATTCGGATTCGTCTTGAGTCCTGAGTGAGTAAGCGCGACGCCTTGCCTACGCCTACGGTTACCTTTTTCATATCGAAAACTTCAATCAAAAATGTCCGCGGCTTCTACTATCTCTCTAATGTTAATTCGACGGTCGTCTAGCACCTTCTTGTGAACTTTCCTGACGTTATTGATAGTGGTTGCAATTTATGGCCTTCCCGAAAGTTCATCGTCATCCAAGCTGGTATGACCGCGTTTAAATTCATGTATATGGTGTTTTAATGGTTAACATAATCGAATCACACCGTTACGTGTTCCGAGTTATAAGTACGATGCAAGTAGCACACCTTGCACTTACACCTAAATTGAATAACCGTATAATTAGATCTTCTTTTTGTACGTTCTGCGTATACGCCAAAGTGAAGCGGCGAGGAAATAAATAAACTCTCAAAGTATATACCGTCCTATCGCGTTAATTGCGGGTTTTCAGTTCCTTCAATGGTGAGAGATAAAATTCTCATGGAGCGCTCTATCTTACCCTCCATTACCCGACCTTGCGTTTAAGCTCTACACTTCCACTATTAAATGGTGTAATTAAACGTAATAATATTTTATTGCTGTTATTATTAGAGCGTTTTCACACGATTGCAGACTGCGAACAATTAAGCGAGGATAATGGATAACTGTCCGCGTTATATATATGAGAATTGCTTGCTTAAAATATATTGTTCGCGTAAGTATAATGCGAGATCATATTGATATTGGGCGAGGGGCACGTAGGAAATGGCGCTTATTTTAATAGCAAAAGTAAAGCAGAACCGTGTCGTTTCGTTAAATACACGTTAATTAAATATTTGAATAATGCAGAGGTGTATCACAATAGATAGGTAGATACTGTTAGTACCAGTCACCAGATTTTTCGTGATTTAAATAAATTTTCACTAAATTACCAAATTGGACTTCAAAATCACCAGAATTGGTGACATTTCACCAGACTTGGTAACGCTGCTGCAGACCTACGACCCCCTCTAACACTTTGCCTAAACACTCGTGCAAAGTCGTGCCGTAAGTCAAGCCACTCTGGGGAGTGATCGTAACATCAATTAACGATGATGTTAATTGATGTTACGATGTTTGGTAAAATGTCTGAACCGTTTTGATGCAATTTTGTCACCCTGAAGCCGCGCATAGATTTTACTAGCGCAAGTAAAGTTCCTACTCTCATGAACTATGTTGAACTTGTTTTATCAGGAAGGGTGCATTTTTTTTTTAGTGTTCAATGATCACGAAAGGTAACAACACAAAAGTATCGCCAACCTTTGCACTACACAAGTTTAATTAATTAATCCGGGAGTGCCGTTTCGAGGATGCAAGGATCCCGATTCTCAACCGGTTTCATTTGGTCATTGGTTGAGAATGGGGATCCTTGCATCTTCGAAACGGCCGTCCCCGATTAATTAATTTAACTTGTATGGTGCGGAGGTTGTCGATACTTTTGTGGTGTTAGCCATACTACGTCACAGTCCATGCTATCATTAATGATTGGGAAACTTAAAATAGTTGATTACGATTGCTGCTTGTGCAAAATACGAACGTAGAAATTAAGGGCAAGGTATGAGATTAAAAAACAATGTTTTAGGAAAAAATTTTTATTCATTAAGTATCTAAGTTGCGTAGTACAAAAAGACAGCAAAACCTCTTTTCACTGGGCAACTAACCTGAAAAAAAAACGCAATTAACAATAAATACATGTCGATCTTATATACGGAATTTAGATTTGTAAAAAGCAGAATATTGGCTGAATTGATAAATTTCGCTAAATTTATGATTTAAGAATTTAATTGAACTCATTTCAAGGTACAGATGCGAATCTGTGCATTCATGTAACGTATTGTTTGCTTCTTACATTGTTCAACTTGCAAAAACGTTCTTATTTAAATAAATTTAATTTCTTTACACTACAGATACCCCTTTGCAGTTATGGCCGCCACGTAACGACCAAATATGATTTCGGGGATTTCCCCTAAATCCAACGGTAATTAATGAATTGGAATGTAATTTTCAGGTTTTGGTAAGAAATGAAATATTACTTAAACAATTTCCGTGCAATTAACAAAAAAATTCTGCCAATTTTTGGAATTATAGAAGAAATCCTAAATTTCAGTAACTATTCTTACACTTTGTTACTTTTGTTACTCATCAACAAAAAAAATACTTTTTGCAAGGAGGGCACCTCAACTTTGACATTTGGCGTCTGTTTTGAACCGTTTATTCACTTTTTCTTTGGTTTTCAACGTTTATTTTTATTTAATTCTCGTACTTCTTTTGCTAGCAGTTATTTTTGAAGTAACGACACGTAACGACCAAATATGATTTCGGGGATTTCCCCTAATTCCAGCGGTAATTCATGAATTTGAATGTAATTTTCAGGTTTTGGTAAGAAATGAAATTTTACTTAAACAATTTCCGTGCAATTAACAAAAAAATTCTGCCAATTTTTGGAATTATAGAAGAAATCCTAAATTTCAGTAACTATTCTTACACTTTGTTACTTTTGCTACTCATCAGCAAAAAAAATACTTTTTGCAAGGAGTGGACCTCAACTTTGACATTTGGCGTCTGTTTTGAACCGTTTATTCACTTTTTCTTTGGTTTTCAACGTTTATTTTTATTTAATTCTCGTATTTCTTTTGCTAACAGTTATTTTTGGAGCTAAAGTGAGACAAATCGTTTAGTTTGAGATAATTTTTCAGATGTTAAAGAAGTACAAAAATGCCTAAAACAGTTTCTTCTGAGTTACAAGTCAAGATACCCGGTAGACGGCATAATTCTTGTTGCCAGTAGTTGGTATGTTGTTTGTTAGCATCTGTTGATGTGGTCTATGTTTAATATTAAATTTTGGAATGTCCTGAATGGTTTAGATATTTCTTGGATACTGTCTACAACGTAAAGTACAAGAAAGAAACTAGGCCTGCTTTTTCTTTATCCAGCACTTTAACAGCCCTGTACAAGTCAAAACTGATGCTTAAAATAAAATAATAAGAAATAATTGATGAGATGCACAATGATGGTCCAGTTCTGAATATATTTTTATAGAAAAATATGTAAGTTCAGCTTATTTACTTTGTTCATACTGACGTAACTACAAAGATTGGTAATTTTCACTGTATGTACATGTGTTACTACATTTTGTATCTGCCTGAGCTTGCTCGATATATAAAGCTACTTATCCTTGTGCAGTAAGCGATGCCAGTCAATTAAAATGTCCCACAACTGTGGGAATACCACATATAAAAACGTAAGCAACGTACACATTTTCATATAATAACCCCTTCATCATGGCCTAAAGCGTTGCATACGCTTTCGTTATGCAATCTTTCCCTAGAAAATTACATGAGAATTTGTGTAGACATTCGCCATTCATTAGAAATCCCTTGAATATAAATTATCGCATCTTCTTCTTACGACGCGAATTGTATTCGCCGGTTATAAAGAAGATATTCACATATTATAATATTGCACTCTCCGAGGCGGTCGTCTCCGATAAGTCCTGAGAGCAAAATTTCTATCATACCTTACCACCAGTCGATGCGATCACTTCTTCGTAGCAAAGTAAGCTAGATGACTGGGTACAATGATTCAAGTTCGTTGAACTGAGCTGACCGCTAGGACCGTATAACCTCTTAGATCTCGGCTGCCTAACATAACAAGAATCTAGCGATACGTACACCCACGATTTGCAACATTGCTCCGCCTGCATCTTATGCGAAAGACACGAATACCTTTCGGCGCGTAGTAGTACGCTTAGATCTAATGATCCGAACAAACGTTCGTAAAATCGGATAGGCCGCGTAACAGTTGCATTATGCTAATTAAGAATGCGCTGCGAATATATGAACACCATAAATCACCGCTTACTGCCTAGTTAATGATGCAAATTGGTGTGTAGCTTATGGATCTGGAGGAATGGATAGAATGCGATGATGATACTTCAAGGGGATCCGTTGAAATTCAACGAGCAATCAAATCGAAATTGGTAAAAGTCGTTTTGTGGTAAACAACATGTGATATCGATTTTCACACCTAATCAATGGAATTATTTATGGTTACAATATCCCATTTGAGTAGATACCTTTCGTGTGTTGTTTATTCTTGGATGTCAAGCAATACGGGAAAAACCAGAGTTGCTTAAGTTGAATCGTCATGTTGATTTTCCACAGAAGAATATCGTTGGTGACGATCTAGTTTCCTCTTACATGATACTCGATATGCGCTTGCGAAGCCTCTAACCTACATTATTAATTTGGCAATCAACGCTTGTACTTTCCCAATCCGATGGAACCGTACAAGAATCAGTCCTGTTTTTAAGAAAGATCACAGAGCTGATCTCAGTAACTACAGACTAATATCAATCTTGTTGTGTTTTGCCAAGGTTTTTAAAAATATTATTTACTCTTGTTTGCAACTTACATTTCACCAAATCAACATGGTTTCATCCGAGGGAGATCAACAATTACTGATCTTGTCACTGTAGGTCAATTTCTAAGTAAAAAACTAGATCTGCAAGGTCAGGTTGATATTGTTTACATTGATCTTAGTCGAGCATTGTTTAACCATGGAATTTTCCTTGACTAGCTGCCAACCTTTGAATTAAGTTCTTCCTTGTTGCAGCTTCTATGTTCTTATTTAAGTTAAAGAGTTCACCCCCACAGTACCCGGTTTATGTCGCTGCTTCCTGAACGGCAGGCATGCGTTTCTTTGGTACTAGAGGGCGCTAAGAAATGTCGAGTTTGTCGTTTTGAAAGTTGTGGCATTAACTGTGAGGCAATAGAAGGTAGAGAAAAAAAATACTCTCGAAACTACGCTGATGACGCCGGGTAGACAGAAACATGTTCGTGTGTTAGTATATTTTTTTTCTCTCCTTTTGTTGCGTTCGCCGTGAATTATTCCATCAATACCATGAGGAAGCTAAGCTATCTTAGCATTATATTTTTTGGTTATCGTTTCTAGGCATTTTCTGATGTGTTCAGTTCACCTTTGTTTTTTAGAAAAGTTATAAATCCTTTAAGTTCATTCCTTCTTCTGGAGTACCACAAGGGCCGCACGTGGGACCCCTTTTGATCTACTGATGTCTTTATCCTGCCAAAGATTAATTCTATTAATTTAATGTACTCAATACGTTTTACAAGATGTTTCTAGAGGAAAAAGTGGTTGTATTGCGTTTGAAACATGGGGATTAGTGGACTTCACTACCAACTGAAGGTATCAATAAGGCTCCAAACTAATATATTTCAAGTGAGAATTTTTATTTGAAATTTGTGGCCCAAAAAGAACGTTGACAAATCTGTTTGTCGTTAACGCAACCCAGACTAAAGCTCGCAAAGTCCAAATCTAAGGTAATTAGCCCATGCTACCAAGAGATCCAGGAAAATGAGGTGGCAAAGAAAGCTATTAAAAGAAAAATTAAATTTAAAATCTTTGTATTAATGAGTTATCTTCTATACAATAAAAAAAAATCTGGTATAGAGTAAATTCACTACTACAAAAGCAAGAATTTCAACAAAGCAATCAGATAATTAGAAGAGTTATAAGTGGTAATTGTGTACATCACGATTATATCAATTTAAAGCGACCATTCTGATGATTCGCATCAAGAATGAAAAAGAAAAAAGAAAAAGGAAGGACGTTAACCAGAATCATCGCAAGGTAGTAGCTAGTAGGGGATTATTGAATGTCTTGTTTATATATACGATCTTCGTTAAAATCCATGGAATATACTTACCGGATTCTAAAAAAATTACATTAAAACCATAACCATCCAGTTTTATCATCGTACATTGAAGAACTTATAATTCTTGTCATTGTAATGAGCAATTAACGCAGAAGAGTCAAGCTTGTAAGTTAGCAATCATAGTGAACGAGAGCTAATAAAATTGATGGTTCTTATTAATCTACTGTCGTTTCGACCATACCTGGTTGTTTAGAGACAGCATAACGACCAGCTGGGTGTAAATTTGCGGACTGTTAAAAAGAATGCATTGGCGAAAAGAAAAAGAAGAAGGTCAACGATCTATTTTAATAGGTTTGACGTGTTAATTTCATCGCTTTATTTAAACCCGTAAAAGAACTTGAAAAGTGAAAATAATAAGCCTGATAAATACCTGCATAAATGACAATAGATGATGATTACAGAGTGCGTATAGGGCTTTACTGAGTAATTTCGGTACCGACGAATCCCGCAACACATTTAATTAAATAGAAACGTGTAATTTAATACTGAATAACCTGAATTATACAAGGAAGGTATGCTAGGTTCGTCGTAAAGGCTAATAAGTTTAATTTTATGTTGTATACGTGGGCTGAAATTAAAGTAACAACATAAATTGAGGTGTAAAGTTGAACACGCAAGATAAATAAAGTTGTAAATAGATTATTTTCATTTTCTGCATCTGCTTAATTGCATAGAGTAAGTTGGCAAACGTGGCAATACAATTCTAATTATTTTCAAGAAAATTATGGGTTGGAATAGAAGGCGTAATATCATATAATACCCACGTTTGGAATTCAAACGGCTATTAAATCGTTAATGGAATAACAGTTGACCATAAGTTTAAATAAAGTCCATTTTATAATCAGAATTTCATGGAATTTTAAATGAAATTAATTTGTGTTTAAATGAGGTACGCAGCAGGTATTTCAATGGGTTTTTAGGCACCAAAGATTATGTACAATTACCATTTTAACTTTTTAAGCTGCTCATAGATGCTGAAATATTCTTCCATTGTTGGCTCTCAGGCCCTCAGTGACATTTTGGGTGAAATGGTGAGTGGTCTATCAATTCGAACCAGAATTCGTAAATTTTTCCTAAGGTGCGTTGTCTTTCTTTTTAATCGACACCGAAACTACGGTTTATTCTGCCTAAACTGTTTCGCCCAGTCTTTGGAAATGTTCGTTTTTAATGCATTTTCGATCCTAAGTCGTTGCGTCGGTGCGTCACAGCCTCTTCATGGTTAATTGGAGACTCACAGTTCTAGGTTCTTTAGATTTTCGATCACTTTTAATGCATCAGCGTAAGAGTTTATAGGACCGTTAGTATCTTCTTCCTCGTCGTCACTATCTTGCATGGACATCTCTTCAATCTCTAAACAGTTCTTCTGTATGCAGTTTTTCATCCAAATGAATGAAGTCGTTTTGGTTTTCAGCTTAGGTTTCCGCAAAATTTGACCAAGGTTGCTAACGGCGAATTGTTTTCTGCATCATATTCTATGTTTAAGATTGCCTTCTCTTGAACTTGAGAATTTTTAAAGCCGGCTTTGGAATAGCAGTTTTGACTGGGTCTCTGGAGTAATAAAATAAATAATAAAATAAGTAGCCTTTAAAATGTTAAGTGATTTTGAAAGTTCTGAAGAAAGAAGGAGATATTCATTTTTAAAGAAATATGTTTTAAACCAAACTACGGTAAAAAAAAATTTTGGGCCGACAGATGTAGAGTTTCGAGGCAGAAAAATTATTTTAATATTTTTTTAGGTTTAACTGTTTTGGATGTGATCCAGCATTGTCCAAAAAAAAAGCAAAATTTTTCGCGTCTGTCTAGGCCCAGAAGTCGGTCGGTCACTGTAGCTCTTGTTTGTCATCCACGCCTTTTTATTTGAGGTCCATCTGGGCGGCGAATTAGGAAATGGCACATTTTTCAACGCCCGGGGTCGACTAAAAGCTTTTCTTTTAGTCCAGCCATATTGCCACAAAACAATATGATCAACCTTTCTTTAAAATTAAATAAGTAATAGACATACCTCCCATCAATAGTGATAATGTTCCCGCATAGATTGCTTGAAAAAATTGGAAAGCATCCAACAGAACGTAGCGGTACTAAAATATTAGAGAAAGGGGCCCAAAGTCAACAAAAGCACAGAATGAATAATTTTTCACAATCTGTTAATTATAACAATTTGTTGTTGGACAAGCCACCTATTTCGGCCAGAGTACCCCAAGGATCTGTTTTTGGTATTTGCCTTTCTTGATATTTATTAACGACCTTCCATCCTGCATTAAGAATTCTTATTTGTACCTCTTTTTTTGATTTTTTGATTCCTCTTATCCAGTTTGAAATGCTCCAAAATTTCACTGAATCATTATGATTTTTCCTTTTTTAGTTTTATTCAAAAACAAGCTTATTGTGTGCTACGACCGCTATTAATTTTACACTTGTCAACATCATTTAACGTAAACTCTGTTGCTAATCACACAGGTCCTAATATAAACACATCAATATGATAGTTAATTATAATTTATAACTACAGCTTGGAAATCTTCACTAACAGATAACTAAGTTGTATTAACCGTATCTGCTGGATACTGGAGCAATTAACATTCGAAAAAATAAGAATCGAAAGACAAATAAAACATTATTTTCGTCTCGGATTGGTATACAACGCCTACTTTGCATAATCCTACTCCGTTGCTACGTTACATATTCTTAAAAACGAACCCTTCTCGAGGCCGTATCTAAATAATTATATCATGTGTTGAATAATTTATACCCGCTTTCCTGCAAAAACGGCGAGGAATTTAAATCAAGGTCTGCGTTGCAGCTTGCTCGCAGATATTCATCCATGCAGAGATATTTATTTGTGGTTTTAGCATGCAGTTTGAATATATTATTCGCCTTATATCTTCATATGCATACATCATTTTTCTTGATTCTAATCTTCTCCCGTTCTAGGACATTTCGCCTTTTAAAAGTAAATAAAACGTATAAGAAAAACCTCTACGTATTGAACGCCAATCCGGTAAGATAAATTTTAAATTGTGGAAGATTATTACTATTTTATTTAAATTGGAGGCATCTATATTAGCGGTTCTAATTTCTTAGGTGCAATTCAACAAGCTAATCATACCGTTTTATATGTTAATGAAAATGTAAATTAGATGGACGTAAGCAAGTGTTATTACGTACCATAATTTCATATGTTTGTAATTGGACGAATTATAGGAATTTGAGGTGAATGTAGTACCATGTACCGTTAATATAGTTCGATGACGGTTTAAACGTGTAACATTTTCAATATGGAGATGTGGCTGCCTTCTTACTAATTGTAAGAGAAAGAATCTGAATGCGAAAAGTTGTAAGAAAGTTTGAAGTAATAATCACAGAAAATATATTTTATCCAAAATAGCGTGTTTTAAATTAATCACCCTATACATTGCATTGCTGCAGTCATTTCTGTTCGAGAGATGCCAAGCTGGTACTGAGTCTGAGCAACTACAATTATTACAAGACGCGCCTCAGGGCTCTACCTTGGGCCCACTTTTATTTTCCATTTAAACTTCGTTACTTCCGGCATCACTGAATCACAGTGAGCTACAAATGAACGCGAATATCACGCAGGTTTATAAATCTTTTGATATTAATGATATCTATGAGGTAATGAATTGTAATAATAGTGATCTGAATAGAAATCCTGAACTCCTCTAAGTTACTGGCAATCTTGTTTGGGAAGCCTGTCGTGATAGGATCAGCGCATTTGTTGGAAAACGATTGTTCTGTGCTAGCAACTTGGGGATCGTGTGTGATAATTCCTTCAGATATAATAATCATGAATCGAGGGTTGGAGAAGCTGCTTGTAACAATTTGAATCAATAAACGAAGAATTGTATATACCAGACCGTATGTATATAGAAGAGATTAGCAGATCCCTATAAGTGAGAATCACAGAGAACAAGAAAATGGTTCGTCTAGACGAAACTAATAAATCCAACTTGGGAAGAAGATCACAGAATTAATTGGGATAACACGTCGTTTCTGGAAAAACGAGACTATCGAAATAAAAGGCTGTTGAAAGAAGCTACAACATCAAGCACCATCAGCACCTCGAACGCGGAATTAAAAGAGGTCTGGTTCCCGTTGGTTCGCGCGAGTATGACCACCCCAACAATAGCCGCAGTAATGAATAGGACAGACTAAAAGACAGGTTCTGTGCAATCAAGCTTGCGCACGCAGAAACATTGCCTATTGCACATTTATTTCTGTGCAGCTTGGTGGTCAAACGCGAGTGATAGTGTTTCTTGGTCTTTTACATTTGCTTAAAAGTTATGAGTTTGGCAAGAAACAACCCTTATAAGGGCTACTCTGAAGACGGCAGAAGATTGTCTGCCGAAACATCGAATTTTAAAAATCTAAGAAACCGAGGAAATAGCCCCAACATCAATTCAAATATTAATATCAAGTTGTTCTTTATAGATAGGTCCTCAGTGTTTTAACTAAGGCCATGCCGCGTAACAGCTTGGTATTGTTTGATTTCACTGATGCGTTACCAGTGTACACTGCCGTTCAAAAGAAGTTCGGTCGGTTGGTAAAAAACATGAAAAGGTTACAGAAACAAACGAAACTAAAAACAAAATGCAATTTTATTGTATATGTACAGGTAAAAAAGACAAAAATAAATAAATAAAAAGTTATTCTGGCCTAATATAACATACTGAACATTATTTTTCTTTTCATCGAAAAAACCTCCTTTGCTGTTAATCACCGCTCGAACTATTCTAGGCATTCTTTCGATAAATTTTGTTAAAAGGGATTGTAGAATATTAATCCATTCATGTTGCAAAATATTCCGTAAATGTTCTTGTGAAGTTGGGCATATTTTTCGGATCCTCCTGTCCAGTTCATCCCACAACAACTCTATAGGGCTCAAATCTGGGCTTTGTGGGCGCCATGTCATTACTTTCAGGGTGTGCTGTTCTTCTTGCTCATTTAGATAGTTCTTACACACTAATTCAGTGTGCTTTGGGTTATTGTACGCAATCCTGATGGCACTGCATGATTCTGGAGTATTGCAAAATAATTTTCCTTCCTCATTACACCCTGCACTCTGCATAAATCTCCCGTCCCAGCAAAGGAGAAACATCCCCACACTAACACAGAACTACGCCCTTGCTTCACTGTAGGCACAATGCAGTCCGGGATCACTTTTCGGTTTTAAATCTTCGGACATAAACTCGTCGATTTTGCCCAAACACCAAAAACTTTGACTCGTCACTCCAAAGCACGTGTTTCCAATCATCTAACGACCAATCTAGATGAGAACGGGCCTACTGTAGCCGTTTTGCTCTGTTGCCTCGACGTAATAAGGGTTTTCGAATGGCAATGCGTCCATGAAGGTCAGCTTGTTGAAGTCGACGTTTTACCGTACTCGCCGAAACTTGTTCTTCACGGCCGCGATTGACTTCGGCTGCTATTTGTGGCGCTGTTAATTTTCTATTGCGTTTGCTTAATAATATAATTCTCAAATCTTCAGCTTTTGTTGTTTTCTTAGATGCTCCGGGACGAACACGATTTTTTATAGTTCCAGTTGTCCGATATCGCTTTATGATGTCATTTACTGTTGAACTTCTCATATTTATTTTCTCAGCAATTTGTCGCCCCGAATATCCTTCTTCAAACAGCGTAATAGTGCATGAAGGTTTTTCTACACTGGTAGGCTTGCCACGTCCCATTTTGAAGCAAATTTTCTTAAAACTTTCGCGCAAAAACGACAGAGACAGACCAACACACGTTCAACAGTAAAATGAAGCAAATTTATATCTTTACGCCTGTGATAAATAAACAAGAATGATACTGCGGTATATTTCCTAAATGTATTGTTCGTTAATAATCCCCAAACGACCCGTTTCAAAAGATCGGCGCTTCCGAGAAATTCTTGGAATGATAATAAAAGGGACTTTATTGTGGTTGTCGCAATATTTCTACTTTACGTAATAATTTATGGCTTTAATCCCTTAGAAAATAGTGTATGCTTAAAATTTTTCTAATTTGATGTATTAATAATCATATACAGTGTGATATAATAGATTTTGATTGTGTGACCGAACATCACTGAACGGCAGTGTACGTCGATGCTCTGAATCGTCGAAGAATTCAAGGAGTGCAAAATTCATATTTAAGGTATTTTTAATACAAGAAATATTATCGAATCCTTCATAAGCTTGTTGAACTTGAGCGGTTGAACAGGAACAATCGTATCCTCTTGTTTTGTATAGCAAACAACTAATATCCAAGATGCGATGTTATCTATGAAATAAAAATATCAATGATGGGAATAGGGGACTAATTATGCCGCTCGTTCACCGTACCGCGTTCATTAGAGGGTTCTTTGCGTCTACATAATAGTACATCGATGAGCTGTACGCGCGTCCCGTACATAGTGATTAGGCGGTCGTCTAACTTAATTATTATTATACATACATAATATTGTTCGTTGCTTATTCATTTTGTATAGTGCATATGTATAAATCTCTTCGGAATGTACGTACTGCAAACACGGATAGAATTCTAAACAGTAACATGCGCAATCTGCTTGTTCATTCCGATCGATTTGATTCAAAGAAAAGCAACAGTTACGAATGCAAAACCAATAAGTAGTGTAGCCATGCACAATCTACGAATTCCATACCATAAGACGACGGCAGAAAAGATTTGTTTATTACACGATACGACGGCATTCTTTTGCATCAACTCACTTGACTCCAGTTGTAATCTAAAATGTAAAATACCGCACAGTTATAAAATAATTATTGCTAAGGAGTCGTCAGCTGTATTATAAATGGCAATAACCTCATTACGTGTATTTGTATTGTACCTCTACATCTAGGGATACGAGCATGTGAGTGTGTACTTTCAACAACAAGTCAGGAAACAGTTCCGCATTTTTGAAGAGCGAAATTACGAAAATTGTAGCGCTTAAAAAAAGAACAAGAACTGTTTAAACGATGTCTACGTATAATCTTGTTGTTGTATTGTTTAATGTGTATATACGTGTGAGCGCACGCTCTCGGCGGTCTTCACGAAAAGGCTATTAGAAAGAGGAGCAGGAAGTGAAATTTGTCGTTGAAAGATATCAATTACCCCGGTCGGATCGTTCCTGTTGCCTTTTTATATTATTCAGACATGATCTCGGCTTGTCATGTTACTTTTTACGGCTTTTAAACAGGTGTATCTATATTTATATAAGCCGCTTAATAAAATAAAACATTTCGTGTTGCTCTGCCTAATTAAGGTGGATAAAAACATCGACGAGATCTGTCCGAAGGTTCTTAACAATCTTTTTTTTGCTTCTTTCATTCATTAAATCTCTTTATCTCGAACAGCTCACAACCCACGTTGCATTTTTTTACATATACCTGAACGACCTTGACTTAGTTTTTAGGCGCCATTCCAGATGAATTGATTATTACGTAAATTAATATCAATTAACACATTGTTTCTTACGTAACATTCGCTTTGTTTGAAAATAACGGTTTGCTAAAACAACGGTAAATTTTGTTTGTTTTTATGCTGTATTTAATTGTTATTGTATAAACCTCAATGTTAATCAACAGCAGAAAGATTACTAATCTGCCAATCTAACTGATTTCGTAAGACCAATAATATCGAAGATAGCAATAGTTACTCGTAAATTTTTTATCACCCTGTACAACTATATTTTTCAGTATGTTTTTTTTTTAATAATTGGAAAATCATTTGTAATATTCGCACGTCTTTAGGGACGTCTATCCCCCCACTAAAGACTTTGTCAGCAGAAACGAAAACCGATTTTGGCATTTGACTCTCCTACCTCTGCAAATCTGCCAAGTTTCACCGAAATCGATGATAACGTGTTAGGAATGGATTTGAAATTCCAGGTTCGCCCATTATCTTCATTCGTTCTGTGGTTGATCATTTTCTTATCGAAATTCTGTGTTACTCCTTAGCGATCGGGATGAGAATTCATTTTCCTTGCCTTACCGGCGCACAATGCGTGAGACGCTGTATTATAAAGATAACAGATACCAAAGATGTTCCGCATATATATTCTCATAAAAAGTCAATTGTAAAGCTTTCATAGGAAATCAATTTGTCATATGGTACTTGTCAGCGTACAGCATAACTTCGAAAAATATCCCACATAAAATTAGTGTTGTGCATGAACTCAAGCCAATTAATCTAGTGGTGAGAGTGCAATACAGAAGATTACATGAATGATGGACAAATCCTTCTTCTCAGATGAAGTTCGGTCCCACCTTAATGATTTTATTGACGAAGGTACCGTATGATCCAGAGATAATAACCCTTATGTCATGACAAGTTTCCACTTTCCGCGCGCTTCACGAAATTAGCAGAGATTGGACAGACTCGTGTTTTGTCGACTCTCGGGGAAACCTGTAGGCAACACCAACCTATTCTCATAACACGAATAAATACGAGTCTCTCTAGTCTCTGCTAATTTTGTGACGCGCATGGAAGGTGAAGAACTTTAGTCATGACGTAGAAATCATCGCATTCTGTGTAAGGTTGGTATTTTAATAATAATTCTTATAGTGGTTTATTAACATAAATAGTGAACAACAGGAATTATAGAATATAATAAAAATGAAGAAAAAACATGCTAATAGGCTCGAGACCAGCTGCCTAACTAAACAAAGAAAATATAAATAAACTTTCGAATCTTGCAACGAAGGTTAAGGTTAACTTAAACTAAAACTTACACTTAAGTAGGCAAATAATGTGCATGTAGCTGACAGTAAAACAACGCGGACTTCAATGTGCGAATATCCGACGGGGTGAAAGAAAAAAAAAGAACAAAAATTAAATAACTGTAGGTTGTGAGCTGGAGGAGTAACTAAGCCTTTAAATCTTAAATTAAGATTATGAACAACAGTCATAGAAACCAACGTGCCTATCCTATCCAAGTACATGGTAAATTCTGTGAAATTTACATATGCCAAGGCGCTGAAGGCTGTAGGAGCTGAATTCTGATTTTGCCAATGCTGTCCAAACAATTGTAGTAGACGCCCATTCAAAAATTAATTGCCTTCCTCCAATTTTTCTAAACAGTCCTGACTGCTATACAAAATTTTCAAATTACAATAACCAAGCCTTGCCAAATGAGAAACATATTGTTGAGTGAAGGCTTTCACGACCTTAATCTATAGTAGAAATGTCTTTCGGGTGATGTCGTGTAGTTAATACTTTACTTGAGGTTTCGCTGACCATGCGGTCAGCTTCTTCAGAAGATTTCTGAAGACTTTAGCAAGTAGAAGTAAAGTATTAACTACACGACATCACCCGAAAGACATTTCTACTAGAGAAACATGTTATTTAAAACGAAGTTTCGCGTTCAAGAAATGCTCTAAATCACGCGCACAATTTGATACAGCAATAATATTCACTATTATTGACCATAATTTTGATATTAGGCAAAACACCATAAAACAGAAGTTTTCTTCGTATTAATGGAAAGGCAGTGTTTTATAGATATATCAACAGGAGAAAGAATAATAAATCTGTCTATCCTCAGGGTAAAGAAGATACTTGTAACTTGTAGTAAGGTAAACATTTAATAATGTTAGACGTATAAATAGTATAGAGTAAAGGACCAAGAATACCGTCCTGGGGCACCCCAGATACAATACGACGCGGTGAAAACAATGAGCTTTTGTGTTCTATTTATTAAATACGACGAGAAAAATGAAATTGAATTTTTGCTAAAGCCAATATGTTTGAAAATAGCAAATGTTACAATCTGCAGACATTTATTCATTATAAAATGTACATTGAACTTATTTGTTAATTAAAAACAATCTTGGTTATTATTTGAGTAAGCCCGATAACAATACAGAATGTTTGCTAAATTAAACATTCTCTGGATCAAATTAAAAAGGTAACATTTATGTAACTGGAGTATCAAGAAGGCAACATAAGCGATTGCAATCTTCCTTCTTCTAGTTTAATTTAATTAAATTGTATTCGTACAAGTGTAAAAATACGTTTTTAAGAAATTTAATGCAAAAAGAAACAACTACACGATAGATTTAGATTTTCCGCACGAATGGAATCATTAAATAGACTATAATGGACCACTTCGTTCAACCTACTTTTCAATGTTACCACAAAACAGTTAACTCTAAAACATTTATTAACAATAGCATTTCAAGGAAGCAAAAAGTAATTCAACTTTTCGACTTGTTAATCGACGGGTTAATCAAAAGAAAGAAAAGATTTTTCGAAATGAAAGATGCTGCTTGAAAATGACACGTGACACATGTACATCACTCGCAATTAGAAAAAAAGAGATACTAAATCACCAGGATAACTGTACCGGACATAATATCTTACCTATTATTACGGCTGGTTAGCACGTAAATAGCGGATCGAAACTGAACGTTTCCCTACCTAAAACGCACGTGCATTAATGAAAGTTTATTAGAGGATATTACAAGTTGGTATAAGGGAAATTTCATAATTGCCAGCTCCATATACGATGCACGTGTAATATTCCAAAGAAGCGAGCGGCGAAAAACAATTTTTCTCTCTTAACTCTTAAGCCTGAGATACCGAGATGTCATCGTACAATTCATTGTACCTACTCTTCGCAAAATATATTTCTATTCGTTGACTAATACCTTACAGCGCAGCTTTCGAACGTATATTACAGGTAAAATAGTGGCTCCTGTTCACAATACCGGAGAAGAATTTCGAACGGATGTATCGAGAAATTAATCAGAGTTAGCAGAATGTTGCGCGATTGACATCTGGTAGATGAGCGGCTTATGCACTACATAACTGGTTGATTTTTAAGTGGATCCGACGATGTAAAAGAAACACCGTTAAATGGATTGTAAGGCGGTTCATTAGGTAACGATTCAATTCAATGTTTTTGAATAAGTGGGTACGCTTGGATGGCGTAATGAGAACAAAACGATTTTGTAACAAACAGAAGGTTTGACCTGGAAATTTGTCGAATGAAGAAGTAAATTTCTTCTGGCCAATAAGTTGGAGTATTATTGTTGGTAAGAATAACCTGAGGTAATCGCTAGATCGAGAACGTTCCCTTCCTCAGAAAATTCCGAAAAAGAACCGCTGCATACGGTTTTAATACGAAATTCGAACGTTAAAATATGTTTAAATTTAACTGTACGCCGTTCAAAATGGTGCGTTCTCAATTACAACCTGTACTCGTACTCGAAAGCGATAAAATTATGGGATGAAGCGATCCAAGCGCACGTAACATATATGACATAAAAGATTTCGTTTTAGTTTCCGATAGCTCTCAGCCACAACGGTAAAACAGCCTTCGCTCT
>LR736862.1:11935972-11971742 GCA_902654985.2 Oryctes borbonicus
AGATTCTTTTAATACCTTTGAGATACATTTTCCTAATAAGATGACACCGCAAATAAGATCGAAAGCAAAGTGCGGAAGCGTTGAAATGTGCAACAGTCTGTGAACAGGAACTACTACTTAACTGAAAGGTGTAAATTGCTACGATGTTGCTTGAAAGGAATGACACTGCCTTTACGCGACTTCACTGCAGCATACCTACGTTATCCAATTAAATGCAGAAGATGCAGAATGGCGCATCGATTTCTATTGACGCCGTACATAAAGATTCGACGGTATTCTATCTCTTTTCAGTTTAGATAGCGGGCAATATTCGCCCTTAGATTGTTTAAGGAAACGAATTGGATTTGCTATTATTCTATTTATTTATTCTATTTATTCCAACCGAGGACACGTGTAGTTGGTGTCGATCAGCTATTATTAATAATAGCTGATCGACACCAACAGCTATTATTAATCATGAATTAAACGGAAATTGTACGAGATGCATTCAATAACATATGAATATCATTGCTATATTGATTAGTTACGTGAAGGCGAAGATTTATTGGACAAATAGCACTCGTGAAATGTTCTTATTTTCTGATTTGGTGGTACCTTCAATAATTTGAACGTAGATAATTAATAGTTTATGTATGGCATCTATAGTACAAATCACGAATCTTTGCCGTTACGTCACTGATTGATCGGTAAAGTGAAGACAAGCTAATATTTAAAAATCGGAAGCACACGTATACACAAGCGAGATAGTAACATATAACGTACGTCGTACTTAGTTAAGATATACGCCATATTTTGTTAATTATCGATGAACTAATTGAAGTGAGACAGTATATGGCCGAGCGATGCGTAGATAAGAGCTTTCGTAATGTTTACTGCATTGCATCCAATGTTTAGATTTGTAAAGAAAGAATATCACTCCTTTTGATGTTTGACATTTGTTTTATATTTTTTATTTGCATAAGAATAAATTAAATAAAAAATGAAATGTGAATATTATAATGATCATAATTTAGTATAATGTTTTGCGGATGGAATTTTTAATATATTTGTTTTATTCATTATTTTATTTAATTTTTCTTTTTTTTTCTATCTTTTTTTCTCTTTTCTTTTTCTTTTTTTCTTATCTTTTTTTTATTTTTTTATTTAATTTAATTTTATTTAATAATATTTATTTATTATTTATTATTAAAGGATAAATAAATACTCCCTGGTTAGCTGATTATGGTTTCATCCTTACCTCTCTCTATTTGCGAAGTATATAAGCGACAAAACAGATATGTACCTTATATTTATTGCAATTCTTTATTAACATTAGTGATTTTACATACACCGCTTGAAAAATATAATCTGCACTTTATTAAAACAAAATATTAAATGATATTATACAAATAACAGTAATGCAGCAAGCTAGTAATGAAAATAAGAAAACAGTACTTTTGTACAAGCAATAAGACTAGATAATATGTAATTAATTTTTATTCATCGTCTTCATCTTCAGAACCACGATTTACCGGAAATGAAAATTCACCTGCATCAATCGATTATACCATTTTGTAATTAATTTCTCAGTATGCCGAGTACAATTTTCCCTTTTGCTTGTGCCCATCCTAATTCTATTGCATTGAAGTCACGATGAAAGGGAGGAAGTCGGAGTACTTCGTGGCCTTTCTTTTTGAATAAATCATCGATTACCTACACCTTTTGTTTTTTATTGTGTTTTGCAATTTCTAATAATTCATTTTTGTTCATCGTACTGTTACGTAAAGACATTTAAATTGATTGGTTTGTGTGTGTGTACTCGGAAGAAAACTACCAAAGTCACTATTACTAACTTTATTTCTACTTACTAATGATTAAGTACATATATTGATTGCTTAATGGTTACGTCTTATTGCTAAGAGAGTTGAGAGTAGAGTCTTTTGTGAAAATTTGAGATGCAGCATCATCCCCTGCAGTACATAGATATGTATATAGATACATACATAACCAGATGTGTCCATATAGCTAAAATAGGGGAATTGAAATAATAATACATGCGATTTCTTAAGTTCTACGAACATGGTCAAATCATAACAACTTCTTGGAAAAGGGACAAAACTCGAACGGAAATAAAATATACAAATCGTTACAGGGAAAATATTGCAATGAATCGTAGACAATATGTATGCATATTGAAGAAGAAAAATAGTACATTATGGACGTTTCTGTACTTAGAATCTAACAAGCAAAATAAAATAAAATCTAAAATCAAAGAAAAAAGGGTATTTAACAGTACCTTTATAGGGAATTTGATTGCTCTTCCGCCATTCAATTATATCATTTTTTCTCCAAGATTGGGAAGGTTGTTTTTTCAACTTCAAAAATACTAATGGTAAGGTGCATTATCCATAACGATTAAAGATGGTACTTCAAGATTAGGTATTAACCGTTCCCTTACCCAACGTTGAAATGTTTCCCTATTCATTTCCCCATGATAATCGGAGGTTGCTAATTTTGAAGGAAATACTAAAGAAGCATCTTTTATAAAACCATTTATTTTTTGCAATAACGGAAGTAGGTGGTATGTTTTCCTTTCTTTGTTTGATGTTTTGCACTGTTTCAAAGAAACTAAACTTCATTCCATGCTTAACCATAATATATAGGAATAAACATTATCGTTATTTATTTCATGAACAACCTTCACAAATATTAGAGGCCCTTCCTTACGTTTCTCAGCTCCAAAGTACCGCAGCAACTTGAATACCAACTCCTGGGAGTTCGGATCTAAGGCATGGTAATCTCTATATTCATTTCATAAAAATAAATTTATTACAAATAAAGTTTAACTTACAAGCGCTCTTGTTAATAATTCGTAATATAGCTCTAATAAGAACACGGAAAAATTCGACAGATGCTATAATAATAACAACGGTTGGTGCACCTGCATTTGTTTCGGGCGCTGCATAAGTCATAGACAAGTATGACGTATCGGCAAAGATTCGTGATTTGTACTATAGCAATTATACATTGTACAAAAAAAAAATAAATAAAGGAATTCAAAATATTATGACGTAGTTCTTTAATACGCACCTATCTTAGAGATCAGGCACAAGTTTTTCGACGTGATAATTTTGTATTTCGTTATTGACAACTATAATTATCTGTAATATAAAATTTGATACGCTGTATACTTACCAATTGCTAGTAAAAAATGCCGATTGGTTATTTCTTTTTTTCTGTTTCAGATGAGACTGGTTATAGTAGCATCTGTAGTACTAATTAATCTACATCATATATTAGGTACGTATGCTTCTATATATATAACTATTTGCCTGATTGTAATGATGTATTAAATAATACGTATTGGTACCTGCGGGGCAATAATAACGTGTGAATAGCTTTCTTAAGGCGAAAAGTACTTAACCACAGGATTCTATCTAATTTCGATTAGCAATGGTAATGAAAGCGAAATATCTAAACAATAATGTGCTATAATAAAATAGAAGATCTAGCATCAAGATCTTTCCGAAAAATTAACGAATATATCCTTTATTACCGGGACAACCAATTTAAGTACACTACCCGACAAAAACATAGACGCGGTATCGTTTCTATTTACGAAACAAAGTTTATAGACATTATATAAAATGTAAATAAGGGTTATTAATACTTGTTATGTAAATAGTCCATTTATAGATATTTCCGGGTGTTTATTGCTTTATGAGGGGTAATTGAGATTTTCCCAGATCAAAATAGGAATTTTAAATGCGACAAAAATTTACACCCTGTGCATTTATTACATTAATATAAGCAAAAAATGTTTTAATTTGATACTTCTCTTTATATGCAGCGATTGTGCTGGTAAAGTGTACACATTTCACCACGAGAAATTATATTTTATGAAGTGTTTGCAATATGGGTAGGAAAAAAACAATTATCCTTGAGAGAAAGGGGTAAAGTTTTAGCCAGGCACCAAGATGATGTTAGTAAGAAGGAAATTGCTCGTCGGTTACGAAGAAGCGATCATTCCGTTAGAAATTTCCTAAAAGATCCGGAAAATTACTCGCGAACCAAAGGCCAGGGGCGACCAAAAGCTGTAAGTGAGCGGGATAAACGCGATATTGAGGTGTGCATCCAATTCTTCTGTGTTGGCGAGAGTTATTGCAGAATAGGCGGGGATACAAATGCACGTGCGTAATGTTCAAAGGGTTTTAAAGGCGTCACCGGTAATATCACGGATGAAAATGTTGAGAAAACCGCCACTTTCGGCGAAACATAAAGAAGCGAGGTTGAGATTTGCCGAAGAACACGTATCCTGGAAGAAACAATGGGAAAAAGTTATATTTTCCGATGAGAAACGTTTTAATTTGGACGGACCGGATGGGTACTCGCATTATTATCATGATCTGAGAAAGGAACCAAAAGTGAAAATGATCGGACAATTAGGGGGTGGATCTGTGATGATATGGGCAGCGATTGGATTCCGCGATAAAAGTGGGATAGTGTTTTGCACAAACAAAATGACATCTGTAATGTATAAAGACTTATTGCGGGACGATCTTCTACGTTTTGGAAACCAATGGGCCGGGCGCAATTTTGTTTTTCACCAAGATAACACGCCAATTCATAAAGCAGAAACCATTACTGAATGGTTTAAAGAGAAAAAGATTAAAACTTTACAGTGGCCGGCACGGTCGCCAGACTTAAACATCATTGAAAACATGCGGGGTGAATTGGCACGTCGCGTTTATGGCGGAGGCCGTCAATATTTCACGGTACAAGAACTGGAAACTTCAATAGTGACTGAATGGCAGAATATCCCTCAAAATTATGTGTTAAATTTATATAAATCTATCAATAACAGACTATTGGAAGTGATTAAGAACAATGGAGGATCTACGCATTACTGATCACTCATTTGTTAATTTTTGTTTTAAATTTGCAAACAGAGCATCTAAATTTTTGTCGCAGAAATTGTTTAAACATTGGAGTAATAATTTATTATTTAGTTCATATATTACTGGAGGAGATATTTTTAAGTTTAATTTACTTTTACGAATAAAAACTTAATTAGATATCTTGCTAGTTTCGCAAAGAAATGTTGTAACCCAAGTTTTTGTCGGGGAGTGTATTTCACGAAATTGAAAGTACTTTTAAATCATCTCCTATTTATCTATTTCAGCGCGAATAGCATTCGAGAAGCTAACCGATTTCGATTATAAAGGCACCAGTTATTACACCGTGAAAAACCTTTCACTGTACGAATGCCAAGGCTGGTGTAGGGAAGAACCGGATTGCCAAGCGGCAGCATTCAGCTTCGTGCTGAATCCGTTAATACCAAGACAGGAAACTATGTGCCAATTGCAGAACGAAACGTCCGCAAATAATCCGACCGCAGCGCCGCAGAGATCTGTTAACATGTACTATATGACCAAAATGCAGCTTAGGTCCGAAAATGTGTGTTTGAGGCCTTGGTCGTTTGAGAGGGTCCCAAATAAGATGATTAGAGGCTTAGATAACGCTCTGATTTACACGTCGACCAAGGAAGCTTGCCTGTCAGCTTGTTTGAATGAGGTAAGTGAAATGAATAATCCTTTATCGAATAAATTTTTACAGTTGATGTCTCCAGTCACATTGGACAAAAAGTAATCCTTCATAAAGGGTGACTCAATCCAAATTAATCAATTTCGCTAATTGCTTGACATAGATTAATCAAAGCAATTTCTAATATTGCTTCTTGTTGGACACAATTATAATAAGTGTGAATATCGATTATTCTCCGTGGTTTTGGACTCATTACAGCCAATTTGCTTGACGCTTATGCACTAATTTAAGAACTAGGACATAACTTTTGTGTCTCACCGTTATACAGTTAGGATAATAGATTAGCTGTAACGATAATTAAATCGTATCTATTACATATAGATCCTGTACAAAGAAGTGTCCTATATTAGACCCTTTCGTCCTATTCCAAATATAAACCTATTTATACGAAAACAACCGATTTTTTTACAATTTCCAGCATCGCTTCACGTGCCGATCAGTCGAATACAACTACGTTACATTGCAATGCCAACTCAGCGATACAGACAGAAGAACGACGGGCCAATACGTCCAGTTCGTCGACGCTCAAGGTGTCGACTACTTCGAAAATCTCTGCTTGAAAGCCAATCAAGCTTGCAAAGGCAATCGAGTTTTTCAAATACCGAAAATCGGAGTGGCCGACGACAAAGTTGCTCAATACGCAGGTTTGAACTACTATATTGATAAAGAACTTCAGGTGACCAGTGAAACCGGTTGCAAGTTGGCTTGCGAACTGGAGAACGAATTCCTCTGCCGATCGTTTTTATACAAAGGCTCCCAATCGGGCTCCCAATACAATTGTCAACTGTTCCATTTGGATCATAAGACCTTACCGGATGGACCGAGCACTTATTTGAATGCGGAAAGACCGTTAATAGATAATGGGGAAAGAATAGGGACGTATTTGGAAAATTCGTGTGAAAGTAAGTATTTATCCATTTTAGCTTAAACAGCAAGTGGTCCCATAAACCTTGCGAAAATAACAAGCTTTTAGCAGAAAAATGTTATTTCAATTCCTTCCGTCTCACCCAGTAGAATAAAATTTAACACGATGAAAACCATGAGAACAAAATCAATTGGAGGGTGAGCCTCCAATTCGTAAAAATCGAAATATCTTCGGTACAACGAAAGATATCAATTTGCGGTTTCGACAGGTTAATCGATTCCTTTTTACCCTCTTATTTATAAGTTAAATAATTAATTACGATATCTTGTTGTAATTCCAGAATCTCCAAGATACTTTCAAAGATTTTCGAAATTCTTTTAAGTTCCACGACAAGCTATTATCGAGATAAGGCTGGTGGTTGACAAAGAACTATCTTCACGCGTTTACTCTGAAAAATACTTTTTTTTTATACAATTTACCTTGCCCTAAAATGTTTAACCAGGTAATGAGAATGTTCAAATGCTGAAGAACGCAGTTATTTGTTTAAACTCTTGAAAAAAGAAAATGTTTTTGCCCATCAGCTTCACATTTAGTCTGCGTGTATCTATGCACGTCCATATAACTTTGAAGAACCATTTGCATGCTTACCGGCAATTAACCGTTCGATAATTAAATCTAAAGAAAACCCATTTAAATCATTACCATATACAGAGGCAGCATGCAGCGCTCTTAATGCATTTTACATTGCTATAATTTGGTCCGATATTAGAGTATGTACGGTGCACGTTTCTTTTATTTATCTCGTCCGTACTGATCTCGGCTTTCTTCAATTAAATTACTAATAACCGCACCTCGTTTTACTTCTTCTTGTGTTGTTCGCTTTTTCCACTCGTTGCGAACTTGCTGCGGCGCTGTTGCGGTCGTGGCTACTATAACGAAAGCAATTATGACCTCTTGCTCTGATTATACGTTGTCGAGGATCCGAGCCATTTGAAAACCACTTTTTAAAAGACTATTTCAATATTTTCTGTTACTGTGTGCATTGCTAAACAACCAGCTTCAAACAGCCTATGCCTACTCAACCTTGACGTGATCACTAATGCGATTTATTGCATTATATTGTAATCATCGTATGCCGGATTTCTTTTAGTAGCTAAACAAATAATTCAGCTGTAATCTTACGATTTTTTCCTTAAAGAACAAGGTGGACAACCGGGGAGCCCATCGGAGACCTCGTTACCGGTAGTCTTTGAAGCCACCGAAGATCCAAGTTTGAATTTTACGCGAACCGATATCAACTGTGACAAGACTGGAACATGCTACGATGGTAAAGATTTCTTCGAATTTCTCCTGGCTAATATTATAAAATTCGTATTTTAGTCTCCGTTAATTGCAAGGACACCAAAATCGCCGTCCAGGTACGAACCAATAAACCTTTCAATGGAAGAATTTACGCTTTGGGTCGTTCAGAAACTTGCAATGTAGATGTCATCAACAGCGATCAGTTCAGATTAGATCTGACCATGACTGGTCAGGATTGTAACACACAATCTGTGGTAAGTCTGTGATTGTTATTATTATTTCAATTGCCTTAAAAATATTCACTTTCTTAGACTGGTGTCTACAGTAACACAGTTGTCCTTCAACACCACAGCGTCGTAATGACCAAAGCTGACAAGATTTACAAAGTTAAATGTACCTACGACATGTCATCCAAGAACATCACCTTCGGTATGATGCCAATTAGAGATCCGGAAATGATCAGCATCACATCGGCGCCGGAAGCTCCGCCGCCAAGAATTCGTATCCTGGACAGCCATCTCAGAGAAGTCGAAACCGTTAGAATTGGCGACAAGCTCACGTTCAGAATTGAAATTCCAGAAGACAGTAAGTTGATTCGTCAAAATATTAAAGAGCAAATCAAATATTTTAATTCGTTCCAGCGCCTTACGGCATCTTTGCTAGAAGTTGCGTTGCTATGGCTAAAGATTCTAAGAGCACGTTCCAAATAATCGACGACGAAGGTTGTCCGGTGGATCCAACTATATTCCCCGCATTCACTCCAGACGGCAACGCATTGCAATCGATTTACGAAGCTTTCAGATTTACCGAGTCCTACGGAGTTATCTTCCAATGCAACGTGAAATATTGCCTTGGTCCTTGCGAACCGGCCGTGTGCGAATGGGGACGCGAATCTTTAGAGTCCTGGGGCAGGAAGAAGAGATCTTTGTCTAATTCCAGCGATGAAGAAAAGGAGGAAGATATGACTTTGAGCCAGGAGATCTTGGTTTTAGATCTGGGTGATGACAAGCAGATAGATTTCTCAAGACTAGAATATACAAGTGCTGATTTTAGTAAAGGTAAGGGTTGGTGTACGTTGAAGAGCTTGATTCTAATTTACTCTTCGTTGCAGATAAAATTACGATAAGGGAAGTTTGCCCGTCCAAAACCTCGGTGCTAGCTTTAGGAGTTACTTGCGCTCTATTAGTTTTATTATACATTAGTACAATATTCTGTTATTACATTAAAAAATGGCTGAATCCAGGAAAACACATACGCTAAAATCGGGATCCAGTGCAAGCATTGAATGGCTTTAAGCTATTGCTAAAGACGATTGTTTCTGTGAAGCCTGTACAAATGATATATGACCTTTCTGTTGAGTTGAAGATTACTAGCGAAGACATCGCTAGTAAAATTTAAAAAAAAAATAATTACACACATCGAAAACTCAATAAGAGACATCATATATTTGAGAAATAATTATAAGATAAACAATTTAAAACAAGAAGGCGGCGATATTACATAATATAATTAAGATACGTAAAGATCTTAGTGTTTAGTTTCCCCTAATCGATATAGCAATATTATCTTCGGGTTGGTGGTAGCCTATCAAGGTGTTGGGACATACTTTTCGCTATTTTTTTTTTAATTTTCATAATTCAAGTTTTCGCTGTTACAAAATTAAATTTTCTATGAATCTACAGAATCTGTCGATCGCGGTTCATGGGAAATTATAAATTCTCATAAATCTATTTATACAATGATAATTTTCGATTTGCTTTTCTAGCAGCGACAAACTTGATGGTATTCCTCTTCTTGTATTAAGTATATAGTACATAATATGTGAAAAACGATGAAAGGTAATAACATTTGTTTTTTATATTTATTTCGCTGACTGTAATTTTCTTGTATATAATTTATTGAATCTTATTTATTTATGTGTACCTTTCGAAGATTACCATGTAACGTCCGTATTTTTGAAATAAATATAATATTTTTTTTGAACTCTGACTATTTATTTTAGCTTTATTTACAATTTTTTAAAGAGGGAATAATGCTATAAGTGACCAATCGCGATATAATGAAATAGTAAATAAATGTTAAATGAATTGACAATGTTGCTAGCTTTAAGAAGGATGCTACATGCTTTTTAATAATTGCCACAGATGATTATCGTAAAAAATGCATAACGTTCCCAAAATTTGGATCACGCACGTGGACAATTACAATTAAAAGCCGCTAGAATGGACCGTGTACGTTGTTTGTGAAAACCGAAGCTGAAGAGGGTGGAAGAGGGAGGGTGGAGGATTTGGTGCAATTGGTATATTCACATTTGGTACAAAAACATTCAATTCTAAAAAGTCCTTGCTTTTTTCAAAATTTATCATAACGTTAAATAAAGCAGAAGAAACTATGTTCCTTTCACTTTCTTGTTACTTTAAAGAATTTCATTTGTTTTTTTTCCCGTACACCCCGTATATGATTACCCATGTTGAATTCTTCCTTTTTGGTAATTATTGGAGAAGGAAGACCTAAAAAGATGAAGTTGCCTTTGAAAAAATTAAATGCGTATGTGCGTCGCGCAACGGTTAAATAGTGAGTTCAATAACCAAAAAATATAATGCTAAGAGAGCTTAGCTTCCTCATGGTATTGATGGAATAATTCACGGCAAACGCAACAAAAGGAGAGAAAAAATTACACTAACACACGGACATGTTTCTGCCTACCTGGCGTCATCAGTGTGGTTTCGAGAGTAATTTTTTATCTCTACCTTCTATCGCTGTTCCCTCACAGTTAATGCCACAACTTTCAAAACGACAAACTCGACATTTCTTGGTGCCCTCTACATGTCCGTGTGTTAGTGTAATTTTTATCTCTCCTTTTATTGCGTTTGCCGTGAATTATTCCATCAGTACCATGAGGAAGCTAAGCTATCTTAGCATTATATTTTTTGGTTATTGTTTTTAGGTATTTTCTGATGTGTTCTGGTGAATTCAATATTCGCCACAAATCATAACTTTTTAAATCTTAAGTTATCGCATATGACCGCTTCTAAAGATTTACAGTGCGACGGTGAGTCCCGAAATGTGGACATATTGATATTTGCAAATTATTGTTGAGGAAATTATATAGTTCCGGAACATTTCCAATGAGTTCATCGTGTAAAAAGTCTATTACCAACTCCGCAAATATTTAGTATATTATGCAATATCAACAGTGTTAACACGTATGAATATTATAAAATGATTCTAGACCTAGCTTTTGTTTAGTACTATTAGATACTAGAAGAACCATTACGCAACGTAATAATTGCTGAAGCTAACAGCAACGAAAAGTATTTCGAAAAAAAGTAAATAGGGGCTTATATAGAATGGTGTATTTATTTGCCGAAGCTGTTACTAGCTTATCGTAAATGTAATTTGTTAATGCGTATGAGTAATTCGGCAGAAATAAATATTTTGTGCTTTAATTTGATCCTTATTAAAAGAGCAATTCCCACGTTTGTTTAAATTTTTATTTCAGCGCTATTGCACGCAACACTAAAGAAAATCTTTAGACAAACAAAAATCGAAAAAAAAAAACGTTTCTCTAAAGACATTTCTAATAAGAATAAATTATTGGGAGCCGCTCCAAAAATTTGCAAACAAAATGCAATATATACGACGATATTTCATTATGTACTGTTTCAATTATCGTGAGAAGGACACTTTACTAAAGTATATAAATAACACTTCAGGATGGACGCAAAGATTTTAGTGATAGTTTTGTTGCCCTAGAATAACGTAATCAAATATAAATTTTTATTAGTGAAGAATTGTTTAGCTCTATTCTTTATTTGTAAAAATGTTTGTTAATCTGCAAATATTTTTATATGCTGTCTTTTCTTTGAGCGCGGCGTTGAAATTACGTAAGTAATTTTTAAATAATTTGTTTCATCTTTTGCATTAGCTGAAATAATCTATTTATTAAACAGCTCCAGTTTGTCCCAATTACGGAAAACTGTCTCCCCCAACGCCACGTCAACAGTTGAATTTTATTAAGATAGACCCTATTAACTTTTAGTAGAGTTTAAATTTAAAGCATTTCGCTCGTTCTGCTCTCGTCCATTGAATCCGTCCAAATGGTAGTCAGCATCTTGTTCTACTAAATAAGCGCGCAAGGGTGTAATGTACTCCTCATTCGATAAAAATCTCTGTCGTCTAAGTGAGACATTGAATCTAGGAGACAAAAAATATTTGGCAAATAATTCAAATATAAATTTATGAATTTTTGCGATGGCGATGGCGCCATTTTATCACAATTTCTGGCGTTAGCCTGTCAAAAAACAATCGCCGTCACATTTCTAGCCGATAGAACAGTCTTCACCTTTTGCGGAGCTGATTTACCCTACGCGGTCTATTATTTCGATTATGACTTGGATTCGAGAGTGTACCATCCACAAATTTTCTATCTCTTACGGTAAGCGCGCTATGAGTTTTAGAATGTTGCGAAATTTTGATCTCTATTTTTAGCCTTTTTCGGGGTGTAATTCGAAAAATAATAAATAAACAAGATAGGTAAATGAGGGTGACGGGAATCGATTCTCCGTATCCGATTTCACTCAAAAACGTGTAACTGAAGACTTTGTATTGCGCTGAAAAGTCCTCAAGAGGATTTAGAATAAAACACGAGAAATTCAAATTTTGGTTTTACGTTGGAATTTATTGAAAATTCCAAAATTATCAATTTCATCTGATTTTTTTACGTAAATAAACGCGTACTTTAAAAATTATTCAAAATTTAAACTTAAACGTTTTTATTAGGATGATAAAACGATGCCAAAACTCCAACTTATTTCGCCTAAACTGCTTCAACTGCATTTTAGCCGACACCCGACGAGCTAACAAGCTTTCTCATGCCCAAACCTTCGGTCAATTGATGTTAAACAAATTCTTTTGAGATCCCCACAACCTCCTCTGTCACTCGATGGTCGTCTAGCACCATTCGGTGAACTTTCTCGGTGTGATCGGTAGTGTAGTTTTAGGTCGTTCGAGTGTTCGTCAACCAAGCTGCTACAAAATTTCACGGTGGCAAATGGATTTTATTTTGTCCCTATTGAATGCAAGAATTTTTAATTTTTATTCATTCTACAGAAATACTATTAAACAACAACTGAGCGTCTAAACAGGCTGAAATTTTCAAAGATAATTTTTTCGCGTTACCCTCGCATAACAGGAAATTTTGCACTTACCCGTTGCTTTCATATTGTTTGCGACATTCACAATAAAATCATCAATTTTAGCTAATTATCTCGAACCATGTCGAATATCCGATCCTGAACTTAACAATTGCATGAAAGACCACGGCAATGCAGCTCTGCCTTCGATAGTAAAAGGTAACGTTCGTACGAAATGGAATTAAATCGAAGTATATAACGCAATTTCAGGCGATAAACAATACAAACTTAGAACATTTACACCATTTCGATCGCCAGAGATGAATTTGGACATAGGCGGAAGTTTAAAATTTACCATTCGGAACGCATCTATAAACGGTTTTGAAACTAGTCGAATCGAAAAAGTCCGGTAAGTTAAATTTTAACTCCATCTGATTAATTTCGTTAGCAAAAATATAAAATAAAATACGAAGCATTATTTCTTCTCGTAGATTCGATAAGGACGCTAAACGTGTTGAACTCATCATGCACTTCGATTATATACATTTGGAGGGTGATTACGAAATGAAAGGGGAGTTATTGGTGATTCCCATCTCCGGAAGTGGTTTGATAAACGTTACTCTAAGTAAGAACAAATGGGGCTCGGGTATTTTTGCACGTTATTCTTAATAATTTTAGCCGAACCAGTATGCAATTACAAAACGGAATTTGGTATTATTTCCAAAGGAGATGAGGAATATTATTCGCTAGTTAAAGCCGATGCGAATTTGGAGACCAAGAAAGTAGCATTCTATTTCTCCAATCTGTTCAACGGCAACGAGATGCTGGGTAATACTGAACATTTGAAACAACGTATTAAGTTATTTGAACTTTTATTCCAGGAAATAATATGAATCAATTTCTAAATGACAATTGGGCAGATGTTTATGCAGAATTAAAATATTCCATCAATAATATAATTCGAGCTATCGTTAACGATGTTCTAGAAACGTATATTGACCAAATACCAGTTAAGGAATTCTTCAAAAATTAACAACATATTCTACCATTGTTTTTCGTTAAATAAATTCTAGTTATTTAATTGGTGACTTTACATTTAAAAATTTCTACTTTCCTCTCCTGCGTATTTCGGCCAAATTTCTGGATCATAAAGATCTAAGTATCCCAGTGGATAGCTCAAAAGGAAGGACTTTCTTTCTTAATTGCTACGTAAGATTTCGGGAAAAAAAATTGCGGATTTCTCAAATGAAACACAATTTAAATCTGCTGATTTATTACACTATAACTTCGAATCTATCTCTTGGTAATATTGTGGTATTGAAGTGTATCTATAATCTATCTATAATATCCATTTTGTAGAATGCTCAGTGCTAATTTGCGAAAATTTTCTCCGTGCTTTACTTCATATTAGATTGCATAGTCATGTAAGTATAAGCCCCGCGAATAACCTACAATAATAAAATCATTTATAAAAGAATTCGATACCACTAGCTCACTTACGTTCATAAAGACGGGTAACGAGAAGGTCCCAAAGGGTCCAGCTTTGTAGGTTAGAGGTTTCTGGCATCTAATTATAATAAACAGTATGTACTTCCTCGTTGCTAAATCCGCATCATACCACTTCGTGCTATAGGCTGTAAATCCGAGAGACTCCGACTAGAAATGTGCAAATAAATGTAGAGATTAATTTTTGAAGAAATGGAGACATACTTTATCTATAAGCTTTTGGCCAGACATCGTAAGTAAGAATGTTCCAATAATATAACCAATTATCATCAGCAACGCCTTGATGGTGTATTTCTTTGCGAGAGAAAAGAAACATATTCCTAATGTTACGCTGTAGAAGAATAGAGCCGGAGCATTAATTACAGAGTAACATTCGTTTAATTCATCCGCCAAACTGAAAATTGAAAAGAAATAAAGAATTTGCCAACCCCCCGATATATTGAGCAGGATTTGGAAATTTATGGACCAAGTACTTTGGACGTAATGATGTAGGCTTCCATGACCGGAGTCTATTAAAACGAAACGTGTTCCGGATTTGTGCCGTGTCATGATTAATCGAAAACTCAACGTTTCGCCCACAATCGTAATGGACTTCTTCAGGAGAGAAGGCCACCCGTTAATCACGGTAATTTAGCAGGCGAAAATCAACTACAGTTGATTTTAATGATTAACTATGACATGAACACGTTTAATTTTAACATATTGGACGTAATTGTATTATAAAAAATATGTTGATAATACCAGTTTTTCTATAAACAAAGAATTTATGGAAAAATTGGCAACTGGCAGATCTACGTCTTGATCAACTAAGAAGAACAGCTACATCACAGCTGAAGCCATCTGTACAATCCTTTATAAAACATCAGTATTTTAATGTGAGACATACCCGATTATGTGAATGTGATATTTAATGCAAAATTTCAAACGTTGCAATCTCAGCTCAGGATCTTCAATCACCAAGACTTCAGCAAGCATCTCCTTCAAATGCTCAATTTTAACCACCATATACTCAATACCGCAGTACCCAGCGCAAATGAACAAGATCCCGGTAAAACATAACAAGGTAAAAGTGTACGTGGTGATAGCTTTATGAATAACGAAGGATATCCCACTATCATAATTGTAAGGATAGTAAACGCCACAAATGTAACCACAAAATTGTATGTCGCCGGCTTCTTCATGGGACTTAAGGCACCAATTATACGTTACCAGGTAATACATATTCAGCGCGAGGGAGGCAGTAACGCAGTATCCGATAATAACTTTCAAATTTCTATCGATGCGAACGTTGGTTTCTTTCAGGATTGCAGGGATGCCAAACGATTGAAAATCGCGAACGTTCTGAAAGAATTTCAGCGACGTTCTGCGAAGTACAACGCAGCCGATGTAGTTGAAGCAAAAGTTTGAAGAACTTTGCGCTGTGTAGAGAGAATCCGTTATGTTAGATATCGTAGCTTTAGGATCTGTAATGTAAGTATTATTATTAACATTTTAGAGAATTTGTACAGGGTTTTTTTTACGGAAATGGCTAATTAAAAAGCTTTAAATTAACTAAGAAAAAATGTTAATTTAATGATATTATGCCTCGAAAGTTAATTTTAATTAATATTTTGAGCATTTTCAACGAAAGATGGGCAATTAAAGAAATCTCTGAAAAAAAAAATAAATTGGAAATAATTTTAAAAATAGAATCAAATTAACTTCTTATTATTGTAAAATTGTTGTGATGCATTCATCAAGCATGTTCAAACATGAAAATAACGACAACTCGATTTACCTGTTATTACATTGAGCATGTAAAGAATAATACCAGTCAAAACATACGACATCAATCCAATATGCACAGTTAATTTTACGACGTCTTTAATGCGATTCTTGTCTGGCCATATGCCGCATAATCTTTCGTAATCGTATAGCGCGTCCAGCATGTTTTATTGAAATTTTATGCTAAAATACAAACTTAAAATTTGATTTCGTTTTTATGTTTTATAGACACCAAAAACACTTACGCTGATGCAAACAGTTCAATCAGACAAACAATAAAATCATTTCTTCAGCGTCTATATCGTAAATTAGGTAAACTCGAGGCTTTAAATCATGGGAAAAATAAATATACATGTAGAAGTAAAGAAGCGAGCTATAAGTTGGATAATTGGAAGCTTTGAGCGAAAGTTATTGGGTACGCTACGAACGAGCTTTTCATTACTGCGTCCGTAATAAGCGCCCTCCACCTTAGGAAACAATGTTAAATTATCGGCGTGGAATATTTGTAGTAGATGTAAATAATTTAGGTGCGTTTGCTTCACTTTAAAACTTAAAATTTTTAAACGGGGATTATTTCATATTAGACTGCATGGTCATATAAGTGTAAGCTCCACGTATTACCTGGAACATAATTATTTTATTATTAAGCGGTGAGTTAAGCGAATAAAGTACTTACGAGCATGAATACCGGCAAAGAAAATGAACCGAAAGGACCTGCGTTATAAGTTAATGGTTTCTGCGCTCTCAACATTATGAGTAAAACGTATCGCCTAAGTTTTAGATCTGCCTCGTACCATTTAATGTTGTAAGCTGCATGGTAAATGGATAAAGACTACAAGAGGAAAGTTCATTAGGACGGGGAACCACCGATATCTTGCAAACTATAACAGCTAGTTGAAGGCGTTTTGTCATATTGTGAATAATAAATGTTTTAGGCGTTGTCGCATCATGTAAAACTCAATCTGCTATACTTTCTGCAGTTTTTACCCGATTTAAAGAAACCGCGGCTTGTTTGAAAGGGCATTTGGCACCGCCTTAAACATTGCAATTTGTATCGCTCGTTAATGTTTAAGAAATGTACCAGTTGGCGTTATTCCCAACTGTGCTAGTTTAAACGTAACAATATGCTTTTCTTATGTTGTATATTGTGAAATAAGCGTAGTGATAGCTTTTTATATACAATATTGCGTCGGTATTAGTGATAATACGATTATTTTTTTTATCACATTTCCAATTGTCTTTGAAAATTGCTGCTTAGCTGCTGAATGATAAAAAAATATTGTTATCTAATGCAGAGATGTATGATGGATGCATGCCGTTAAGTGTCCAGAAACGAAATATTTCAGCTGAGAAATATTCACCAACATTTAGCAACACGATTACCTGAAACGAGGTATGCAGAAATCCTACCAGAACACGTGTAGCTGGAACTGAAGCTAATGTGATAGTGATAATAATATCGTTACATATGTTGAAGCTCATGTTTACACAAGCATCTTCCGTTCAATACGATATGGTTCTACGTCAAGCCAAAACATGAAAAGTATTCATCTTAGCTGCATAATAAATATGATGCTATTTTTTTTTAACGAGTAATTTTCTAAGAAAAATAAGAATAGGTAATTCTATTTAAAAAATTAAGTTTTCGTATTTTTGGAGACTTCGTATAAGGTTTCCAAAAATTTATTCGGATTCCAATCCAACCCTAACATTAAAATCCAAAAAATTGCATATTTTTGTTATAATCTTTGTTGATATCTTTATATAAACTTTTACATAGTCTCGGGAGGGTGTAATGTATGCGAAACTCAGTTAATTGGTTCGTAATATGCGAATGGCGACTCGGGATTATTTTTATTTAAAAATAGAATAGTTCGTACCTTATCGACAAGCTTTTGACCAGATGCGCTCATGATAAATGTGCCACAAATATATCCAATGATTATCATAGCGGCTTTGTAACTATAATCCTAAAAAAAAATATTTTATTTATCTCATTAGAGACATTATAATAAATATTTCTTATTTAATAGTATTCGGTTATGGAAATTAATTTAAATTAACTGAGTTGAAAGCTATCCATAAAATTACCAATTTAATGTAGTTTTACTCTCTTTGGAATTCCCATTTTTTTAAAATAAAAATTGCTTCTTTTCTTTTTTAATTTTATTCCTTTTTCGAACTGCTTTTGTTGATTACCTGTAATACAAAACAATTTTTTTTTTTTATATATAATTAATTATCTTTAGCGAGATTTTATACATTTTTTTTGTTTCGCTTTTAAATGTTTATTTCTCATTTGAATTCTTTGGTACTTTTTAAATTAATTATAAATAATTATTGTTTTAAATTTTGTTTTATATTTGTTACAGGCAGAGTTTCTTAAATACTAATTACTGATTATTAATTAAACAACTGTATGCTGTAATGTAACTCCTTTATTTTTACATCGATCATCTATTGGTGTGTGTGTTATCGGCATGGGGCAGAGCCTAATTAAACATTATTAATTATAAAAAGAAAACAATTTTATATTATAGATAATCAACAAAAGCCTTTTGAAAAAGGAATAAAAATATTTTCTAAAAGGTTCCATGTCGCAATTTTTATAAAAAAAGATAAAGCAAGATTCCCAAAGAAAGTAAAACTACATTAAGAATAACAATACGATAAAGTGAAAATTACTAAGTAGAGAATAATTGGGCCATCGTCAGGCCAGCAGTAATGAGCAATCGATACACCTATCTTATTTATAGACTCCATAAATAAAACTGTAACACTTATTTAAAGTTTATATTAAATAGAAAAATCTTCTTTTTGTTCTTATTTTTGAATTAATATTAAGCGTTAATTTAAATATTAATTATTATATAAGATTTTATAAATATTCTACGAAAACTATAATTATTTAGTTCCGAGTTCGAACCGTGTCATCTCGTTTTTTTGTTAAACAAAAACTCGACGTTTCACCCATAATCGTATATGGCTTCTTCAGGAGAGGGAAAGGTGGTAGGCAACAGTTAGCACGGTAACTCCGCGTTACGTGTAAACCACCCCAAAGGCGAAACTAACTGAGCGGGAAGCAGTTGAACATACTCAGCATATGAACCAGGCGAAAATCAACTGCTCAGCAGTTACCGTGCTAACTGTTGCCAACTGTATATTACACCATTTTTTTTGCCTGTTGATATTATATTAGGATATGGTAAATTAAGGAAGTAGTATATTAAAAAATTAAAAAATTACTTACAGTTAATAACAGCAAAAATTAACATTATTTTAAATTTGTGGCATACACAAAAAGAGACGAGAAAATTATCAAAATTGGGATAAAATTATAAAATTATTGTAAAAGTTGGACAAAATTACGGACAGTGTCGCAATAAACAATTTTTTTTTTACCTCGAAACCGGTTGCTATTTCTTCTTCTCAATTATGAGCTATTCGCACAGAACAGGGGGATAACCAAAATTTATCAAAAAAATACAAAAATTACAATAACCCTTCAAAGATATTTCCACTTACTTTAAGCAGAGCAAACAAACATAAACCCAAAGTCACACTGTAGAAGAATAAAGCCGGGGTATTGATTGCAGAATAACATAAATTAAGTTCATCCGCTAAACTAGAAATATACAGAAACAACTTAAGAGTTAATACAGAAACCAACACACTCACCTTATTATGTAAATATGATACCTAATGCATACTTTTAAACGTCTCACTCTTTCTTTACAATTTTCAACAGCTAATACTTCGTCCAACATCTCTATAAGGTGATCGACTCTAGTTATAATAAATTCGATACCGCAATATGCAGCACATATGAAAATACCTCCGCAAAAGCATAGCATGGTGAAATTATACGTATTAATAAATATGTGGAAAATAAAGGATAGACCTTCGTCGTAGTTATAAGGGAAATAAATTCCGCAGCAATAACCACAGTACGAGATACTATTCGACGCATTACGTTTTGCCGTGCAGAAGTTGTATGTCGCTAAAGCGTAGAAGTGGATCGTCACTGATGCAACTGTACAATAACTAACCATGACTCTAACATCCCTATTTAGCTGTCGATTCATTTGACGCAGCGACTTTGGATTGCCAAATTCCTTAAAATTGGTAACGTTGTCGAAGAATTTCGAAGATGATTTGGACAAGATCGCGCAACCGATGTAATTGAAGGAATAGTTAAAGGTGCATTGCAGCGTGAATAGGGCATCCGCTAAATTCGAGGCCGTTGCTGTAGGTTCTAAAAGTATCATAAAAATTAAATAAATTTAGGGTATAATAAATAAATTCAGGTAAATAAATTTACCTGAACACACTCGAAATGCGTATAAGGAAAGTCCAATTAACGAGTATGTGATCGACAAGAGATTAATAGTAATTTTCACAAAGTACTTGATTTTGTTTCTTTCTGGCCATATTCCGCAAATTCTTTTGTATTCGAATAGCACTTCTAACATTTTGAGAAATTCCCAAGTAATTTCCTGGTTACTTGTTAAGTAAATGTGATTTATGACTACGCCATCAGCAAGACGTAAAATGTTGCAAAACAATGCAAGTGGACTGGTTTTCCATTTATTACTTAATAAAATAAACTTTTGAAGTTGAACCTTATAATTTTCAATGTTTGCAGTTATGAATTATACAATTTGCAGCGACGTGAACAAGTCTTTGAAATAATGCAAAGCCTATCGCTTGCATATTTAACGTATTGGTGCATTTTTAATATTGCTTCGTGTGTACTTCAAAAAGCTTGTGTCGGTTAACTTGAGTCTAAATTAATTATTCCTTTTAAGGGTTGCGTTTAGCAACGTGGTGAAAGAATATGCCACTTTCATGACCTAAAAAATCTCTTACCGTTAGTAACTAAATAAATTTTGTCAATATTTACATGGTACATATTTACCTTAGAAAATGTCAGATACGATGCTTCAGAATACATCCACAGTTTCGCTTCTAAAGGTTTTTGTGCTTGCAACAACATTAATATGATATATTTTTGTAGCCGAATATCCATTTGGTACCACTCGGTGTCGCTGATCGTCTCAGCTATGCTTAAACTCTGAAAATTCATTCAAATTTAACGGAAAATCTTCGCGATACTTGTATTGAATTACCTCGTTGATGAGCCTTTGCCCAGAAAATGAGATTATAAACAAAATAACAATCCAAGCAAACAATTCAACAACGATGGAAGCATTTGGTTCCTAAGGCCAGAATCAAAATTAGGATATAGATAAACATGTAATCGTGTATACAGGATGCCCCAGTGTCAATTGTCCACAGTGAGAACGCCTAACAGAATTAATTTTCTTCTTCTATCCCTGCAACAGCTGTATTTAGGCTTACACAGGAAAACTAAGAATGTTTTCTGAAGGCCATTTTCGATCTTCTATTTAATGGTGTAATTGAGATCTTTGTATGATATTTCGGTTTTTGACCGGTTTTTTTTTGACAAAGAGATCGACCAGCACATGTATTATGAGTAACACTGAATTTGATCAATTGCTACTGAAACATTCTGTAGCGTGTTTTACTTACCAAGATCATACTAAAACATGTCAAAGAAATAATGGGTCCCGTTTGTAGCATGAACAACAAAATAAACTTGTCAAAATTTCTATTGAACTTCTCCGTTAATCTAGAAAAATCAATTTAGAAACATGTTAAAAAAGAACACATCAGAAAATGCCTAGAAACAATAACCAAAAAATATAATGCTAAGCTTAGCTTCCTCATGGTATTGATGGAATAATTCACGGGAAACGCAATAAAAGGAGAGAGAAAAAAATACACTAACACACGGACATGTTTCTGCCTACCCGGCGTCATCAGCGTGGTTTCGAGAGTATTTTTCATATCTCTACCTTCTATCGCTGTTGCCTCACAGTTAATACCACAACTTTCGAAACGACCCCAGCAGTCATGTGAACTGCTCGAGGGATGGTTTGGGGAACAGTACCCGGTTTATGTCGCTGCTTCCTGAACGGCAGGCATGCGTTTCTTTGGCACTAGAGGGCGCCAAGAAATGTTGAGTTTGTCATTTTGAACGTTGTGGTATTAACTGTGAGGTAACAGCGATAGAAGGTAGAGATATGAAAAATACTCTCGAAACCACGCTGATGATGCCGGGTAGGCAGAAACATGTCCGTGTGTTAGTGTATTTTTTTCTCTCTCATTTTATTGCGTTTGCCGTGAATTATTCCATCAATACCATGAGGAAGCTAAGCTATCTTAGCATTATATTTTTTGGTTATGTTAAGAAAGGTTTTAAATAATTGATCACCAGAATACTTACGAAATAATATGAATATGATATTTAACACACACGATTAGAAGCTCCCGGGACTCTGAACGGTTCCTTATTGCGACAGATTTTCTTATCAAAGCGTTTAAGTGTTGTATTCTAATAATGATGAATTCTATCGAACCCAATACAAGCGCAATTAAAGTGCATGCTATGAGTACATGCAATGCAAAGAGAACTTGCAACATCCCGATAACTAATTTCACGCTGAAACTAATCTGAAAGGGCAACCATAATGGAGCTGGTAACCGGCAGATATCATTTTTGTGATATTTTATGTTGTTATTCACGCAATCGTCCTCGAAGAATACTTCATAAACACAGGTTAAAAGGTAACCCAGAGCGTCGAAAACAACCCAGTACTTCGTAAGGTGATCTACGTTCCTGTTTAAAGATTGTAAACCAACTGGGGTACCAAATTCATCAAAATCCTGCAGTTCGTGAAGGAATCGTAGAATATTTTTATGATTGTATTTGAAAAGTGCTATTGCAAAGGTAATTCCAAAGTTTGCCGTCATATAATTTAGATCTTTAATGGCTTCGTTTATGGTAAGGGTATTCATTCCTAAAACAAAACGTCACGCTACTTTTGATTATATACAGGGTGATTGCATCGATTGAAATAGTATGAATTGGAAAATCCTGACAGTACACTAAAATCTATATATGCTACTGAAATAGACATTTTTGGACACTTCCGGTTATACCGGAAATAGTGACCAAGTTGATAAATTGCAGGGCGAACGTCTCTCATTTGTTGAAAAGATCTTTCGTAAAATAAAGAAGAAGTAACTGTTCTACACTACGAAAAAAAATAGGACCAATACACGATAATTATGTCTTGGAGGCAGGAAAGAAGTAGATTATGTTCTTTCTACTACTTCTTGTAAATTTTTATGTACACTGCCGTTCAGTGAAGTTCGGTCATACAATAAAAATCTATGATATCACACTGTATACAATTATTAATACATAAAATTAGAAAAATATTAAGCATACACTCTTTTGTAAGGGGTTAAAGCCATTAATTATTATCTAAAGTAGAAATATTGCGACGACTACAATAAAGTCCCTTTTATTATCATTCCAAGAATTTTTCGGAAGTACCGATCTTTTGAAACGGGTCGTTTGGGGATTATTAACGAACAATACATTTAGGAAATATACCGCAGTATCATTCTTGTTTATTTATCGCAGGCGTAAAGATATAAATTTGCTTCATTTTACTGTTAAACGTGTGTTGGTGTGCATCTGTCGTTTTTGCGCGAAAGTTTTAAGAAAATTTACTTCAAAATGGCACGTGGCAAGGCTACCAGTGTAGAAAAACGTTCACGCATTATTACGCTGTTTGAAGAAGGATATTCGGGGTGACAAATTGCTGACAAAATAAATATGAGAAGTTCAACAGTAAATGACATCATAAAGCGATATCGGACAACTGGAACTATAGAAAATCGTGTTCGTCCCGGAGCATCTAAGAAAACAACAAAAGCTGAAGATTTGAGAATTGTATTGTTAAGCAAACGCAACAGAAAATTAACAGCGCCACAAATATCAGCCGAAGTCAATCGCGGCCGTGAAGAACAAGTTTCGGCGAGTACGGTAAAACGTCGACTTCAACAAGCGGACCTTCATGGACGCATTGCCATTCGAAAACCCTTATTACGTCGGGGCAACAAAGCAACACGGCTACAGTGAGCCCGTTCACATCTAGATTGGTCGTTAGATGATTGGAAACACGTGCTTTGGAGTGACGAGTCAAAGTTTGAGGTTTTTGGGCAAAATCGACGAGTTCATGTCCAAAGATCTAAAACCGAAAAGTGATCCCGAACTGCATTGTGCCTACAGTGAAACAAGGGCGTAGTTCTGTGTTAGTGTGGGGATGTTTCTCCTTTGCTAGGACGGGAGATTTATGCAGAGCGCAGGGTGTAATGAGGAAGAAAAATTATTTTGCAATACTCCAGAATCATGCAGTGCCACCAGGATTGTGTATAATAGGCCGTAACTTTACATTCATGCATGACAACGACTCAAAACACACTGCGTTAGTGTGTAAGAGCTATCTAAAGGAGCAAGAAGAACAGCACACCCTGAAAGTAATGACATGGCCCCCACAAAGCCCAGATTTGAACCCTACAGAGTTGTTGTGGGATGAACTGGACAGGAGGATCCGAAAAATATGCCCAACTTCACAAGAACATTTACGGAATATTCTGCAACATGAATGGATTAATATTCCACAATCCGTTTTAACAAAACTTATCGAAAGAATGCCTAGAATAGTTCGAGCGATGGTTAACAGCAAAGGAGGTTTTTTCGATGCAAAAAAAATATAATGTTCAGTATGTTATATTAGGCCAGAATAACTTTTTATTTATTTATTTTTGTCTTTTTTACCTGTACATACAATAAAATTGCATTTTGTTTATAGTTTCGTTTGTTTCTGTAACCTTTTCATGTTTCTTACCAACCGACCGAACTTCTCTGAACGGCAGTGTACTTGTTGAAATTAAACGGCTTTTATTATTACTATCATTATTAGTGCACCAAGATCGTAGTGTGCGAATACGTGATTTAATAATACAATTTGCTTACTTAGATTGTGGATAAGGTGCATCACAGTTCCTACCGCGAAAGCATTAAAGAAAATGAGGAACTGTTGAAGTACGTCCCAACACCATGACGTTTGATTTTTAGGCAAAATTTGGAAAAACGCCGCTATACGGTATGATACCTGTAATAACGTTATTTTATTTCCGGCGGTCTTCATCTTCCGCACTTAACTGCAGTATGAAATAAAATCTATTGGTTATTCGTCCATCCAGGATGATGTGTAGGTTCATTAAAAAAATACCACGTTTCGTAGTTGGTAGTCTTTAATCTTTTGACCTAGATTCTCCTAATAGATGACTGTATAATATGTAATATTAGAGTATCGTAGTGTGTGGAATCATAGCTTATTTTTATCCGTCAGCATGTGGTAGTTAAATATGGAGCTTGCTAAAGTGCATGTTGGAAATTGGAAATCGTTTGTTCTTTATGTTTATTTTCGTCTTCTCGGTATTCTCATCAGAAATTAAAGTCCGCATTTACACATACGTATATGTAAGTTCAAACCTTACCCATATGCTACATCTGCAATCCATGCTATAATTAAAAAAAAAGAAAACAGAAGTATCGCCAATAACATGTATTAGCCCAAAAATTATCTATACACTGCGAAATACATAAAAAATAATTTATCGAATTAAATTCTCACGTCGTCACAAGTCTTTCTATTGTACATTACAAATGCTCCTGGCCTAATTGAATTGCAACAAGACCATTAAATAAGAAGTAAAAGAAATCGATAATACGAAGAAGGCAGCGTAAGTGATCTCAAAAAATCTCGCAGCCGTTAAAACGGCTTTGCGATTCGCCACATTTTGCAATAACAAACAGCAATTTTTCAGATACAAATCTTCACTTCGCTCGTCCTCCGGGGAATCCAGCGACTTCGTATTGTATATTTTCATGGCGTTTGCGGAAATGTTCTTGGTTTCCTGGATAATTCCTTCGGAGCAGCTTGCTAATATAACGCCGGGGTACTGGAATAATTATTTACACCATAAATCGAATACCAAAGGATTTTTTTCAATTCCCTACCATTCCCATACACATCCAGTTCGCCATGGAAAATGTGAAATTACCATAGAAAGGAACAACGTCTCCGATTAGAATGCAATTAATGGAAGTAAGGATTATAAGCTGTATATTTATCATTATGAAAAATATGGTCCAACCAAATATATTGTTGATCTCATCCAACATGTCGCATAATTCCGAATACGTTAAAATTATATATTTGAGATAAATTAATTCTTGCTGGGAGATACGTCCTTTAATACCATTCGTTTTATTTGTTTCCAAGGATGATGGGTACGTTTTTGTAATGTAGAGTTTGCGAAATTTGAGCTTCAATATACTTCTTAAGCAAAAATTTATCTTAAAAAGTCTTATCTGTACATGATACAGAAATCCGTATAATATAATTGAAATGGTTTGAATGTAGAATCTGTGGACGTATTCTAATACGAGAAACATATAAACTCTTGGAACGGAATAAGCAACATCATAGATCACCCCTGTGAGACACAAAATGCATGATATTCCCATCTTGATCATTATATTCTTATCGCTCATGGAAGAGGGTTGAAATTCTGCTAACTTCTCATCAACGCTATGCCAAATATCATATAACCTTTCTATCCTTCGATATCCAAATATATTCATATATAGGATTGCCGAAGAAAATATTATAAATTCGGTTGCATAATATAGCAGATTCATTGTCGGTAAAGTAGGGGAACGATCGAAAATAAATAATCGGGGCATCCTCAGGAAAATAATAACTGACAATATAGTAGCTGTAAGTAGGAGTAATACGGAATATAATTTGTGACGAATAGTTCCTCTGTTGGAATCACAGAACGGAAGTATGCCCAACACTTTCGCAAGGATCAAAATACGTTTTATATAATTTTTATCTAAAAATTGTTTATTATGACTAACCATCGTAGCTTATCAAGTGAAAGTAAGATTCTATTTCGTCGATATCGGATTTTATAATTTTAAACAGCGTCATGTGTTCCTGACGTTAATTTCCGCTGCCCACTCACAATGAATTACTTATTCATATTTAATTTCATTCATTACCTAGTCGGGAAACGTTCTTATCAAGACTAAAATATTGTTGTATAAGTAAAGGCCCAGTGTGAAGATCTAATCACATGATCTCCCGCATAAAATTTTGTTTACCAAAAGGATACCAAGGCTCAAAGCTTGTCAATTGAATTCGACCCTTTCTTGGCGGTTTGAAATACAAAATACTATTGAAATAAAATTATTTTGTACCGGACATCGTAACGAAGTACCACTTGCAGGTCATTTCAGGTCAAATGTTCTATGAATGAGACCTGACAATTTTGCATAATCCGCTGAGGTCTATTTAACGAACTAACTTAGATTTTCTGATTCGTAATCCGACGTATCTTTGTTATTTAACGCTATAACGTTGCCTTCTTTGGATTTTCGATAAGGAATATATCAAAAACTCAAAATTTAAAAAAGGTATTATTTTCTAGAGAAATTCTTTTAATGCGACAGAGAGAGCAACTATCATAACGAATTCGACGCAATTAGACCTAGTCATAAATCAAGGGTAGTTACTAAGCCTGTAGATGGTTTTATGCAGTACTCTGTAAGCCTGCAGAAACGGGTGCTTTCGCAGTAGCGTAGGGCTCGGTTACTATCAATATCAAAAATAATGTATGTAATTACTTACTATTTTAGTCTGATTGTGAAATTGATGTAGGCGGACGCAAAAATTCGCTGTAGTATTGTACGATTAGCATGGCTTCCATTGATGACTCAGCCATACTCTTACGGCGAGGTGAAAATATGTTGGCGTATTTGGAAAATTATGTGAAGTTCATGAATTTAAAGAGGTCGTTCACATTACATTCACACTCTTGGTTTTCACTTGAGTTCTGTAGCTTGAAAATCTGGATTCTTATTTATAACCATCGGTTGTTAACCTTTCTACGTTATCTGTTAGATTTTCTAACGGGGCTTCGAGATGATCTACTATATTTTGCGCTTCATGTAATGACAGCTTAGTGTTCTTTAATTCAAAAATAGTGTCTAAAAGAATTTTCGAAAATTTGCTCTATTTTAGCATGGATTTCGGTATCTGAAACCAGCCGCTGGCTTACTGAAGTTGCTTCGGCTGCTTGCGGATTTAAATTTAAGATACATGTGCAAGAATTAATCATAATATAAAACAGCTTTAAGCCACGTTCTCCATCTCGTCAATACTCGCTATGGTAGCTGAGAAATGCCCGAACAAGCTTGTTTAAACTCACGAAGACGTTTTGGAGATTTAATGAAAACTATTTGGTAGAAGCTATTAGTTGATCTACTTTTGAATAATTGTTTCTAATAAATTCAGCTGCAAGATGACGTGCAAGGAGCAAACAGGTTACAGCATTTGAGCAATTGAGGATAAGATTGTTTTAGTAACTTTGCAGCTTTAACCATGTTTGAACCCCCATCTATAACCAACATTACAAGTTGGGTTACCGATTTATTGAACTTCGCAATGGTATTTATTATAGTTTCTACTATCGTTTCCGCGTTTGTCTTCTGTAATATTGTACTACGTAAAAGAAGAGGCGCGGATGCCACATCGCTTTTTAAAGTGCGCACTAACACATTTAAAATACAATTTTTTCTGGCATCCGTTGTTTCATCCACCGCCAGCCATATTTTCTTATCTATTAACACTCGTCCAACATAACAAAGCACACTGTCGATTCGTCATCCGCTTTCGAAATATATCATTGCCGCCAATGAATGCGCACTAGTTTCTGCAAGCTTAATATTTACTAATCCGATCGGATTTGAAGTTAATCCGAATCTGGTCCACTAAATCCGGCGTAAATTGTTTGGGTTGGATAGATTTGAATTTACTGGAAAATCCCTCGATTTTTCCAGTTAAAACACTCGATTCATTACATCATTAACTGAAGAAAGAAAAGTGCTTGAAGAAGACGCAGAAAAATAACAAGAAATTTCCAACACTCGCATAATTATTTGATTACAAGCTTCGAGGTGTAGTGTAATTTAACAACAATATAATTTATTTATCTATCTCACGGAATTACTCGAAAAGCATTTCATATTGGTCACTCCTGACTCAATAAATTTAATTGAATTGCACCAACACTATTAAATAAGTGGTAAAACATGAGAACAACGTGAAAAGGGACGCATTGCTAACGTCAAAAAAGCTCGCGGCCGATAGCACCGGTTTTCTATGTATAACATTTTGCAACAGCAAATAAGAATTTCTGACATAAAGGTCTTGCTCTAACGAATCCATTGCCAGCTTAGTATAAAGTTTCACAGCGTTTGTGGAAATCTTTCGCATTTCCTGTATGACGCCTTCAGAACATCGCAATAATACAAAGCCGGGGAACTGAAACAATCATCAATGAAACTAAGCAGCAAGTAATTTTGCAAGTACTACTCACCAAACCAGAGCACAACCATGTTATTGCGGAAAATACGAAATTCCCTCGATACTGAAATTCTTGGTGGATTAAAGCATAATTGATGCAAGTCAGTATCATAACGTGTACATTAATCGTTATAAAAAATAATGACCAGCCGAAAATATCACTCGTCTGCTCCAACATGTCGCAAAGTCCCGAATATATCATGATGGCATTCTTCAATTTCGTCGATTCTTTGTTAAATTGACATTTCTTAATTTGATTTTGCTTATCACCTCTCGATGAGATCTGTACTTTTAGATAAAATTTTGGATTTCTTTCTTTTAAGAAATCAAGAAGGTAATCATTTATTTTCGAGAATCTCACTTTTATATGATGTAGGTACGCATGTATTACAATTACTATCGTTTGTAGATAGAGTCTATGAATATATTCGGTCATTGTTAATGCAATTAAATCTAGAGTAGCGTAGCATATGGCGTAAGTGGTACCAACAAGAAAGCAACCGTATATTAGCACGATTTTAATCAAAATATCTTTATCGTTTATCGAATGGACGCCGAATAATGCAAGTTTATCGTCAATACTACACCAGATATTGTAGAGCTTGTTGATTTTTCGATGTCCCATCATGTTCACGTGCAAGATTCCCAACAAAAATATTATAATCTCGGTTCCACGATACAAAACGTTTACAATTGGCAAAGTGGAGGAATATTCCGTGTTATAATTAACTGTAAGCATTTCTACGAAGATAGAGAGTGAAATTGGTAGCAATGCTATTAGTAGTAAAATGGAGTATACTTTATGACAAAGCGATTTTATTTTTTTTCTCTTCGAATCGCGAAGTGGCAATATTGCCAACGTTTTTGCAATAATTAAAACATACTTGATATAATTTTCGTGTTTTTTAGATTCTTTGCTACCCATCATTGTACCATCCTTAAACACTTTCTTACTCTGGAAGTACAAACATTTATAAAGCACTAGCATAAAACTTAATTTCCGGTTTTGTCAAATATATTTAATTTCCTTCTTAGGCTGAAGCGGAGGGGCAATTTAATAAGCTCCCGAAGTTTAATTAGTTTATCAAAGGATCACAGAGAATGATTCGAGGATAAAAGACAGGAAATTAAAATAGAAACTTCGGTGGTTTTTTGTGTGAAAGGGGCAAAGAATTGAATTCAGCTGTGGTATTCAAAACTGTCCCTCAAAGAAATAAGTGTGAGACATGTAATTTATGCAGGGTGAGAATTGGAAAACGTGGAAGATGTATTTCATTGATTTTTTAGTCGAAAAGCAACATTTGTTTAAAGTTTAATATTTGCCATATAAAGCCACCAACGTGTAGAAGTAAATCGTTTTATGTTTCATTTATTTAAGTTATTGACATGTGTCCGTACAAGAAATCTTCCAAAAACATCAAGTCAAAACAACAACTAAAGGGACCATACCATAGAAAATTTGAATTGAGAAGATGACTTGGATGAGATGGTGATAGAGGTTGCGTAACCCTTTAGTTTAAAATTGTTTTATCGCCATGCGTCACGTACAAAAAACGATACGTTACAGAAATTTTAGGTATACAAGACCTGAAGTTTTGTACTTAGCTGACGGCTTATATTGTCCGAAACACTTAATTCTCTGACAGCTCTTGTGTTGTCCGAAATACTTAATTCCCTGACGGCTCTTGTGTTGTCCGAAACACTTAATTCTCTGACGGCTCTTGTGTTGTCCGAAACACTTAATTCCCTGACGGCTCTCATGCTGTCCGATCCCTTCACTCTTCGCTTTTTTGTTGTCCGAATTGTTTTATTTAGCTGACAACTCTTATGTTGTCCGACTTTGTTGTATACCTACCGTTTCACGTACGTGATTTCAAGAAAAAATTTATATTTAAATTTTCATTTTGTTTAAGCTAAGAATTTTGAACACAATAGTGTTAGCTTATACGTTATTTTATCTCACTAGTGAGTTATTAGTTACTTTACTTATTCAGAATCACTATAGTTACAGCTTCATAACAGGGAGAAGTCGGATAAAAGTTTTTCTTATTGTACATGCGATTTTCTTAGAAACAGAAACAGATTAGATTGTAACGCGTGCATTACGCTTTGGATAAAACCATAAAACTCAGTACACAGATTGATAACAGTGGAGCGTAAAACAAAAGTGTCTATTATCAATACATTCCTTATTAACAAGAAATAAATGGGTACTTCAATTCAGCAGCTCTTTATTTACAATAACGAAAGAGAAATTCCACATTGCACAAGAAAATTAATTAACTTGTAAGAGAACTATTAAATAAGAAGTGAATGAAGTACACAATATGAAAACCGTAGCATAGTTAATTTCAAAAAATCTTGCAGCTGTTATAACCGGCCTCCTATTTATAACATTCTGCAACAGCAAAAAAGAAGTTTTCGCGTATAAACTTTCTTCTCTTTCGTTTTCTAACGCCTTTATGGACAGCTTCGTATGCAAGTTTATCGTATTAACGACTACTCTTTCCATTTTCTGCGATATATCTTCCGAAGATTTTGCCAACATAACACCGGACATCTGCAATGTATATATAAATCAGTTCCATGGAGATTGTTATTTAATTATTGTTTTTAATTGTTTATATATATATTATATTCCCCTTGTTATGGCTTCCTTAAAACAGGAAAATGTAAAGCATTGAAAAATAAGTATGTAAGAAGTAGCTAATTAATTTTAGGAGTTGTAGTAGTAGTACATAACAATTATTTCAAATGTGCAAGTTTTGCAATTTTTTAGAATAACAAGTTGTTAGTTGGGAGTACTTTGTATTTTAATACATTCCACAATAAATTTTCCCTCGCAGTCAGTAACCCGCTTGCCGTTATTGATCTGTAATTTTGCTTTTAACATAAAATAAAATGTCACTACAATTACTGCTGTTCTGAATCAATTTAACTTATCAGCTAATGAGCTGTTACTAATATCGATGATGCAAAATATGCTTTCAACGTATCTGTGGAAAGTTTACTAAATAAGTTTGATGAGGCATACGGACGATTGAGTCGATAACGAAATTCGAAGAAATGGCAGGAATTCATCCTGTTCAGGGAACTACAAGCTGTTCAAAGAACTATTCAGAGAGCTGTTCACCCTGTTCAAGGAACTGCTCAAGGAGGTGCTCAAGCTGTTCACCTGTTCATAACTTGAACAGTTTTCTGAATAGGTAAAAAAGATAATGAAGATAACACACCTGTAATTAACACTTGTCCGATGACACGTTAATTTTTCGGAATTTCGCTATTTACTTCCGGTTTCTTTCCCATACTCAATCGCCCGTATACCTACTTTAAAATTAGCGTTAAATTAGTCCAAGTGAGGGGGTTGATCATAGAAAGAAAAGACGATTGTTACCCGTCCTTCAATGTCTTTTGGGAGTCTTACAAAAGAGAATAAACCAACAACTTCTTATGGGTCATAATAGTTCCTACACCTCTTAATAGTTTGTCCGGCTTTTGTCTTATTTAATCATTTAATCATAACATTATACTTACCGAACCTAGCAGTGCCCAAGCGACCATCACCCCGACATAATTCATATCTTTTCCATCTCCATACGAGTACCGTACGTAAACTATAATAAAATTTATTACTGACAATGTTAACGTGATGGTATTCACGATAATACTCAAAACAACCAGTCCAAATACCAAATTAAATATATCCACCAAATCGCATATTTCCGAATATATTAATATAGCAGCTTCGATCTTATTCCTCAGCTCTTTTGAGCTGAATTTCTTAGAGCTGCCAGTTTTAAGGTCCAAAGTTGCCTGTACTGAGTGTACCGATATTGAGTGGTCGCACGTTGTTATGTTAATTAGAAGCATATTTAACCACGTCAATTTTTCCCTGATCGTGTCTAACACTTTGTATACAATTAGCAAAGTAATTTGGCTGTGATACCTTTCAAAGTATTCAAACGTGAAGAAATAATATCCATACTTGCCAAGGGGGAGTAAGTCAAAGAAGATATCGTAGACGACGACAAATACGAAGTAGACGTGGGATAGAATACAGGCAAACGCAATACTACCTTCGTTGTCCTTGTAAAGGTTTAAATTCATGAATCTTTTATTTATGCTGTACACTATGGAATAATACTTCTCCATTTGATCGCAGTAAACAAAATTTAACGTCGATAACGTTAAAATATTTATGCTATATTCACTAATGTAATATATTCCATCCAATATGGGAGCACTCTTCTCCATTTTAGGAAACAGATACACGATCCTTCCATAAAGAGAAACGCTAAATAGCACAGTAATTCCAATCGTTAAAGCGCCAACGTAGAATTTATATTTTTTTTTTCTTTTACGGTAAGTCGTGTCGTGATTATGCTCTGGTAAAATTCCCAAAAGTTTTGCTGTAACTGAAAGCCACCGAACCTGTCTCTTCTGAATGTGGAACATCATCTGTGCATATGGTGTCTTAGCTAGTAGCAACTTCTTTATATCAGGTTGAACTTAATCGAGAATATTATTATTACTATTATAGACGGCTGTGTACTACTTTCACTACGATTTTTGTACATTAATCAATATATATTAATAATATTAATAATTCATGAGGTGTCATCGTAAAACCGTGATATTTTCTTTCATACGGTGAACTTTGTTGGCGAAGGAAATTACAATGTTGATGACATTGATTAAACACGAAAATAAATTAGATCTTCTAATGTTGTTAATCCCATATTTCAAGATTTACACCGCTACATACGGGTGGTTTTGTGAATATTGGATACAGCTACCATCTTCAAGTAATCTCGATTTGGAAAATAAACTGAAGGTATCGTTAATGTTAAAATTAATAACCAACTCCTCAACAACCTGCAAACAATCAGCGATAATAAATCTGTTTGAATATAATCAATTTTTGTGTGCGACTGTCGATTCGTCGAGGACAAATTATATTTACTGATTTTCGGAAAGCTTTCGATAAAATCGATCACAGCTTGTTAATTAATAAATAAAAAAAAAAATAAATGGAAGTGACTTCTTTATTAGAACGGGATAAGATCTGAATTGGTAGAGCTAATGTTTGGGATCCTTCAGCGCGCAACTTTTTTATTTTAATTTTTTCTCATTGTACGCAATTGCACGAATAATAATTTAAATTGTACGTTATACAAAATCAGCCTCCTTTACAATAATGATATCAGCGATAATTATTATTTATTGTTATCTACCGTATCAATAAGAACGAACGAAATTCTTATCGCCAGTTGTGGAGATATCACTGCTTCGTTTATAAAAAAAAAATTTTATACATTTAATCTTAGATCGTCAATACAGACTTATTTATAGATATGTACTATACAAATATACTATGCGCTAATTTGCTCTAAACCTACGAAAATATTCAAATATTAAAGATTCTTAACGAAGGATAATCTAGATGTGGTAGGAATTTTAGGTGAACTACAATTCGCCAGAATATAACTTTGTGCCGTATTTGTACATCTACGAACATGTTTCTTACAAAAAAAGTATGGATTACCCTTGCAGTGATTCTTGCTGTTGCACTAATAGGAGCTGCTGTTGCCGTAACTCTCGTAATGGTTTTAGATAATGAAGAGGAACATACTGAGGAGCCTACTGAAAAACCCGAAGACCCTGTAAGTGACAATATTCATCTAATTATCATCAAAGTTTTTAATACTTCGTCACAGTGTCATATTTAATTTATTAATTTACTACGAAAGGACATATTTTGGGTGTGGAAATATTCATAAAACTTCATCAGATTCGAAAAAATATACAGGATGTTAAATAAAAATTGAAATAACAGAAATCAACCGTGGATGACGTTTATGTAGAATCATTTTCTTTTACGACTATTAAATTCATTAACATTTTTTTTAAGGTCTGTGATGGTGACAGAAACTATAAAAGAATATCTCTTAAAACCGGATTAAAGTCTCACGTAGAGAAATTCCAAAGGCATGGACCTCCACCACTAGAAGTGCCCTCAACACGAGCTACGATGCCAGATACTGCTTGGATAACGCAAAGAATTGACCACTTCGATGCAACGAACTTGGAGACTTGGGAAATGGTATAAGCACACCATAATTATGTACAGAAACCAATAATTGTTGCCGTTTTATTACAGAGATATATGAGTAACAGTGAATTCTTTGTGGAAGGTGGTCCGATGTTCATTTTCCTTGGGGGCGAGTGGGAAATAT
>LR736862.1:11981524-12029659 GCA_902654985.2 Oryctes borbonicus
GACCTAATTCCTCCAATTGTCCCCAGATCAGGTTTTCATCTTTGCCCTACACATGTACACAAGAATTTTTTTGTCAAAAAAATCTAGTAAGCAATTTTTAGTGCGAGAAACGAAATTTACTTCTGGAAAGTTTTATATCAAATCATATTCGTATCGTATTTGGACAACAATACTGCTATTTACATGCAATCATTAAATTACAACAATTTTCGTGATAAATTCTCAACAAAACAAACAAACATGGCAAAGTGGATATCATGAAAATTTATAAAATGTATATGTGAAAATGATTTACTTCATATGTTCTTGAGCACAGAGTAATTGCGGATAATTATTTATTTACTCTCTTGCTTATCCACATGTCTGTGTCTTTTTGAACAGGTTCTTAGTAAAAGGGGTATCAATAAAAGATCGTCTGGAAGAAATAAACGCGCTTGTGCTAGTTTCATTAGAATGCCGCAAAATCTATTAGAAATCGTACAACTTGATCAATTTAGTGTAGTGGTTAAATGAGGGCTTATCAACAACAAGAAGTCGCTAACCCATTAAATGTTCACAAAGTTTCGCAAGTTTGAGCAAGAAATAGATACATACCTCTTGGGTCCACAACATACACACATGCTAGAGGACAAGGATGGACTACAACTCCTGCTGAAGACCGTTCAAGGGTTAACAGTTTTTGCCAACAAGCTACTGGACGAGTTGTCCTTGGTTGTTTGGAGCCTTGTCCTTCTTCTTCCAGTTCAATCAAGTTGATGATCTTCCCGGAGTCTTCGGGCCTCGGTGTTTGGTAGTATATGCTATGCTGATACTTATGCCAGCCTACTCAGGTGATCGTAGGTGGTCTTGTGTCTCGCTACTGAAGGGGTTCTTCGGATGGTGGCGTTTTTCATTGCGGGATTCTCGTTACTGGACGAGTCATTTCTGGACAAACAGTTAAAAGAAGGTTACATACTGGTTGGTGAGGGAACGCCATGCACGCAGAAATCGTTGGGTAATCGGACACCGTGGCGAGAATCGAGAAAGTTGGAGGTGTTTTCTTTCCATTGACGACTTGAGATTGCGACTGTACATTTCTAATGGGCGAATACTGATGTAGAGAGGAAGAGGGAGGACAGCCATACAACGAAAATTTTATGGCACCAACAACTTTCGGTGAAGGATCTGTTTGTGTCTGAGATGGAATATGTTTTGTTGGCTGTACTGACTTAATGGTGCTAATGAATACGTCAATGATCATAGTTGTAGAGCCAATCGTTGTATTTGTGTTATTAATGGCAATGTTCGTCCTCGCCATGCTAGGATTGTAAGTGAACGGATAGAATTCCTAGCATTGAGAGAATAGATTAGCCAATCTGTTCACCAGGTCTGAACTGCATCGGACACGTCTGGGCAGAGATGTTGAGAAAAATCAATCTCCTCGAACATGCTAGAACGCTTTGCGCTCTATTTGGCTCAACACCCTTCAGCCCTTCATCGACAATTTAATAAGAAGTATGCCGGCTAAAGTAAAGGAGATAAAGCTAACCAGAGGTGGTCCAACTCGATACTAGTATCATTATTTAAATATTACAATTTCAGAAATTATTTCGTTATCCACTTCAGTTGTTGAGCAATGTATTTACGTAGCGGCTTGAGCAGTACGGTACATTGTAATAGAAGCTCTAATAAATTATTGGAAACCTCTAGTTAAGTATTACGTCAGAAAGTTTCAACACGTATCTATCTCCATTATCAATTAATTACGCGATTGATATATTAAAATAAGTAAATCCATCCAAAAATATTTATTCATTCAATACATAACATGTATAATGTACATAGATAAATATACAAGTACAATGTTATTAAAAACAACGGTCTGCAATACTTGACGAGGGTCCATCACCTCCCAATCCACCATTATTCACAGCATTCGTAACAATATCAAAAGCGATATCGTTGATCTTCTGAGCGTATTTAGCAACTAGTCCACTTGGATCAGCAAGGACTTCTTCAACAAGTTGCGCGCTATATTCGTCATCGTTAGCGAAGCCAGTAAGATGGAACTGTTAGGAGAATTACTGCATTAGATAATAGTTCATTTATTGCACAATTCCAATTTCCTTACAGATTTAACACCTTCCAAGCTAACCCAAAGTTTAAACTTTCTGATGCTGATTCCATTTAAAATGCCGACGGTTACGTCTAGATCGACAGCGAAATTGACAGCTTCCAAACTGTTGCAGTAAGCAAATCATGCAAGAATAATTCCTATAATCGAAATTAAACGAGTTGTTAGACTTACCTGACGTCTCCGGCGCCATAAACGTGGATATCTTTAGGCGCGTAAGTGACATCTACATCGTACTTGGTGCTCACAGTGGTCAACGGAAAGTTAAGGGTTAATTGGAGCCTAAACGTTGGAGGAATAACACCTATTGTTCCTTTGATTTTGCTCTGTTGGAAGTCGGGTAAACCTGCCAAGTACAAATTTTCCAGCGCAATTCTACCACTGAAATTTAAAATACAAATGAATCCCATTCACTTCTGAACTCTAAACGAATCTACCTCAAACCATCAATGTTTAATGCTGATAAATTTTTGAAAGCGGAAGATAGTTCGAATGGGTTGAAACTAGGAACTCCTTCTTCTGGAATACCAGACACCAAGACGTCTCTGACGCATTCCAATACATCATCAACTTGTTCCTCGAATACTCTTAGATCTACGATACTTCGACTAAAATTTCTCCATGTTCGGTTATGTTAATTCTCACCTGGTGTTGCGGCAAAAATTGCCAAGCAAGATGCCAAAACTACAACGGAACCAATCAGGAAACGCATTTTGCTCACTAATACGAACTGCAGTACCAAAGTAATATAATACCGACATTTTTGGCTTATATATGCTACTTTGCGTTAAAAAAGTAACGTTCAAAACAGATAAGTAACGCGTTTTTTTTGTTTAGAAAGAAAAGATTAGGTAAAAATGCTGAAGTAGTAAAAATTATGCAATGAATACGTAGATCGTGCACTTGCCAACGATAACGATAACAATGCATAACGTAAAAAACTTAAAAGCTGCGGATGAAAACAACAATGTTGCATTTGTGTTGCATTTTGACTTTATCTTCGTCTTATGGTCTTTTATCTCCAAGGCCTTTTGATTGGCAATTGAAGAACCAGAAAAAATTAAGATTAAAAATGAATAATTTCGTATTATAACAAAATGCAACAAAATAATTTACAGCGTGCATAACGGTGAAACGGAATCGATGACTGAGGGCAACCAGATATTACCAAACGCTTTAGTGCCCAATGAAGAAAGAAAATGTAAGTTATCACAGTTGACTGAATTTTTCGAGGGCCCAGTAAAAACCATTTACTAAACCATGTAACAAACAAAAGGGACTAGCTTGATCCCTGGACAACAGATAAATAGGGATCTTAACGAATATTGCATAATTCCTTCTGTGAAATATGGAGGTGGAAATGTCATGGTGGAAACGAGCGATTTAATTGAAATCACAGAAACAATGAAGAAAGAAGATCACCCAATAGTGTGTTTTCCAGTATGATGGAGGTGGAACCGGCAGCAAATGATGTGTTGTAAATATTGGTCTCGATCACTTAGAAAAAAATTGCTGGAGAGAATACCTAAAGGCTAAGGTAGGATACAAACTGTTCAATTGAATTGGGCTGACCAATAAAAAATATTAATTTAAAAAAGGAATATGTGATTCTTAACATAATTAACAACTTTATATATTTAATATTTAATTTTAATATTTTGTGGGGCCACCTCGTATTTGGAGGACATTTTCCGCAATCACGGGTGGGCTGCAAATCACTGTATGTAATTTGCAGCCCACTGCCTCCTAGCGATATTGAGTTGTCCCGTATATGGCTCTTCTAGCCATAAAACCAAATTCGTGTAACTGTCTTCTAACTGTCGAGTTAGAGGTTACAACCACTCTAGTAGCTGCACAAAGATCATTATTCAACGTCCTGGACGACTGAACCATACGTCTTACCTGCAATGTTAGATGCTGATTAAGACGTGGCATTTTTAGTACTCTGCGTAGTTTGGACTCAAGGACCACTTCAATTGAATCAATTACAAAAAAACATCATTAATAAAAAATAAGAGATAAATGGTTAAAATATAAAATTTATTTTTTCACGGATGTATTTCAAGATAACCTGTCAATCAAAAAAAGAACCTGTTTTCCCGAAAACCATTTCACAAAAAGAACTTTGATGAAAAACAAATGCTAAGCACGCATGAAATATCTTTTGCCGTTAATTTCTCTTAACTTTTCAAAAAATTTGAATTTTAATTATTAAAAGAATTAAAATTAAAGGGAATTAATAAATTTCTTTTATATGTTATTTTTAGTAAAAGCTTTTAGAATGAACAATAATAAATTTATCTCGTTAGCATAGAATATTTTCGTAACCCCAGCTGATAAACTGGACAATTTTACGACATGCAGGTAAAATAAATATTTCCTAATGTAGTACGCATGTATCTAAGTGATAAAACTATAACGAATTTATTGAATTAAATTGGATAAAATCGGACCATATCGTGATAATGGCCACCTGGAGTAAATCAGCTTGTGTGTCGGTAGTTATGAAGTACGAAATCTCCCAGGTGTTCAAATGTACTTGTAGATTATCGTTTCTGCGGCAATATGGGTAAATTGAGTTAATTTACGTTGAGTATAAATTAAATAAATTTCTAGAATCATTAAAAGAGCTTTATTTTAAAGTTAAAAAATGAATAAACATTTAGCTAAATATATTTAAAAAAATAATCACTTGGTTGGAGAAACTGAACGAAACCACACAGTTCGTAGTTTTTGCAATGTTATTAAAGAATGTCTTTCGGGTGATGTCGTGTAGTTAATATTTTACTTGACGTTTCGCTGACCATGCTGCCAGCTTCTTCAGAAGATTTCTAAAAGCGTCAAGTAAAATATTAACTACACGACATCACCCGAAAGAAATTTCTACTATGGATTACGGTCGTGAAAGCCTACACTCAACTATGTTATTAAAGAGTTTTTGAGGAGTTTAATATATATAATTTTTATATTTTTTTTAATCGCTGATCCTGTTTTTCTTTTTGATTTTTTCTTTTAGTTGTTACGTACTATAGCTGCTATAAGTGGCTACTTTCAATTTGGTAGTTTTAAGTTTGTGTTAATTTTGATTAAAGAATTTGTTATTTTAATTTATTTAATTTTGATTTATTCTGATTTTTCTTTGACTGGTTGCATGCACTTGTGTGCCAGCCTATTATTGTTATTATTAAACTTTGTCAACTGAAGTGATTCGCTAATAAAAAATCGCCAAAAATAAAAAGCATTTTGTTTTGTAAATTAATTGATGAAAAGGAGTCATTGCATCCGTCAGTTTGTTGCTAAGTTAATGTTACTTAAAGCACTAAAAAAGCCACATCTTAGTGAAGATATGATGAACAATGCTTTAAGATTAATACAAAATACTAACAGAGAAGTGACGAAAATCTACATGTATCTCATAGTATCATTAATGAAGTGCCGTAGAAGTAAGGGTTAGTCATGGGGAGGCCGTCGAGCGAGAAAAACTCCTGCACGGGATCAGCATTCAATCGTCCAGGACGTTGAATAACGATCTTCGCGAAGCTGCAGGAATGGTTGTATCTAGCCTGGCATTTGGTTCGAGGGCTAGAACAAGGGCTACATACCCGCTATTCACGCAGCAATACGAAGGTTCGTGATTGAGGGAAAATGCCTTTCCTCTGACGAGTGTAGATTAATTCTATATTATTCTAGAGCTTCAGTGTGGAGAACGGTGTCTTAAAAATATGGCTTCACATGTATGGGGCTGTTACGGTTTTGGGTGGCATATCTTCAAACGGTCGCACTAAAATAATTTTTAGAAATAAATATAATTTAAGTTTCCTTTATTCAAAAAATAAATAAATAAAACCCCGTTATTTATTCAATGGCTTCGTCCCAACAATTTCCCCAGATTGAGTTTTTCATCCTCGTTTTATACATTAAGTAAGATTTGAGAGACTTTGTTAAAAGAGTCTATTAAGCAACTCGTGTTGACGAATTCAAAATATAAAAAAAAAACTGCATTTAGTTTTATTTCATTTTAAAAAAATTTATAATCGGCAACTATTACTTATACCTCAGTTGTCGAATTCTTACACTAATTTCTACACTACCCTACGTGAACGCAGCTTTATTCGAACCTTGCCCACAGCGAAGAAAAGTTATAGTAGATAGATATTTGTTGCATGATTTTAAATAATTTATGCGAGTTTCCATCAACAAAGATGATGGATCGCATAAGTAACTCTGTGTATTTTACAATTTCGCTTTTTAGCTTCTGATGAAATTGAACAGTGGAAACGGTAAGCACGATTAAAAAAAAGTCGAATTTTCCAAAACTAAACTTCGTTTTATTCTAAATCATTACGGCCAAGAAAAAAGAACCTAATTGCTTAAATGGTCCTAAACGGTTTTAAATATAATTATTTCGTTATATCGCAGCCATCTTCCGATTTTCCCTTTTTTCTTGTAAAAAAATAGATTTTAACTAATCTCTTATTAGTATAGTAAACCACTTAAACCAATTGAACATTGATTGTATAAAATGGATTCCTTTTTCATGTGATTTGTGTAAACACTTGAAGTTTTAGAAGTGTTCTAATTTTTATCTATTTCACATCAACTGTAGTAAGTATATAACGTAATTTTATATTTGCAATCTTTTGAAGAGGCTTATGTAAAATAATTACGAAACTGTACGTTTATTCTCTCTTTCTCTAAATCCATTAACCCAATATTATGAATTAATTTTATCAACGCCAGTTACATAAAAAAAAGCATACAACCTGAAACATCATACACGAGATCATCCTGTACATTTTCAGGCGCATATAATTACTACAAACATCTTTTACTTCGCTTGTTTGAGGCTGAAACTTTATCGTTACGTACATACTCACCTCGTTAAATTTTTAATTGAACTATTACGATAATTTAATTGTGACCAATGCACGATATTAAAAGTCGAAGATATTCGTAGTTTTTCTACAGTTATTGATTGTAAATATAAGATTAAAGTCAAGAACATGAAAAACGTCTGCCACTTCATGTTATCGTACTTATTATTATTGAAAAATAATAATTTACGACGTTATTCAACGGTTCACTAGCATCAATCTTGAATTGACATAAATACTTGAGCCTTGACTTTGAAATTTCAAAGAGGTAAGAAATAGTGAAATTATATCAAATTTAGAATATTATCATAGCTATCTTAGAACGATATAAGAGGTTTCTCTTGCAAATAGGTTCAATCCTCGAGTACCTACGAATATCTGGCACTAGACCTAATTATAAGTGATATGATAAGAATTTAAGGTTCCTCCAAGAATATTCTCCAGTCAATATAAGGTTGTCCTATCCCTTACAGACACTTTTCTACACACTTTTTTTTAATTCTTATTGTTATTCCTATTTTGAAACATTATTAATAAAAATATAATCTATATTTATTATCACAAGTAACAGGTATTGAAAAATTTGAATTGCTCTTTGAAGAAATACACGGAATTCATTAAAAAATTATTGAAAACATTTTATTATGTTTAGCAAATTACTTTCCAATGAGAATTTTAATGAGAAGTGAAGAATCTGATAAACACATGCAATAAGGATACGTATCTTAAGATTTCAAATGAGATACAAATTTTCTCAGGAAGTTAGATGGTGGCATTGTTACATTCTTTCAATTCATAAGAATTCTCTTTGAATATAGAGGCCATATTGAAGGAGAATTCTTCGGAATTTCTTATTTTTATTTCTTACGTTTCTCTAAATTTCTTTTATTTTTTGTCTTTATTACGTATACTCGTAAAAATACACCTTTTTTTATGTAATCCCGAAAAACAAGTGACGAAAATACTATTAAATGTGCACCAAAAAAAATATATGCTTAAAATAGCAATATATAATAATAAAATAGAGGAGATAGGAAGTCTGCTGCTGACTTAAAATGTCCCAGATATATTGTAAAATTTTACAAATGGATATTTAGGAAGAGTAACAGGCTTATCGGGCTGAATGGGCTTCAGAGGCCATCCGACCCATTCTAATAGCGCGCAATCCGGTTTGAATTTGAAATACATTAGCTCGGGCCAAAATTAGCTAGCCTTCACACCTATTGGTTGGCACCATGTAAAGTGTTCAGTGAATTTCTCTTTCCTTATCAGATGCAAAGCAAACTTGGACGATATGCAATAAACCTGTGCGAAAGTAAGCATTGTGTACGTTGCCCATACTGGTTCGTCGCTTGGCAGCCGTCCAACTTACAAACATAGCGCCAAAAAGTCCCTAAGGCCTAATATAAACAGAGTAGACCTAAAATTAAATTATATTCTTCATTATACCTGTTCTTAACATTGACAACGTTCCCGCAACAATTCAATATCACTAAGAAATATTCCTTCTATTTAACTTAAAAATGCAGCCTCCTCCTCTTCTTTGTTACTAAAGTGACGAGCTGTTTCAGTGACGAAGAATAGGGTCAAAGGTTCTTTTTCAAATTTAATTCCAACAGTGTCCATCAGCGCATTGTTATGCAGCAAGCGCACGCCTCATGTTGGTTTCTCACCGATTATTTTTTCATTCGTCACCGTCCATATATTTTGTTCCCCTTAGTGTTTTTTTTTTTGTGATTTGAAAACAAAAAATTGTCTCAGGGAGCTAGAAGGGAAATGGTAATTTTCTATGAAGGCAGCTTTTGAAAGTCTCAATTTGTTGACCGGTACATTGTCGTAAAGCAACAGGACACCTTGCGTCAGTTTTCCGCGCCTTCTTACTTAAACACTTAAACTTGCATACATTATTTTCCTTGGAGAAGGAGTAATTTTGAACTTGGAAGGACAAACCAAGGTGATGGACCCCCGCGTTTCATCTCCGGTGACAAATCGATCGATAATTAAATCTAATTCCTCTCCACAAAGCGCGGGGAATCATCAACAGTTTTGACCATTCACCAATAGTCGAACTTGAAGGACAATAATCTCCGTATGAAGATTTTCGTTGTTTTTTAATGTTTTCTAATGTCGATTATGAAACACAAAAGTATCGGCAACCTCGGCACCACACAAGTTTGAATTAATTAATCCGAGACGGCCGTTTCGAGGATACGAATGATCCCCGGTAACCGGTGAGACCTGTGTTGTTTGCCATACTACGCCACAGTCCTTGCTATCATTATTCATTTTCAGAACCGCGAGTCCGAGAACCTTTTCAAACTTACTAATGCACTCAATATTTAGCGACATCTTTTGCAGACTGTTCCAAACACTTTCCAACAACTTTAAATTTAGTGCAAATCTTTTATATACCGCTATGTATATTTCAAAATTTTGTTTCGAAATTGTTTTTCACGTTGTTTTAAGCAGACCAAATATTTTAGTACGGAACCGAACCTATTTCACATTGGAAGAAAAAAAATGCCAATATAGATGTATGGTTGCCTAAATACAGGTGAATCAATCACTTTTTCATTTAATAATTTATAAGCTCGTCAAGACAAAAAGAAGGTAATGTGGCAAACAACACTATGGTGTCAGGACACTCAGCACCACACAAGTTTAATTAATTAGTCCGGAACAGCTGTTTCGAGGATGAGTATGACCAAAAAAAAATTTTTTTCCCTTCATTTTATTTTCTTTTTGGCCACATGGTTGTTGAACTGTTGTTCCCATGTTGCGAAAAACAAATGAAATACAGAGCATCTACATGAATCCACACAACAGTGTGAAAAGTCTGCTCTCCACAACAGAAAAGCTTTCTGCACATGTATTGTATTAAGAAGTACAACGCGTTCATTTAATCCAACTAAAATGTTTTTTAATTTTTTTTTTCGCAGCAAAGATTATTAATTTTAGCAACTTATTCGCGTATTAAATTTTACTAATACGCCAATTTATTGGTATTCATTTTTCAAGGTTTCTTGAATTATTTATAGCATAAATAATTAATACTTTTCCTCTGTACTGAATTCCAGTAATTACCATTTTTTTTCTTACGTAATTGCCAAGATTGCTATAATTGCTATAATAAAAGTAATAAAAATTGCATTTAAATATTTTGCAGCTTATCGTTGTTTTACTAAATCTTCGTAACAATAACAAGGCAATAATCCTCTTTTCAATAATTAAAACTCGATTTAATTAAGCTTCCAGACCCACAGTACAAAGATTTATTTCCGTTAATTTTTTTTTCCATTTTGGGATGTAAATGTTAATCCTATCTCTTAAAATGATTGGGATAATTAAACCAATAGAGCAATCGCTAAATCAGAGAGTTGGTGAAAGTAATTGCTCTTGGTTTTTTTTTTATCTTGTATTGAAGCCATCCGATGTATACATTAACAGCTAGCTGCATAGCCACAGCGCGACACGACACAAAAAGAAGAGATTAATATAACTCTTCGGTCTGCTCTTTTAAAACAATAACAATAATATACAACATTTTACAACAATTACGTGAAGTAAAGTAACTAACTTGTAACCATTAATAATTCAAATATATCAATTTAAATTCGTATTTCCTTCGATAGCTTGTACCTACGGTAACTAACGTATTGATAGCACAAGCTACTTTCAGGAAGTACTTAGGAGCAATGCCCTGTCATTTTCAATGAGCAACCTCCACAATAATTTATTATTAACATTCATAGAAAGTTTCAAATCAACTGACATTGCGTAATCAAGGAAATAAGAATGTTCAAAGTTCTTCGCTTGTTAGATGCAGACAAGGAATAACCGACATATACAGTTGTGAACTTTCTTATTTTAAATGGAACATCCTATATATTATTATATTTTTGAATCCCTAATCCAATTCTAAGGTTCGTTTGATGGAACAACTATGTTGCTATTTCTCACCATTTACATTCTGCAAATTTCGTAGAACTGTTGACCGTATAGAGTAGTATTAGAATCCGAATTGATCTTTCGAAAACATTATACAGTGTGTCCGTTAATTACGCTTACACTTTTAAATGAAAGAGGAGTCAAAAATTTATTTGCAAAAAATCACATTCATTACCCAATGCATTGCTGAAACATTGAATTTTTCCTTTCGAAATATGGGGATTTAAATTGCTCCAATAATGAGAATTATACTTGATTGGCAGCTAATTTCTTGTAAATTCGGCTTCATTTGTCCAGATGATGTCGTCCAAAAACAATTCGTGGTCTTACGACCATATATTAAAATTAATCGAACCATGTTTTTGAATTTTCGCGTTGACTGATCCGAAGTTTTTTAAATTCTGTATTTATTCTTTTAACTGTGTTTGGCGACGAATATTTTTATGGATACTGAGCAATTATCGGATGTACTTGCTATTACCCTAAACGTTCAACAGCTTTGCAAAATTGTAATTTTCCATGTTAAATACTTTCACAGTTATAAGAGTTCGCATGCACTCGTCCAGCTGTAAATAAAAATTCAAAAAATGGTTAGAAATAATTTTTCTATCAAACAAATCTTAAAACTGAATTAGGCATTGAAAAGCGTAATAATATACAGGGTGTTCCATTTAAAATAACAAAGTTGACATCTAATTCCGATGTAACCGGAAATTTCAGAGTATTAAAAATATTTGAGCTCAATAGCGCATGTCGATTTTAGCGTATCGCCGAGTTTTCTGATGCATACTTTTTCTTATATCGATCGCCCAATTTCCCGGTGAGACACCCTGTATACAGTATTCTATTTTTGAAAATTAAAATAGCATGAAACAGACATGGCAACAATTTGAATAGCCACCTTGCAGATCCTAATTGATATTAAAAAATGTTTAATGTATTGCTGAAAGCTCCAACCAATGCTCAATTAAATAAAATTTCGATTATTGATCTAGCATGCCAGCCGTTAAATATATCAACCGTTAGATAAATCAGCCGTTAAAGAAACGGGGAAATTTCTCAAAACTCTCGAATTATCTCAAGGGCTAAGATGGGCTAAGCTGATATGAATTAGAGAGACACCGACAGCTTGCATCATTTATCTCTGATAACGTTTGTAGCGCCAATCGAACATCCTGTATACTTGAGTTTCATTTTTGTTGTGGAGATATTTATCTCCAAATTTGCTCAGGAAAGGAATATCCTTCATACTGAGAAAGCGTTGATTACATAGAACCTGTTATATTAATCTTACTACTCAAATTCTTCAAATTATCTTCTAAAAACCGGAAAGCGGAAAAGGGACAGCCCTCGTTTCTTACCTATACTGAATACCGGCTTAAAATCTACCCTTTTATTCCTTCTGTTGCCTTCAGATCAGGTACATCTCTCTTAAGTTGCCAGCAGCAGTCAACCGAAATATTTTTATTCATTATTTTCAACACTTTTTTGCCGAAAACTCCAGCCTCACCACTTATTTACTTTTAACCGGTGCATTCACCATATTTTCATTTACATATATTATCTCGATAAAACTAGCTCGGGGACACATAATAATCAACATAGAATAGGTTTTTTATTAAAAAATATCATATTAAATTGGTATTAATTTTAATATGATATTTTTTTATTATTTTGTGTCCCCGAGCTAGTTTTAATAATTTAATGGCCTTTACCTTGACTATTTTATTGTGTTTGCTTTTCCAATCGTGTTCAAAGTAATTGAAGTTGTATTGACGTAGCGACCTTAAGTTTATACGATTTCATATTTTAGCAGATAATAATGATAAAAAAATAGATCTTTAGCCATTAAATTCTCTACTGTAAACGTGATACTTTATGAGAGTGGATTATAGAAAGTTTGTATTTGTCCAAAATAAACAAAGTAAATCAGTACATGTTGTTGTACAGTACCGTGGTCCTTGCTGTAAAATATTTGAAAAAAATAAAAATATGGAGGTCACTAGGGATGTTATCTGTTGGTACAATTCGTTAAATAAACTAGTTTTGTGAAGGAACGTGATTAATAAAGCCTCCGCTAAATAAAACCACGTGCATAAACCATGTTAAACTGAAACGGTTGTTGTTGCAAAACACATCCATGCTGTGCACAACGTGATTGAAGATGATCGTCCGCAAGCATATCGAAGACTGCAATACATTCGATTTTGTATGAACCTTTATGTGCGGAAGAGATCTGTTCACACGATAGATTCCGCATAATTTGACCCAAGCACAAAAAAGAGACGTACAGATTATTCTGAGGGAATGGAAAAAATTCAACCGAGGGACTTATGCAACATCGTAACTGGTAACGAAATTTGGATGTATTCGTACGAACCGGAAAATAAGCGATTGATCAACTGCTCACGTGTTTCCAACAATAGTTGTACGTTCACTTCCAAGAAAATTATTACCTCTTTCGTTATACCAGATATGTCCCAAACATTGCTTTGGAGGATCAGAAAACAATTCATTTTGGATGGTACATAATAATTTGGTTGCGAGTAGTCATCGATAAAATCAGGAAAAACAATGCACAACATCGCATCACCCTTCGCTAACTCTCACAAACAATTAATTTCTTGAAGGAGAAACCATAAAATTAACGCCTTTTTGTTCCCGAATGTCAAACAAAGTCAACACCTCAAGGAGCTGTTGAAGCCTTCAAAATCCACGTTTTGAAGAAACCATCTTCAGAGTGGTTTCGAGAATTGATTCAAACGTATGCACATATTAGTTGTTCGTGAAATGCTTTTTATTTTATCGTTTATAGTTTCAATAATAACATCGACGTGGCCAAAGTACGCTTCTCTGAACGGATCAGAAGATGGCCCGAAAAAAATAATCAAAAAAGTTACGCTATAATAGCTTCCTCGTGGTGTTGATGGAATCTCGTTTACGACAAACGCAATGCAAGGAAACAAAAAATACACTATCTACGGGCATGTTCGTCATCAGCGTGGTTCCGAGAGTATTTTAACTCTACCTTGCCTCGCAGTTAATGCTACAACTTTTTGAAACAACAAGGCAGACATTTTTTGATACCCTCCAGTGCCAAGAAACACATGCCTGCCGTTCGGAAAGCAGCGACATAAACCTGGTGCTGTTCCCCAAGACATCCCTCAAGCAATTCTAGGACTGCTACCACGAGATGGCAGGCGCAAGTAGCGTTTTTGGAAACTGCACATGTAAAAATATTCCTACATGCTTACCACGCATCTTTTTTGCATACAGAGAAATTATTGTGGCATCATTAAGTTATTGGGAAAAATCCCTTCAATTTATTCATTTAGTAGTTGGTATAAGTATTTCGTTCGTTACTAATTTGATATTATTTATACTAAGACCATAGACATATTCATGATCGCGAAGATTATGCCATAATCTAACTGTTTTATGATCAAGAAATAGTATAAAATCGATTATTTCTCGTATTTATTCTCTTCTGTTAAGGAAACGTAATCTAAAAAAAAGAACTCCTACTTCCGCAATTCTTATCAACAGCGCATGTATACCTGCATACATTTCCAGGAAGACCCTGTTAAAACAACGACGTCGATGTACCGTTCTAACCCCGTTGTACTTCCACCCACTTCTTCGTTCTTTTGTCAATTAAAAGAGTGGGACACCCTACGCGATACTATTAGATTTCTGCACATATGACCGCTCGGTCGTAGTATCTTTGATAAGCCAGATCAACGCAAACGTATCACAGCGTCCGCTTCTACATGATCCGTAAGTGCTGCGAGTGCAATAAGTAGGTAGTACGCGAGTGAATTGGTGGTGGTCTTGAAAAGAGCTCGATCAGCGGAAGCATTTCCTTGGAGTAAAGGGGTAAAGGACGACGAACATGCCTGAAGCGGAAGGTAAACAACTAAACGTATATATTCCTTATAAATATATAAAATACAAATTAACCCGAGCGAGTTAACCTTTATATGATAATTAAACAGCTTGTTTATTATATTTTATTTTGAAACTATAGCTGCTTAAAAGCGGAAATAAGGTAAACTGTAAAAGGGGTTTCGTGTTTGGTGTCGTTTTGGTATCTTTGTCGCTGATAATGTTAGCAAAAGAAAACATCTTCAAATCCTAAAACGAGCGCCAAATGGCATTTTCTTATTTCAGCAAATAATCAGAGCATTCTTTAATTGGAAGTGGTTGAGCTTTAACACTATGGCTGATCTCTTTAACTGATTAGAACCGAGGCCCTATCGCGTCAAAACCCTTCAAAAACATACCACCAATTCTTCTATAAAAATACAAAAATGGCTTTTATTTCATTTATTTATTTAATTATTTGTTAGTATCTTTGCAAAACGGGAGATATTCGGAAGAAAGTAAATTGTCAAGAAAGATTTAACATCGTCGGATTTTTTATGTATTTAAAAGCCCAAAAAATAAACAAAATAAAAATTGAAGACCGCTGCATAAGAAGACATGCATTAATTATACTCTTCACCAACGGTTAGCTTCGTCATAAATATACTAACGCTACAACACTGGCCGTGCAACGAACATCCGCAGCCTAGTCACAACTAAGCCGGCAGAAACGAGTACACTTTCCTTGCCCTTCGCGAAATTAGCAGAAACTAGACAGACTCGTGTTTTGTCGACTCTCGAGGAAACCAAGTAGACAACACGAATCCATTCTCATGAGACGAATAAACACGAGTCTATATACTAGTCTCTGCTAATTTCGTGAAGCGCAACTCGTTTCTGCAGGCTTAGCCATAACTAGAGACGACCAAGGCAGGTGAAATAATTACTTTTTTGGAGCGCCTAGACAGACTCGTGTTTTGTCGATTCTCGAGGAAACCAGTAGACAATCCATTCTCGTGAGACGAATAAATACGAGTCTGTATACTAGTCTCTGCTAATTTCGTGAAGCGCAACTCATTTCTTCAGGCTTAGCCATAACTAGAGATGACCAAGGCAGGTGAAATTATTACCTTTTTGGAGCGACTAGACAGACTCGTGTTTTGTCGACTCTCGAGAAAACCAGTAGGTAATACGAACCCATTTTCATAAGACGAACAAACACGAGATTGTCTAGTCTCTGCTAATTTCGTGAAGCGCAACTCGTTTCCTCAGGCTTAGCCATAACTAGAGACGACCAAGGCAGGTGAAATAATTACTTTTTTGGAGCGCCTAGACAGACTCGTGTTTTGTCGATTCTTGAGGAAACCAGTAGACAATCCATTCTCATGAGACAAATAAACACGAGTCTGTATACTAGTCTCTGCTAATTTCGTGAAGCGCAACTCGTTTCTTCAGGCTTAGCCATAACTAGAGATGACCAAGGCAGGTGAAATTATTACTTTTTTGGAGCGACTAGACAGACTTGCGTCTATTCGTCTCATAAGAAAGGGTTCGTGTTGCCTATTGGTTTTCCCGAGTGTCGACAAAACACGAGTCTATCTAATCTCTGATCACTCATCGTGAGTTATATTGAATAAACTGGGCTTATTTTTTCATGGGGGACCGATCACAACAGAACATCTTCAGGCCAGCTAAGAGACATATAAATATAAATAATCCATGGTGATTCCGTTAGATAGTTCCATAATTTTCTTTGCCTTATATGCTATGTTACACTGTTTTGATTTTAATATGAATTCCATGATTTATACGTTGTTTTACAATTTGATAACTGCTTCCTTGCCATAGATTTATATTTTGTATATATCAAAAAAAGATTTAGTTTTATTGATTCTTCAAATAATTAATTTTTTTTATTATTATTTTTTATTCATATTTGAAAAAAAAGTATCAAGCAAGCTTTCAGTTTGCCTGATGATGAGCGTTTTATAACTCGAAACCGGTAACTTATTTTATTAGTGTTTGTGAGATAAGACCTTTCGTTTTAATGTACCACGATAAATACAAATCCCCAATTTATTAAATGGAATTTTTGTGGGACAAGGCCATCCTTTCAACGTTTCATAACCTAACGCCATCTGTTTATTAATAATTTCTGCAGTAACCATAACATACGAATTCAAAAACAAATGTTAAAAGTATTGACGCAGCATCGTAGTTTGAAGCGTGTGTAATTTCGTATTGCACTAATTTCGCGCTACTCTACCTGTATTTGGAGATCCATAAACATTAAGACCCTCGAAAAAGTGTAGGGATACACTTACAATTGAGACAAAAATAATTGTAACGAAAGACGTTACAATAACACAATTTATCAGGATGTTCTTGAGGAAAAATTCTTGCCAAAAATATGTATTTAAGTCTTCAGTAAAGGTCTATTGTGACGTCAGCGAAGACAATACATTTTATGTAACCGGTTGTCACTCCAATGCTATATATTTTATTTGTGACAAATAAGATTCCGCAATTAATCATAGTTAATGTCATTGTAACCTACCAACAAATTGCATGCATAAATCAGTTATATAATATTTTGCGCAAAACCGACGGTTAAACAATTATCTGAATAATATTATTAGGTTTCGTTACTTTACATTCAAGAATCCAATTATTAATGTTCATTAATGTTTCGTTAAAGAATACAAATGGTTTATTACACGTGTACACATGTCTATTTAATAATAATTTTTATATGAATAAACATGAACTGTATCACGATAACGTCAGAATCGGAGAACATATTTGAAAAAAAGTATCATGTTACAAAGCTAATATGTAATTATGTATATCTCGCGTTTTAACTCTGAATCTATCAAGATAAAATGCTGATCCTTTAGAGTTGATTGAAGCAAAGTGGCCGTCTTGCGGTGTTCCATTTTGATTGATTTATTGTAATACGTAACAATACATTAGTTAGATAAGTTTTTGAAGCACATAGATAACATTTTTTTGCGAACTAAAAAAGAAAATTTACATACAGGCAATACATTGAAGACCGGAAGAAGTTGCAATCACAAGATGAAGTTCAAATAAACCGCTTGTATTACAAAATAAGCTGTAAATAAAAGTCATAATGGCTACGATTACATATCGATTATGCCCTACTTTTCAATACTGGCGAAATAAAAAAAAAAAAAAAAAAATATAAACAAAAGTTACATGAGATTCATATACTACCTACAGTTTACTATTTAGTTATATGGAAATAAATAATCAGAAACGATTAGACAGACTCCTTTTTTTGTTTACTCTCGGGGAAAGCAGTAGGCAACACGAACCCTTTCTTATGAGACGAATAGACACGAGTCTGTCCAGTCGCTGCAAAATTTTAATAATTTCACCTCCCTTGGTCATCGTATGAGTAAAGTTCGATATTTTTCGTGCGCTTCACAGGCGTCGGTCGTTCGGGTGCGCGATTCGTAATATATGCACAAATTTATACTTCGCATATTAGACCATGCGATGTGGGGAGACCTTGTTACCGATGTAAGTATAGAAGTAGAGAGATTTATTCCATCTGAAGCAATGTACATGTTATAACAGCGTTGGACAGCGGACTACACGACAGAGAAAAAAACATTTACCTTTTTAAGCGTCTTTCGTGATTAAAACACTTTCATTTTTTGCGTCTTCTACAGCACGTAGTTGTGCGTGAACATTTTTCACGATTTGCGCTGATTCCTCCAACGACAGCGACGAATTTTCTAATTTTGTTATTGCTTCCTCTAGTCCCAAATAATGAGCACCTTGAAATTCTTTCTAGCTTGTATTGACAATTGCACTTTCTTTCGGATCGAATAATAAAACCGCGTTCTTTATTTTTTCAAAATATTTATGGTATGGTATGGTGCTATGGTAATAGTAAACCCCTTTCCCCCCATAACCATGAATACGTTTTGGGGATTTGGGGAATGCTACCTTTGTACTCGCTATTAATGCATCTACCTCTGGATAACATCTACGAATCTGTTCTGCCACAAGATGTAGAGGATGGATTTTACAAGTAATATGTAAAAAGTTACCACACTACTTCTTGAGATACCGCCCTACAGAACACATGATTGCGGCGCCATCTATCATAAAGATTAAAACTTGGTCTCTCGATAGTTTTTCAATAGAAATTTTTTCAATATATTTAATACCACTTCTGACATTTTTTCGGCATTACTTTGTTCTACTCGTCTGGATGCTAGCAAAATTGAAGATGTCGCTCCAATTTACGTGCCATCACATTAAGTACGTATGTTTATGCATATTGCTTTAATAGCAGATCATTTCATTCTTCCAGATAGAATAAATTTCTCTACTTCTATACTTACATCAGCAACAAGGTCGTCTCGCGTCCCCACTACTTCGCATAGTCCAATGTGCAAGGCATAAATTTGCGCATATATTACGAATCACGCACCCGAACGACTACTTTCTTACCTACGCCTATGAAGCGCACGGAAAGTAGTGAACTTTACATATGAGAATGTAATTATATTACGCATAGTACCTTGCCCCTAAAGCAAGTATTTTTTTTTTTATTTTTTCTACAAATGCCGTGTCACACCAATGTTCGTTTGGTAGTTTATTGTTATTGCTATTCATTTTTATCATTAGCAAAGACATAAAACATTTTACACCTATCATCTGCACACTCAAAGGTTCCTGAGGTTATGCTGTAGCTTGTATAGCTAAGTGTGTATACTTCGTTGAGCTTTCACCGCATAAACAAATTAAACATTTTATTTGTAATATTTGCCGTTTCTCTTCACTTCTTTCTAAGTAGGTAAAAGCTGTTGGATCCAGAAACGTATAATTATATGTCAAAAAACCAATGTAAAAATGCTTTGAGTACTTGTAATAAAATAGTTCTTTGCTGGTGATCAAATTAACGGCTAGCGGCTATCGGTAATTATACGATTTTAATTTTCGTACTTCAGCCACGACACACTTTAGTAACTATTTAATGTTAATAAAAATCAACAATTATGTACTCCACTATCTACATGCATTCTGACAAAAAAAAAGTTTTGATATACTCGGTTTTTTGCCTATATTTGCATGTTTTAAATAAATAAGCGTCCTATATAAAATATTATTATATTAATATAAAATTATACATGGCAAGTGATCTAAATTTAAAGAATAAACATGACCTACTATAGCAGAAATAATAATATCTATTGAAAAGCTCCCTTACTGGAAATAAACTGCCTCCTTCATACGAGAGGAGTTCCATTATTACCTGACTTCGACAAGAGATTTTTCATAAAAGCAACCTTTGGCAAGAATCCTGTTAAATTGGCGATTCTGTGGGTATCTCAATTGACATAACATCTTAACAAATCATTTGAACGTAAAGAAGCTTTCCGCAAGATGGGTACCGCGATTGCTTACAATTAACCATAAATAAAACGTTAAAGAAATGTTTTGCCACGATAAAGCGCAATGCGGATGATTTTTGGTGTCGATTCATCACAACATACCACAGACCAGAGAACAATCAAAGTGGGTTTTTCGTGACCCACCAAAGAAGACCAGAGCCACTTTATCAGCCGGCCACAGAATTTTGGCTTTGAAAATGGTAACACGGTTAATGGCGAATATTGTGCCAACTTAATTGGATCGGTTTCAATAATGTTGAAGTAAAAGAAAAACGATTGCATTTGTCCAAGAAAAGAATTCTGTTTTATCTTGCATCGTCACCATGGCAAAATTCCATGAGTTAAGATAGGAATTGTTTCCGTACCCACCATATTCGCCAGATTTAGCCCCCCAGTGATTATTTTCTATTTCGTAACATTAAAAAATGGCTGGGCGGAAAAAATTTGGCTCAAACGACGAGGGAATTGCAGAAACAATAAAAATGCAAAATATTTTGCAGGTTGGAGAAATCGTATTTTTTTCAGATGGAATACAAAAGATAGAAAACGTTGGACTGAGTGTATCGACCTCAAAAGGGACTATATTGAAAATTAAAAATGTTTTTTTCTTACCAAGGCTAGGTTTTATCGAATTCCCTTCAGGTGGTATCAATAGCAAAGTGGTACATACATGGTTACCGAGGAATAATCTAGGTAACTAGCATATCAAAAGAATCAAGGAAATTGAAATGAAATTGTGGAAAACATGTTGCACAATCAAGTATTTGCTTAATGATTGTAAATTGAATCTAAGAGTTTAGTAAAGCTTTCTTTAGAACGTGTTAGAAATATTTGCTAATTAATAATAATATTAATAAGAAAAATCTAAACAAGATTTTTGTTCTGACTTATAAAATTAAGGTCGTTTATCAATTGATAGCACTCGACTGTTCACACATTCTTTCGTTCTGTAAGCATCTCCGTTTATAATTGAACGCGGTCCATTTTTTATGAACAATCATGGATTTTTATGATATGCGCGTGAAAAAAAAACTTGGTTGTATTGTGATGTGTATCTTTTTCTTTATTTCTGTTACTTAAGTAGGACGTTAACACTATGATCAAGTAAATGGTACGAATCAATATAAAACAAAACAATACTCTTAAGGCAATTATGATTTATTGTAATCCCATTAAAATTTTAAGTATACCATTGTATTGTGATTTGATTAGTTCCGGATCTAATATCAAAATTTGAGTGTGTTTATGAGTCGTCCAGTTCGAAAACGAATGAAATAGCGATATGTTAATTATTAAACATTAATTGGTTTGAGGTTGGTTTGAAAGTTTGAATGAAAGAAAAACTACAATGCATAGTACCACGGGATAGGGGACCATAAAGTAATAAGAAAAGGTCAATAGCTCAGAACAAAAAAATCGCAGTTTGCTCGGAATAAGCTTTTAAAATAAAAAAAAAAGTTATCGAATTAAAAATAGATAAAAGGTACTTCGGTCTAAAGAAGGTCTTCAAATTGATGGTCTTGTTCTTGGATACATTTTTCCAATCTTTGTGCTAATAATTGACGGCATCTATAGAATCTATCAGCAGCTCTTGATTATTTAGTTCTACGACATACACTTCATTTTTTATAAACCGAAAAATAAAAAAAAAACTGAGGGGATTGAAGTCGGGACTAACTATCTGGCCATGGTATAGACCCTCCACAACCAATCCACCTATATCAAAATCGTCTTTGCAAAAATTTCCCTGCTCTTCGAGAAAAGTGAGCTAGAGCGCCGTCGGGTGTGTAGTACATTCTTTGAATAATGTTCAATGGGGCATTTTCTAATAAAGCGTTCAGTACATTTTCCAAAAAAATTTGGGTATCAATCGATTGGCTAATCGAAATGGACCAATCAGGTAATTGCCGATTATATCTGCTCACGCATTAATAAAAAACCCATACTGGCGATTCCCGGTTTGATGGGGCTTTTCATTTCCCCAATAGGTAGATTCAGGCGACTAAAACCTACTTCATCGATGAAGTAGATTAATAATAAAAACTTTTGCCCTTGATTTGGCAACCGCGGTAAGTAACCCTGCTCTAATAGGTGATGAATTTTTTGGAAATGAAACGGGCGAAGAAGCTATTCTTTGAGGACTTTGGCCTAATTCGCGGTTAATATTCCGTATAGCTGAACTTATTTTTCTAGAGTCTTATTCTCAGATTATTGCAAGAGCTTCTTCATTTGGACGACGAGTTTTGGTAACCTCACTATTAACTTTTACCGTTTTGAAGCAACCATCTTCTCCCAGACACCTATACACTGTATTTTGAAAAGAAAAGGCTTATGGACATCAGTGTATAAGACCTTTTTTTATTATTTTTTGGTCTTCTATCGCGTAGTACTACGCATTTTAGCTTTCCCAATGTCACCCGACATGTGTGCACGGGATGTTAATGAAGATTCATTCTTAGAAAATGTAGCGGAACTTCCTTCCGATAGTGCATAAAAGAAGTGATTTCCAAATTAGTTTTAATTAATTTTAATAAATTTAAAACAATTTATAGTGTTCATCTTAACGTAACTGCTATGCAGTAACAGTTGCTTTTATCGTTATAACCGGATACGTTATATTAAGAAGAAGAAATAAGAAGAATTATTATTACTGGTGACATATTTTTGAAGGTACTAAGTTTGATAAGACCCAGATTCTAATCAACTGAGGAGATCAGACACGTTCAACCATCACCGATCAAATAATCTTCTGAAAATAAGCCTTCTGGTGTGCGTATTAGGCAGGTGAACTCTTTCTTCTTGAGTACGTTTGGCGTCACTCAGAAAATTTGAAATTCCATTTTAACTTTGGAGCTTGAAACGGACTTTGAGACTAGCTGATCTAACGTATTCTCCACTTAAACAAGATCAATGAACGCACGTTATATAAAAAAAAAGCAGAAGAATTCCCATAAAACTGAAAATATATGATTATCGAACAAAATTTATTGATTCGATTTATCTAACTTCAAGATCGCTAAACGTGTAACAATTGCAAACCATTTCAAATATGTACATAATAAATCACAGTTCTGATAATAATCTAATCGAATATTTTTCGCTTGCTTGCCGCTATATAATTGCTAAATTTTCAGCAAAATATCGATGTCACTAACCTTCATAGTACGATATTCTTGTATATGTTGCTGACATTTAGTGAGAATCAACTTGCTCTTTACGTGTAAACGTTTGTATAATAAAAGGACATTCGAATATCAAATATGATTATTAAAATTATTAAAATTTACATCATTTGCAAAGTAAAAAAAAAATCTTGTTATATTAACATTATGTATCGATACAGTCACAGATCGATGTAGCAGTAGCTTCACCTTGGAAACAAAGCGAAAGCGATTGAGAAAACAGGTTCAATCGATCTGCATATTATAGAACAGATTGATGATTTCTTAATTTATCTCTAATACATATATGGATGATTGCTAATTTTCATTAAATATACTTTAATGGAAATTGCAACAACCCGTATTAATTAATGAATTAATGAATCCTTGATGGATCGCGTGTTGTTCTGCATTTAAATCGTTATTTAAATTTGTCTGCTGATCGTTGTCAATATCTTGGAAATTTGCCTAACAAATCACAAGATTAAAAGAGTGAATTGTGATTTTGAATTATATAATCGAAAAGCGCATAGAGTAGCTCGCTACCGCTATGGACGGGTCGAATCGTTAAGTGTAACACAACAGAAACGAAACTGGACTTAGGAAACCTCAAATTAATTAAGAACGTAACTTCGTCGCGTTAATAACATTCATATTTTAAAGTCTACCAACCATTACCAGGTGCGCGGTTCTAACCCTCCGACGCATAAACAAGCCCAACTTACCGCCGTGCACTTTGACTTCTCCACTACAAAATACGTAATGTAATGTAATGTTTATTTGTCGTTAGTTTAAGAAAAAAACAGAGACATCGTCAAGTACAAAAGTTAAAATCTAAATTAAATAATAATACACAAAATAATAAAATAATAAAAGAGGGGCCCTGTATAACTAACTTTTATATAAATAAAACTTTAGTGTAAATAAAATATTTGTATAAATAAAAAGTTTAAATAAGTAAAATAAGTAAACCCATATGTGGACAAAATACAACATGAAATAAGTAAACGGTAATAATGAAGAAGTAAGTGAGAAACTCGGCCACACTATAAAACAATTTGTCACGCAGATATGCCCTGAGTTTACTTTTAAACTGGCGAAGAGTTACGCAGACTTTGAGATCATGTGGAAGCCTGTTATAATATTGAATGGCTCTATAGTGAGGATTCCCCTCAGATAGAGTTGTCCTATGTCGAGGCACGTTCAAATTACGCGAGCCGCGAGTGGCCATTGCATCATACACATCCCGGTTAAGGATAAATTTTCCCTCGTTTTTCTTGAAGAACAGAAGGATCTCGAAAATGAATAATGAGGGTAGAGGGAGTATATTTAATTGCTTAAAGCAAGGCCTGCATGAGGTTACTTGAGAAACCCCCACCATACACCTCACAACCCTCTTCTGAAGGACAAATAAGTCATTGGCCTTCTTTGAAGAACCCCTGAAGATTAGGCCGTATCGCATCCTTGATTCGATATAAGCGAAGTAAAACGTTCTGGCAGAATCTAAATTAGCACTTTTTTGCTGTTGTCTTATGCCTTATAATAATAATAATATATAACGTTCTGAAGTAAATTCGAATTTGGGGAAAGAACCCCTTCGTAGAGCAACGAACGTTGCAAACGCGAACGATTTGTAAGATTAGGGATGAATTCTGTAGGTAGCTCTAATTAGATAGGATTAAAGAAAATCGAAATTAAAAATCTCTCCTCGCCTGCCACGAGAAAAAAGCGCAAATAAATGACACGTTGCGTAAAAGATAAAAGTCGTTTAAGGCACAAAGGTGAGTGATTATCGTCGAAACGACCCAATATCATTTTCCGTGTATACGGACCGAGGGGTTGTTAAAACAAATACGAAATCATTTATATGAAAATGGACACAAGTTTGTTAAATAAAGAAGAAAGTCACTCAGCTTCCGCTTTCAGTTTGCTATATTTCGCATGTTTTAGAGTATATTGAATTAAAAATCTTTTTTCCTACATCATTGGTTGCCTACGAGAAACCACGAATTCCCAAAACAATTGTTCCAAATTTATTAAATAATTTTTCAATGTTTACCATAGTGCCCTCACGATTCTTGGTATCATTATTTTAATATTACAAATAAACTGAAGATATCATTGCATCGACAAAAAGATTCGAACGAGGGCGCCTAAGATACAAGAAAATATATCGCAGCTAGAGTTGATACTATTACATGTGTCACAAAGGAGATCTAAATAGTGCATTTAAACGTGCTTTAGGAGTGTAAAAAGTTAACAGATACAGCGCAGATTGTCTTGGGGCCAGAAACTGCAACCGATCGAACATTCGGGGACAATAATTATTAACATGGATAACAGCTTGCACGGAACGCCGAGTTAAAACAAAGCAAGCGTTAAAGGTGACTAAAAGTTGATGATGGCCCGTTCTGCGTACACCCCATTCCAGCCTTATCCTGTGAGCAAAATAAATTGGTTTCCAACCCAGGTCTTACAAGAGAATTGGACAAAGTAAGCATAGTAGAGATATCATGGAATTGCTTGGAATTTCCTAATACGGAGCCTAGCATTTCATTTATTTTGGTAACCGCTGTTGTAATCTGAGGAACGAATGTTAATTTAGAAACTTAGATTGGTCACAACGTCAGATCGAGACAAAATTTCCTAACAGCTCAACCAGATCATCAATGAACAGCAAGAATAAAAGTGGTCCCAGGTTGGACCCTTGGGGAACACCAGATGGAACGGACTGGAAATCAGAGGCATCAGAGGCACTGACCCTTTATAGAAGATAAAAAATTGCTTGTTCTCCAGATACGATTTTAATAAATTTACCAGTGCATCGCAGACTCCTGCTTCATTGAGCTTAGTTAGTAATACGGCATGATCTAAGCTACCAAATGCCTTTGCGACGCCAGTGTAAACCTGAACATCTATTACGTGCGAAATATATTGAGAAAAGCAAATCAAGTTAGTGACGGTGGAGCGCTCCCGGATGAAACCATGTTGGCATGCGGGCTAAAATAGCTGTGCAGAACGCCCTCGTAAACTTTTGAAAAGTTGCACAGACTGGATATGGATCTCTAATCGCACGTCGCCAGATTTGAAGATTGGGCAAACTCCATGTCGTGGGAAACGAGGAAGTAAAGAAGAGATAGATTGAATGTAATTTTTAATGGCCGGAGAAAAATATTTCTACAATCGCGTATCATAAAGCTCGGTATTTGATCATAACCGGCAGTGTTTTTATTTTTCAGTTTTAATTGACTGAAGAACATCATCTTCACTCATAGAAGGTTAGAGGGTTGCTATATACATCTTTTGGTACATCCTGGTTACTTGAACATTGAAACACGGCCGAGAAATGGGTACTGAAGGGCATTAGTCCCTTAGAGCCAGCTACCCTACTCTGCTTTTTTCTAGCATTTATAAAGGACCAAAAGGTGGAACTGTCGTTAATAATTAATCTCTCCACTGATACCATAAATAATAATCCAAATTCGTGTATGTCTAAATAGGTTTATCTACGGAACTATATTAGTAGTTAGTTGATAATTGATAATATTTAGTTACAGATTGGCTGCATTAAAAAAACGCTTATCTTATCGAAGCAGAAATAATACTTGTTTAAAGAGTGTTTACGTTCTAAATACCTTATTGCAGACATCAATAAACTATCAGAGATAGATCTGTTACTGTTAATTGCAAAATTTCAGCGTATCTTCTTATATTTTATAAATAAGAAATTTGTAAGAAAATGAATTAAAAATTCAATTTCTTACCATATGCGCTCATTACCAAAATTTCTTCAAAAATTCAACAAAATTACATTTATTTTTCCACGATATCACCGACACATTTCATTCTCATATTGTTTCCTTGTAAATTGCATGACAGCCCAACTCTGGTAAGTGACAAAATCTACAGAAGGTCCAGTACACAATTAACTTTATTGCAAATTTAACAAGAGTTGCCTTAGTGGAAAATTTTGTCCCTGTTGGTTATCCTAATCAGCTAGATATTGTTTTAATTAAAAGCGTTTATTTCATCGGTGTTAATTAAAATTGAGTATATTGATATTCAATTAAAAATAATTTTTCAGCGGGCATAAATGCAGGATATCCATTTCGTTTTATAAATAAACCCTATTTGCCATTATCCAGAGTGGTGTGACAATGTTATTCTAACCTTGTATGATCAGCGACTAGACGTAAACAGAAAAATATGTATTTTTACGGATCTAAAAATATTTCAGTACATTGAATAGCAAATCGATAATCCATTAGTTAGCATAAGCTGTACATTACACTATTGTTAAAAAAAAAATGTTACTTATGAAACGAATTCAGACGCTTAAGTAACTTTCTATAACCATTCATAGAATTGTTCGGAATAAAAAAAGAACCGTATTAATTACCAATTACGTCATACGTGTTGCATTAACACAACGCTCTTGAAAACTGAAATGAAAATATAGACAACCTACCTTAAAAGACCATTAAAGCCGTTGGTGTACATTTAAAGAATGTGCAAGCGAAAATGTTGAATTTAAAATAAGATCCTTTTTTAGAAAAATTAACAAATCGGTTGATATTTTATTGCTTTTATTCCTAATCAATATTGGTAACTCGATAAATGTTACGCGCGATTCAGATTAAATGAACCGGCGAAACAGATCGTTTAAATATGCGGTTGATCAAGTGTAGGTTGTCCACTATTGCTTCGAGAATTGTGATGGTTCACTTTCCTTTTGTGTTGCATGTAGGTACGCGCAATTGAATTATGGTGTTTAAATGTTTAGCGTACGATACGTAGACCGGAATTAGACTATTATTACATCATAAGCAGAACAAGTAATATTTACAACTTCCTAAATGTTTTGATCAGTTTGTGAATCATTCGGATGAAGAAATGATTGACAATGGAAAAAAGAAACTCTTTAGCCCCGTTCGGCTCGCCAGGCCCGTTCAACACGTCAAGCCCGTTCAAATTTGTTTAATAATCGAACGTATCTTAACATGGAGGCGAAATGCAGGTATTGTCCGGTGTTTGTTGGCATTCTGTTAACTTTGGTGCTTAGTGTGCCATTGTTTGATTTGTATACCAAGACATCTAGGAAAGGTATTCTGTTGTTCGTCTGCATTTCCATGGTGAATTTGATGGAGCCTTCTATGCTATGTTGTAGAAAACCTAATGTATGCTCACCATGTGGCCTTATGACCAATGTGTCCTCCACGTATCTTAACCACAATTTAGGTTTAAGGTGATAAGTGTCTATTACTTTCTGCTAAAAGTCAGAAAGCCAGCAAACACTAGACAATACACCAGCTACCCGCACAACGTGAAGATGGGAGTGGCCAGATGCCTATATGACAAAGCCCCGGAAGATATGCTTGGAAAAACGGGACAGAAAAGAAGAAAAAAAATTCACAACCAATCAAACGTCGGAGGCAGTACCAACCCAAGCGGATACGATATGTACAACCGCCATCCCATACATCAGAGGCCTTTTGGGAGAAACTTAGATGAATAGGCAACATATACAAGGTGAGAACTGCAATAAGAACAAATAACACCACCAGGTCGCTATTGACAACGAGCAAGCCAAGACAATGTAAATCAACAAACGAAGAATTGTATATACCAAATTCCGTCCATATATAGGAGAGACTAGCAGACCCCTACAAATGAGAATCAAAGAGCACAAGAAAATGGTTCGCCTAGTACAAAACTAATAAATCCAACTTGGCACGACACGCTTGAGAAGAAGATCACAAAATCAATTAGGATAACACATCGTTTCTGGAAAAAGAAGACCATCAAACCAGAAGGCTGTTGAAAGAAGCAACATATATGGCTACAACATCAAATGCCATCAGCACCTTGAACGCGGAATTAAAAGAGGTCTGGCTCCCGCTGGTTCGCGAGAAAATTATCACCCCAACAACAACCGCAGTACGGAATAGGACAGACTAAAAGACAGCTCCTGTGCACCAACTTCTGCACAGCTTGATGGTCAAACGCGAGTTTTTTGTATTTGCTTAAAAACTATGAGTTGGTATATTTGGAAATTTTTTTCTGTGATTATTCGTATAAATCTTAAAATTAATCATTGTTAAAGGTTTTGTCTTTTATTTAATCTCAGCAGTGTCCGCAGCGGCCCCCTTTCGCAAGATGAAAACTCTACCTAATAGAATTGAATTACCCCAGATTAAGATGTTGTAGAGCAAAATAGATACTATACGTGAGCATGATACACGGTTTCTGATATTCGCAAGCCGTAGCAGACATTGCTGAGCTTATTAGACACATGATTGTCGTATTTCAATACATGCAACTTTACAATGTTTTTCAAAATATACTTTTTCTATATCTAAGATTATTATTACTTGGCGACTCTGTATATTCATTTATTTAGAGAAATATGCTTGTTGTTCTACCTAATAATAAAAATTTAATGTCTCAAAACAAAGCATTAAAAAATCGTCGATGTTCCCATCTCTTTAATCCGTCCAAATAGTTCGTTCCATCTTAAGCTACAAAATGGAAATTTACGAATGTCATAGCCTCCTCGTTCGATGAAAATCTCTGTCCTTAGAACGAATCTTTGAACCTAGGAAACAGAAGAAAGTCGTCTGGGATCGGATCTGGTGAATAGGGAGGCTGATGTATCAATTCAAACCTCATTTCGTGAATTTTTGCCTTTTTCTTCGAATGCTTGTCAGCTAATGTCAAATAATGGTACGTCATTGTTTTTCCTTCTTCAAGATAGTCGATTAACACAACTCCATAACTATTCCAAAAGCAGTCGCGGCCACTTTCCCGGTCGATGGAACAGTAATTTTTCCATAGCTTCAGAAGAATCTGCAGTTATTAATCTACGCCAAAAGTCCCACTTATTTCGCTTAAACTGCTTTAACGATGCTTTGGAAATGTTGTTTTTTGATCCTGATTAAGCAAGAGTGGCGCTCAACACATTCTTTCGAGAAGCACAAGGCCTCTGCTATATATTTAGCCTTAATTCGATGCCTATCTACCACCATATAATCCGATATTATCGGTAGTGGTTACAGTTTTTGGCCGTCGCGAGAGTTCATCGTCAGCCAAGTTGGTACGACTAAGTTCAAGTTCAGCTGCCCAAAATGTTACTACGGCAAATAAACAGCGTCCATCTCTTTCAAATGCAGGAATTTAATGACGATCCGATTTCGATTCTTTCAATTTTTGCAGAAACACCAACATCAACTGATACACATGCGACCGCTACACAACAACTAAGCGTCGAGCATGGCCGAAATTTTCAAAAGCATTTTTTCTAACGCGTGCACAATAAATAAATATTACCAGAATATTTTTGAAGAGTAACGCGAGAAGCTTTTCAAGCTACCCTCGTACCCTTCGTATGTAGCACATTGTCCCTGAAATATCTAGTTTGGATCACTTTTTTCCACAAATTCATATCGAACATATTATATAAAAAAAAAAACGCAATTAATTTAAACTAATCTATTTATATATGTAGTTATCTTTATATTATAAAATGATTTTTATATCGCGTAATATACGAAACAATAAAGTCAAACATACCGCGTTACATACGCACCAATTATTGACCTCTAGACTTATAATAATCTTATCAAAACAGAATAATGGAAAAATTGGCAAATTTAGCAACGCTAAGTATAATTTTTTGGGCTTCAATCTGCTAACATATAACATCATTAAATACATTATTAATGTTGCCCCTGACATTGTTGACATAACCATACAAAAAAAATCTTCCTTATTGCTTAATCTCTTGTATCTTGCAAATGTGACTCAAAAAGGAGCAACGCGCACGCGATAAAATGATAACTTGCACTTAACTGATAGCACGTTAGATATTTAATAACGCATGGATAGATTATAATTAAATCGTAATAAAAGACTATCATTACAGTGATATGTTGCATATAGAATATATGTATCTGTAAAGCAATGCATTAAACGATAAAAATTATATATAACAGGCGGCAATAAATAAATTATATTTTAAATAGAAACTCCGGACTGTAATGTTATGTTAGGGTTCCCCGTTTAGCGTCACCACGAAGTGTCATCGTCGCGTATCTTGCAATATGGTCGTTCCCTAGTAATGGAATACAATTGCAATTGCAAAGTGAACCCGCTCGTGTCTTCCAGCGGCACTTTTTTACGTATTTACTTTCACCCAGATTTCGAATGATTTTTAAACGTCGTTGAAAGCAAGGCTCTAGTATTTAGATATGCATCCCGATAACAACCGCAAGTCATTAGATATATACGAACAATCGCTTTCTTTCAATTTTCGGGCTGCTTAAATTTCGTATTTATTGCTATATTTAGTATTAATGGCGAAATAAGGAAATAGGATCTAATTCGAATAGAAAGAAATATTTTCGTATGTAGAAAATGGATTTTGAAGCTTGGTAGGTACCGTAAATTGCACGCGTTGGCGTTGACGTAAACCATTAGCATCTGTGCCGTTAGAAATACAAATAAAACTATTTTTGAAGTTTACTTACGTAGTTGTGGATATTCTAATGTAAACGGAATATCTTCTTAAAATTTGGTTGCAAGTGTGTTGCGTACAAATTTTAAGTGATTCAGCGTTAATAATTTACGCCTTTAACATATTTTAATTTTACCAAGATCAGGAGAGGGAACAGTAAATGATGGCCAACCATTAAAATATGTTTATTTTAATAGTTGGCTAATATTGTAAGTGTATTGTAAAAATATTTCCTCTCACATGGCAAACAACACTAAAGGTAGATAATATTGAATTAGAAGATGGAGATATCCCGTTCCTGGGTAGTTTAATTAATTAATTAAGAAAAACAAAAAACTAGAAATAGACATCTGCAAAAAAAAGAAGAAAGTAGAAAGGAAACAAACTAATAAAATAAGATATATTATAACCGATTCTAGCCGCTGTGGACAATACAAAATGGCCACGGTTAATTTCTTAATTAATAGATTGGTAAACTTCCCTTTGAGTATAAATAGGCACAACAAAAAATTGAAATTCATAAAAAATATATTTAAAATGGTTACTCTTCTACAGATGTTGATTGCATTCTTAAGAAGGTCGAACACATTAGGTAAGAAATTCCACGACTTAAATCCCGGCAAGAACCCGCCATAAGAAATTTGTGAAATTTCTCCTCCACATCTCAAGACAGGATCAAGACATGAATGTATATTTCAGTTTGCGAAATACACTCAAAAACCTTCTGGGCAATCCGAAAAATAAACCTGACATGAAGGAATAATGGAGAATTTATAAAATTGCAACAATTCCCGATTTTTTTAAATTTTAATCGATCATTTGATTTTATAAATGGTACCCCTAAAATTTTAATACATCACATAACAAAATTCTCGATTAAAAGTCATTTAGGTAGAGAACATAAATTTAATTAATAACAAAAAGCAAAGGAAAGTGCTGTTATTCAAAAAATTAAAGAAATCCAACGACACACACGTGCATTACGAATAACGTCAGATCTTCGGTATTATTAATATTTTTAGATTTTTAATTTTAAAAATTTAAGAAAAAATCTTAGGGGGTAACATTTAGCGGGCTGAGGGCCCCTATGCCTACCGATACAGCTCTGGAAAAGCAGTTGTTTAAAAATTCGCAAACAGAAAGTGAGAGTTTCGTTAAAGTAGAAAAGACTAATGATTCTATTGTCAACTATCCCTGCCGATTATTAACGTTAATTTTACGAAAGTGTTGAGCATACGCTTCAGTGATCCAGTGAAGATTCTCTCTACGTCAATACCTGCAATTTTGTCGATTTACGGTTCCATTTAGGCGAAATTAGGCTTCATCCTAAAAGAGAATTTGGCGAATGAAGCGCGAATTACGCTTGGGCCATCTTCACTGAATTCTTGCAATAATTATATTTTTGTAAAGATGATATTTTTCTATTCTTAATACACGTAATATTGATCGTTGTAAAGCTTCATTGTTTGCTGCAATTGATCCAGATCATTTAATAAAATATCAAATTTCACATCTATTTAACATGCCTAATTTCTCCAAATTTCCTCTCGATTTTCCCTACTGTAGATTCGCTGATATTTCGCATTAAATAAATTGCACGCTTCTTACCAAGTTCTAGTTTTATCGCCGCAATAATTAAAATGCCTATGCGGTGAGTTTCACTTAAATAGTCTTAGTTAACTTTCAAAATTCTAACGAGTATTTGGCATAAAACAGTGGCAGTGCATAAAACTGATATTCCGCATTTTTCATTGATGCGATCTGTTCGATCTGTAAAAATTTATCTTTATTTGGTTTAAATGTTCACAGATCTAAATCGCATTATTGGCATCTACAATCTAAATATGAGGCTCCAATGTTAGCAAACATTGCAAAATTCTAAATTTTTGTCCAGTAAAGCGTCACTTTCCACAACCGCATTTGAATTGATTATTACATAACCGAGACTGCAAATACCTTACTCGCAATGCCCACGCAAACATATTTCTGTACGCAATGGAATAAACAAATTCGTAGCTTTTTCTTGTCGATACTATAGCAACAAAATCTAAGTGTGCACGGTAAATTTGTTACGATAGCAGCATTCGTATATAACCTGCAGGAAACGAACGAACACAATTCTAATGGACCTTTGCCTGAGTGCCTGCAATTTAATGACGGTGTGTTGTATGGAGATGAAAGTAGTGGAATAGGTAGGTCACTGGTTACCGGCCTTCTACGCCGATCAATGACCGAGAAAATAACAAGCATTCGCGTTAACGCATTATTCCGATGATTACTAGTTGTAGTGAAACCCTGCGCGGCTTTTAAATTAGATTTGACGTTTTTGTAAGCATACGATTAAGTAGAATTTGATGCACATAGTAAGCTTATATTAGATGTAACTTTACTATAATAATGTGTAATTTTTTATTATTAACATTTAACAAGGTAAAAAAAAATAATCAAGAGAAGAAAAATATTGTAAAATTAATGCAGTTTAAATTATTTTTTATTAAAATAATATATTTAATTTAAACATTTAAATATATAAATTATTAATATGAAATATTGTGAAAATAGGAATCTTTCGAAAAATGTTATATATTTATAGTTAAAACAATGTTTTCCGATATTAAGTAAACAGCGTTTGGTCACAAGACACCGGTGTTTCGAGCTTTCAAATCGTGCCCCGGTCAGCATTGCCGTTTTCAAATAATTCAACTCTGCCAACATTTCAATCTACCAACTACCAAAATCTATTAAAGCTTCAACTAAATTCTATTAAAAAATCTACCACCATCTAGATTTTTAAAGCACTCAATTCCAGTGTTGCAGTATTCTCTCCATAATTATTTATAATGCGTGGCGTAAGTTATTAGCGCTATTTAAGAACTAAATATTTATTCAAATAAAATGGAAAATAAAACAAAATTAAACGAAATATTTAGAAAAATAACATAAAAATAGCCGTGCACAAGAGGTATTAGTCGGTGGTAAACAGATCGTCGCTTTTGCAAACTTATTACGTATCCAACTAATGATGCCACTTATGTTAGTTTTTTTTTTTTTTACAAGTTCAATACTGCTTCAATAGATGTCACATTACTTTAATTTTTAAACTGGAATTTAGAAGAAATTCTACTAAAATAATAACGTAGGCTTACACGGCCAGAGTCAGTTAAAATTAAACATGTTCCGGGTTTGGACGGTGTCATGTTTAATCGAAAATTCGACGTTTCGCCCATGCTTCTTAAGGAGAGCGAAGGTGGTAGGCAACAGTTGGCACAGTAACTCAACATGTAAACCACACCAGAGGCGAAACTAATTGAAGGGAAAGCAGTTGATCACGATAACTCAGCATGTGAACCATGCCAGAGCTTTTTACATCGGCGGTAGTTGAGATCTGTTGCTGAAGGGTTGGGTGTCGCGATCACTGTTAGTCGAGGATTGGTCGTTACAGCGTTATGATTGTGGACGAAATTTCGATTAACTCTGACATAGTTTACATGCCGAGTTACCGTGATCAACTGTTTTCCGCTCAGCTAGTTTGGCCTCTGGCGTGGTTTAGACGTCGAGTTGCCTACCACCTTCCCTCTCCTGAAGAAGCCCTATATGGGAAACGGAGGAACACTTTAGTTTTAAATTCTACTGAATTCTACTAATATTCTACTACACGCCAATATTTTTCTCGAAAATCTGCTAATTTAGTAGATAATCTACTGAAAACGGCAACGTTGGCCCCGGTGGACATACCTTGCTTCTATTATTCTAACGAATGCCAAAAGGAAATACAAGTCACATTCGTTGGCATAACAGAACACGCCAACCTCGTTATAAAACAAGATAAATTTAAATAGTTTAATATATTTATTTTGAACAAATCATGTATAAGGGCTAGCAAAAAAATATATTTAAAATAAATACAATTTTCTTAAATTTGCTTTCTCCATAGTTTCCGCCGCAGAAAATGTGGTAGATACGAAGAAATAAGGCAACTCTTTTAAATCCTTTATTATACAATGCGTATATTTCAAAAACAAAATAAGATTCGTACATACAGCGTGTTCGGCGAGAAATGGTACAGCGGGATATCTCGGGAACGAATGCGGATTTTAGAATTCTGATGATAAATTTCCGTTAGGGGCACATATTTCACGAAAAAAATTTTAAAATTAAATGCTCCATCGCTAGGTGGCGCTACTTAAATTAATTTTTCGAAATCGAATACCCTACATTTCCTTACAACTGTTACCCACCTATCCGACTTGCTTCTCGAAAAAAGAACTGAACATAACTTTTTAACTTCATCCGGTATTCTAGGATATTTTGTTGGGAATTATATCAGGTGTCTTTAGTTTGAATTTGGCCAATTGACACTGAAACGGCCTGTATATGTATTTTAAAATTGTCCGAAATCAACAGTTTCTGCAATTATGGCCGATATTCAGGTCTTCCTAGCATTATTATGTATTTAATTCTAATCACATGCCTTTACATCTACCAAATTAATATGTAAATTAATTCTTTAATTTAAATAAAAATTATAAATAATATTATTTTATATTTAAATAAGGAAATTAGCAATTAAAATGCAATTGCTAATATCCAATATTAATATTTAAGTGGAAGTAGGTTAATTGTTAAGCTGAACGTGAATATTTACAAAAAAAAAAAAAAAAAAAAAGGAAAAGGGAAGGTGAAAAAGATGTTTTAAACACTTTTTTCTCCTGCTATTAGAGGAATAGCAAATTTCATAATTACATCGCATGATGCTAATCTCACACTGTATTTATTACTATTTCGCAATAGTAAATAGGTAATTTTGAGAAATACCTGACTCCTTCGTAAAATTTCGCAAATTCGTCTCTTAAAGAAAAAAAATTACGCTAAAATTATAAATTAATCCACGAAGATGTATTTCAAAATAAAACAAGGTTTTAGCACAATCTTAATTAGCTACCAGAAATTGATAAGACGTGACCCTTAAAAAAATCTGAAACCAATTTGGCGAAGCAAGAAAGTACATTATATCAAAAAACAAATTTGGACACATTGTTTAATAATTAAGCAGACTTTTCCGAACGAAATCAGCGATTGCGCGTAACCATGCCCATATAACTGTTCGAGTTCGAAGTTTATCACGTGACCTATGAACTGGAATCGTAATAACCTTTATTCGAAGAACTGTAAGAACGAAAGTGGATCACAGCGAGTTATTTGTTCTACATATTGCTGATATCTCGAGAGTAACATTTGCCTTTACGCTCGACGCTGGTACATGTTGATTACATTCATGAAAAGGTCAATAACAGGTTCTGAGTTCTAATTATGTAATTGCCTTGAATAGTCATAAAACAAATGATAAAAAAAAAACAAGAGCAGGCACATCGGCGTTCTTTTTTTTTAATATGATATGTTTTTCTTCCTTTAGACACGAAACCTGCGCCGGATCAACCGGAACCCGACATAATACAGAACGCAATCGGAGTTTTCGGAAGATGGCACTGGTGGGTTGTCCTATGGACCATGTCTTGCAAATTTGCCATTGCATGGCATCAAACAGCTATAATATTCCAAGCACCTACTCCTAATTTTACCTGCGTAGACCCTAATATAACGGATCCATGTTCGAAAGAATGTCCAGGATATGAATTCGATAGGTAAAAAAAAAAAAAAAATTTTTTATTTAAATACTTACTTCTCTTTGTTTCAGAGAGATATTTTCAGAAACTATTACAACGCAATGGGATCTAGTTTGCGATAAATATCAATTAAATAACATCGCGCAATTGGCCACCATGTTCGGCATCCTAACTGGAGCTTTAGTGTTTGGTGTCATATCTGATAGGTAAAGATAAATCAATCTAGGATAATTTTGAAAATTCCAAACTGATTTTCCTTAAAGATATGGACGTAGAGGTCCCCTAATTGCAGCTGTTGTTCTACAAACGCTAGCCGGTTGTGCGGCGGCGATAGTTCCATGGTTTTGGTTGCACATAGTCTTGCGTTTCCTGTGCACGACAGGTACTGGAGGTACCATGATGACGAGCTTCGTTTTAATTATGGAATTAGTAGGTAAGATCTATATAGTAAACACCATTATTTTCTATGTTTTTCCCTTGACTTAATTCATTGTATTCTAGGTTTAAAATGGAGGACCACCGTTGGAATCTTATACCAGATCCCTTTCAACTTAGGCCATTTATCACTCCCATTGATAGCTTACTACATAAGAGATTGGCGGTTCAACCAATTCTTCATTTCCGTTTCGACAGTGATACTCTTCGCGTATTATTGGATATTACCTGAATCTCCCCGTTGGCTACTCACAGTCGGAAAAACCGAGAGGGCAACTAAAGTCTTAGAAAGGGGCGCCCACCATAATCGTTTACCGACGTCCCACATCAAAGGCGACGTTAATAGTTACGTGCAAAAGAAAGATCTCAAAGTAGTGGCGGGCGGAAACATCTTCTCTTTGGTGGCGACACCTTCGTTGAGAATCAAGACGATATGCATCTGCTTCAATTGGTTAGTTTGTGGATTATGCTTCTTCGGCATTGCTCAGTTTATGGGAGAATTAGGCGGTAATATCTTCTTAAACGTGGCCGTTTCAGCTGCGGTCGAAATACCGGGAACGTTAGTTTCAATATTTGCAATGGAGAAGCTAGGAAGACGCACGACTCTGATCGGTGCCAATCTTATTGCCGGGTTATCATGTTTAGCCGTTGCAATTGTACCAACCGAACCAACTTGGATAAAGACAGCGTTAGGGACAGCGGGAATATTCGGTTTATCCATCAGTTTTCCAACGGTCTACATATACGCTGGGGAGTTATTCCCGACAATAGTTAGGAACGTTGGTTGCGGCACGGCTTCAGTGTTTGCTAGGGTTGGATCTATGATAGCTCCCTTCATAGCTAAACCAATCTACGGTGCACAATGGATAACGCCGATGATTTTTGGTATTATCCCCATAATCGGAGCCATATTATGTATATTCTTGCCAGAAACCTTAAATTGCAAATTACCGGATAGTATAGAGGAAGCCGAAGAATTCGGCAAGAAAAAGAAGGAGATCAAGAAGAGTAACGATAGCTCTTTAATAAAGGAAACCTCTACGTAAAACATGTAAAATCTACATTAAGTTGGCAGTTATTTTCGTCTTATTTTGGTGCTAATATGTATGTGGTACCTACATATATTCTAGGAAAATCTATAAAAATAAAAAAAATTGAAAAATAAACGCGATTACTAGATAGTTAATTAAATTAAAATGAACAAAGCAGAGCACAAAAAAATTGTTCCAAATTTATTTTTTTTTTAACTATCCAAGGCATACGTTCGTAAATTTTGTGCATTTAATACTTATCGTGGCCATGTTCCAATGAATGGGATCTTACGTATTTGCAAATTTCTTCGCCAGTAATACTGAACCTTCTCCAACTGTTGCCCATAATTTTTGGATACATCAAAACTGTGATATTGAAAGAAGCTACTCCAAAACAAAAGCAACAACAAAACAAAAGCGTGAAATTACATATCCTCTTATCGCCACTCTCATTTATTATCTTATCCAATTCGTGATATTAAGCAAATGGAAATTTAACTGCAAATTGTTCCAAGCATATTTTATCTGATACTTCCAAAATATAGTCCGTCTAGAAAGTATCCGGAAAGCAAAAAGCACAGCTATAATTTAAATATTTTTATTGCTTGAATAATAAAATCACGACAAATAATTCATCTCATTTACTAATACAATCTCCATTTAACTGCGAACACTTAACTAAACGTTCAGGTAATCCCGAAACAAGGTCCACGGTATACTTTTCGGTGATAGTGGTCCAGGTTTGTAAAACTGACCGAATCAAATCTTCTTTACTTCGTGGTGCTACTCGTTCTACTTCAATTTTCATTAGTCCCCATATGTTTTCGATGGGACTAAGATCTGGGGAAGCTACTGGCCATGGAATTCTTGTTTTGTTCTAGCATCCAAGCTTTAGCGTAGGCAGAAGTGTGGCATCTTGCATTATCCTGTTGAAAACGCCACTCTTTGGGATATAAAGCACGAGCCGTTTCAAGAAGAAAGCCACTAAGAATTTCACAATACTTTGCACTATTAACGGTGCCATCAGTTATACAGAGAGGTGTAGCACCATGCTGAGAGATTGCTCCCCGAACCATTATTTTTGTGGGAAATTTGGAAATTTGAACGGTAACATTTTCTCTTGATAGGATTTTTAAATGATTTGCACCAAGCTGAAAACAACTTTCGTCAGATATAAAAACATCACTAAAATTATCGTGTCGAAATCGTTGGCAAAAATCTATTCTTCGTTGCTTTTATCGGAGGTGTCATTGCAGGGATTTTTTTTTGTTTCCTTGATGAGTAACCTTGTCTTCTCAGTGAAATGCGGACAATTTCTGGACACACCCTTATTTGACGTTGATTTCCAAATTCAAATTTTGTCCAAGTTTTGTCGTCCTAAAGTCACTAAAGCCTTTAGATCGTTTCCGCTAATCTTACGCGGTCTTCCAGAAACTGGTCCATGGCTCATATCTCTCCTATTTTTTATCCTCCCTATTGTCTCATATACTGCACTTTTTCCGAGTTCAGTCAATTGCACTAATTTTTTAACGTTTTGAACGCCTTTTCTATACAAATATTCCACCAACTTTCTTCTTTCTACTTGCGACATTATTTCACAAATATTAAGCCTGTTGATAATCAACAATATTTGGCAGCTGGTGTTATTATATGATTTTTGTCATGGCCTACAGTCAGCACAACCTACTTTTGTCTTAGGATGTAACAAAAAAGAAATATTAAAATTAAAAATAATAAATTCCGGATACTTTCTAAACGGAGAATATATCTCGTGTATATTGTTATTACATCAACGCGAATGCAATTAACATAAAATAAAAAAAAGGCTTGATAAATAATTTTGCCACGAAGAATAGGTGGCGAGATGTTTAAAAAGATACACGTATATAGATCTACTTATCATATCTTTCATTTTCCGAAAGCTCTATGGTTTCCAAAAATTGATTTATTTTTTTTTAATGTACAATTCATTGTATATATTTTTTTAAATAAATAAACGCTATTATAAACTATTTGTGGGTTTTTGCTCTTTTCTTGGTTTAGAATAGTAATTTCAATAGAAAAATTACACATTAATAACAATTGCTTTATTGCCCAACGCCCAAAAATGCCAATTACAAGAAATACATTAAACATATAAAAACGTCGCTGTGTATTTAAGCTGCTTCCGCCCAAATTCAATAAATAAAACATTTTCGTGCCCTAATACAAGTTAAAGATTAAAAAAACATATTGATTTGGGTTCGAAAAGATGGAAAAAGGCAGCCAAAGAACTTCTTTTTTTGCCGCCCCATCCTTCGTGGATTATTAAGTGGCATTTACACAGTTTGCAGTAATAGTGCGAAGTAAGAATAGGCCGCTCTAAGAACCTGAAACATACTAAAATGTAGCGAGCTCAGAAAATTACCATTATTACAAAAGTATTACAGATAAGAAAGTTTCAGCAGACATCGTCCCGAATTTCATAGCCTTCAAAGTCAACGGCTTCTGGGATCTTATTAAAATTAATAAAATATCCTTCTGGATCCGTACGGGACTATTATACCATGGAGTATCGTAAACATCAATCGACACACCGATGCTCTGCAAGGAAAGCGCTTTTATTGTAGCTCAACGTCGGCAAAGAAGAATATACCTCGTCTATCAATTTCTGTCCATAATAGCAAAGTAGGAATAGTATTACGAGCCATCCGAATAGATGTAGGATGTATCTAATTGATGGTACGAAATACCCTGCCGTACCCATCAGAACTATTTCGAAACACAAGACGCTGATTACGAAAGAAGTTAATGTAATATGTAATACCATCATTGAACCAAATGCCTCATTTACCTCCTCGAAATATCTTCAAAATTAAGACAAATAAAAGCTGAAGTGAAGTTATATGAACCTTATCAACTATATGTTGGGCCAAATTAAAAAAAAAACACTAGATTTGATGAAATTATTAAGCCATTTTTTTTTTATATTCTAAAAGTAAAAGTTAGACTAAACTTCATAATTTGTTGCAATTTTTTTTAATAATTTTATTTAGTCCTTGAGTGGTGAAAAATGCCGGCAACTTAATGTTGGTGCAAAGAACACGAAGACTTCGTTGAAATATTTGTGATGCTAATTTACAAATGACTTACGTCTGAAAGCTATATTAGCTTTTTGCTTAAATTTTGTCGATAATTGGCTTTGTTTTTCTAAATGATTGTTAAAATGGGACAAGGAAAAGCATATATAAAAAAAAATGACGAATCCCAAATATTATTATCCAATAACAGTTTCACAGAGACATCTAAAGTCTTTGGACAAAATTTGGAAAACCAACAAAAGCAGCAATTTCTGAGAAATGATACCAAGCGTTGGGATATATTTCTAGAGTATCCTTAGTTTGCTTTACACCCAATTTATATTTTGTAGAGGCCAACAAAAAAAAAGACTCCGTTACTAATCGAAGTTCAGAAGGAGCAAACTAGCTTGGGCAAAATATAAATATTTGGCGACGTATCAACATTTTGCGTATATGTTGGGGAATACAAAAGATAAATAATAGCTACTATTATTTACTTCTTCCATGTTTCGCCCTGTGTCAAAACTTTCGCTCGACGTTTCGACGTTCGTGCTGACGGCTTCTTCAGTATAACTGAACTGATTCTCATTGGTCCATTCAACCGTGAAGTTTCAGCTCCACTGAGCGTGACGATTCTCCCTAGTAGACTCTTCCACGTGTTGCTAAGGTGACGGTCTTGTTCTTTTCTATTTCTATGGCTTCCCTGATGAGTCTTTTTCCGTAGTTCTTGGTGGTGGCTATCACTTTTACGTTGCTTAAATTCATTTTATGTTCAGTCTCGTGTATATGTTCTGCCACTGCTGATTACTCGATTCTTTTTAATTTTGCGTCCCTTTCGTGTTCCTTTATTCTTACCGCGATAGTTCTTCCCGTTTGTCCAACGTAGCACTGCTCACATCGACATGTTATCCTGCTTGCGATTTTTGTCTGTCCTGTCCTTAACGGTCAGTAAATGCTGCTGGATTGACTTTGCAGCCCCGAAATGGACCAGTATGTCGTATTTCCTCAGAATTTGACTTACCGTTTCGGTGACCCCCACGCCATCTCTCTCTGTGGTTCTGTAGACGCCATTAGAGGCAACTTCTTCCTCTTCCTCTTATGTCAATGTCAGTGTAATCATTCTTCTTCAGTGCTTTCTCCAGATGTATCTCCTCATTGGCTAGATGTAGCTCATCACCGATGGTTTCGGCTCCGGATAGTAAGTGAGATCTAGCATGTAGATATCTATCGGTGTGCGTTTTTTTTTTCTAAATATTGCGTGTTGTGGTATTCCTTTTTCCGTGTTCTTCACCATTACATCCACGAAAGGCAGATTTCCATTTTTTTCTTTTATCCGTGGTGAATTTAATGGCTGGGTACTACGAGTTGAGGTGTTCCAAAAGATGTTGTAATTTCTCTTCTCCGTGTTGCCATATTACAAGCAGCACTTCGGTTTCGTTTCGCTCGAGCTTATGGCTTCTTCTTCAAAAGCTTCCATAAACAAATTGGCTATTACAGGAGATAGAGAGCTTGTCAACCGGTGAATGGTGACTGAGAATGATTAATTAATTTACTAAACTTGGGTGGTGCGGAGTGTGCCGATGCTTTACTATTGTTTCACGCACAGTGCTATATAATTTATAATATTGTTGATATTTGCAAATATCTTACCCTATTATGAACACATGATATTTAACTACATAGCGAACAGCCGCGTCCATCTTATCTCCAGGTTGATTGCATAACTCCAGCACATAGCGTCTAAGATTCTGAAGTTGACTGATAACATGTATCAAAATGCCGCAAATCATCAGAGTTACAGTAACAACCACTACAACGGTTGTCAATCCAACGTAAGTTTGATGCAAAAAGTATATTTCGAAGTATGGAGAAACGTCATATCTAAACGGTAACCGGGAAGGAATTATAATAGTACAAGGCACCCCCATCGTATCCATGCTAGCGTATCTATGTTCCTCGCAATAACGCAGATCCATCCATGGCCCCGCGACGTACACCACTAAACCACCAAGGGAATACCCCAAAAAGCATTTTGAAAGGAAGGTTACTTTCTCGTCGACTATTATGGTATCGCCTTCCATGTACTGTTCAAAATCTTCAATTCGCCGCACTAGATCCTTCACCTTCTCACGATTGTTGATGAAACATATTGCCATATAGAACATCCCCCAAACGCACGTGTTGCTTAGGAGTACTTGTATTTGCGTTATGGAATCTACATCGTCTTCTGCAAATGCAAACACAGACTTTTAGGCATGCTAGTGTGGTGAACCTGAATTGCGCCAAAAATCCGTTAGTCCCTTAATCGCAGGCCTGAATTACGCTCATGGATTTTAATGAAATGCTCGACCAATCTTGGAGGATTTGGAGAAACCAATATAATATCTCTTATGTTTTATTGGTCTGTCTATCCCTCAACCAAGTAAATTATATTTTTTAAATCAATTTAACAGTTACCATCCAAAATTTTAACCGCTAACAATAAATAAAGAAATGAAAATCTTTTCAAATTATTTATTTAATTCAACAAAGGCTTATTTGAGGTAAAGCACTTTTTTTTTTGAACAACAGAATTATTTTGAATGTAGAAAGGATTTATTTAAGCAGGATAATTAATTTAATGTTGTCTCATGAGAAAGCCTATCGGTTTCCCTAAAAGTCGACAAGGCTGCCTGGTCGCTGCAAAAATTTTCCCTATTTTTCCCAAAACTGATCGAGACCTAAGCTACTCTAACCGGATTCACTTTACAGGTTCTTGCGAAATGTAAGTAACCCGCAAGAAACTTCAAAGAAAATTGTAAGATGTAAAGTTAACCGTTGTTGTTCGCGACCACGTTGATTTTTAGGAAAGCCTTGATATCACCTTATCGTAATGGAGGAAATAAATGGTATTTTATGAAGTTGAGCGCAAAAAATTGTTCGCACGTTTGGATCCAGACACGCATTTGGAATTTCGAAATTATTCATGGAACCCATCTTCACACTAACTTTTGTCATTGCAAGCTAAACCGTGGTTCGTGAAACTCCGAATAAGGTTGCCAATTGTCGCTTCTTTAATCTTGCATCCTCCAATACCAAAGACATGCTTCTTTTTTTTTTTATAACATCGGAAGTGATCACGCCAACAGGTCGACCTGGACGGGGATCACCATCCAGTGATTGTTGACCATGTTTGAACAAGTCTGACTATTCGCAAATAGTCGACTTTGAAGGACAACCACCCTCGTATGCAGGCAACATTTCCTCACGAATAATTTTTTGAGATTTTTCTAGTTTTGTTAAGAATTTACAATTTGTTTGAGGCGCAATTCAGGTGATGAACTGATTGGTCAGAATTATTGGGAATTATTAATTAATTTTACATTGGCAGGACTGTGATTAAATGAGGAGCAGTTCAGGTGCGTTCTGCTATTAAGTAGTGATGTCACGAGTCAAATATTCAATTAATTTGTGTAACTCGAATAATATATCTTCTCAACTTGGAAATATGAGTTACGTCTAGGTTCCTATTCTATGTCCCACTTTCAAAGGAAAATAGAAGAATTAAAAAGCTAATTAAATGACATGAAGCAAACGTAGCTTAAATTTGAACAAATATCCAAAAAAATCCAATTAAACGGAGAATACATATGTGCGTGCTAAAACCTAGCAATTGACCCTCGATTGAACCTGGCACCAATTAAAATGAGGCTAAGTCGGATCGAAGTTTGAACAATATTGCCACTTTAAATTAAACTGAAGTTTCCATCACTTCAGTAATAATACACCCCAAAGAGGTCCTTACCATGAAATGTGAAGTATATTTCAGCTAACACGGGAATCCAAGTAAAGGAGGTTGAGAAAAATATCCAATAAGTGCGAAATTCCCTCCATTTCGATACATGAGAATGCCCTTCCACAGGCCACAAACATAGTAGATTTAACACCTTCACATCGAAAGCGAGATATTGATGTTTTTGGCTTGCACTCATAATGATTGAAATCTAATTCTGAAGAATGTAACTATTCACAGCTTATATATGCGTCGATAACAACAAATCTGCGAAGATATTATTCATGGTTACAAACTTATAGCTCTATAATTTCTGTCAAATCATTTTGAGACGTCTTGAATAATAAACACGCAAAGATTGTAACAAAAGGAATAGTTACAGATGTTATTGTATTTCTCGTTTAAAATTCCGTTTTAGCTGCATAAGAAATCTAGAGACGTGCATCGTCTCATTGAAAAATAATTCCCTTCTTCGTAAATAAAAAAGGAAATGCAATTATTGTTAAAAAGAAGTGGTACTTAAACGTGAAATATAAAAAATCGTTTAATTCCGCATTAATTTTGCTTAATTTCCTTATTTATTTTTAACCGAAAAGGAATATTTAATATAGAAAGAACCTCAGGGGATTCCGAGGTAATAATCACCGAATCGAATTGATACTTAGGAGATTTGTAGAATCCATCGACTATTGTAAAACACGCAGAATTTCACGTTTAGGAAGTGGAAGCTACCCCTGAAGTTTTGATGATTTTCGTATTTTTGCAATTTACACCGTTATAAAAAAAAAATAAATTATCTATCCTTAAATGGGCCTTCTGTAGATTTATCAAACTAACGCAAATGAGATTTTTTTGCGTACCTACCCCTACAACAGAAAAGAGCAAATGGTCCTTTGAAGTTACCATTGACGACTATATAAGTACATATTGTGAATTAAAGATGATATGTATCCTTGCAATTTGGCAGGTCAGTGGCCACGCCAAAAATTTGCGTCCAACTCGTTATTCGGTGGTCAACCACTATAAATATTTCAGATGTTAATTTGCCTGATGTGGAATCCTCAATCTTAACATTTGATGCCTATAACAAATATATTTCTGAGTAATGTTGTTTAGGGATTTTTCTATTTATTCAAGACGCTGTGCATACATTTTGCTCGTTTTCGTTCAACCCCCACTTCGCAAGGGGGTGGGAGGATAGCGGTAGGGGTGACAAAAAAATTCATCTGCGTTAGTTCGATAGCCTTAGAGAAAGTACGTTTAGTAGTTTTATTTCTTTTTTTATTCATAATAACGACACTGTAAATTGGAAAAATCCGAAAATCGTCCACATTTCAAGGATAGGTGTCACCCCCCAAATGCGAAACTTCGCCAAAAATAACAGCGGCGTTTTACAATATTCGATGGACTCTACAAATCTCCCAAGTTTGATTCCGATCGGTAATTCCCCTTAGAACCTTCCCTTGTTGGTTACAACACCACCTCAAAAACACCAATGGACATGCAGACCACGCCCTTTTCTTTTAAAATTAACCAATAGCATGAAATATTCCGTTTTATTATTCAAATGTTTCCATATTAAAAAGAAATTTATCTTTTAAAATTAAAGTAAATAAATATTTTTAACACGCCTGCTTGCAGATAGACCACTACAAATTCTATATACAAATTTATAATACGCCTTCTTTTTAAATATTAGCCAACGAAAGGTCTGGATGATATAAAAACGTAAAATGTTAAAAGTTGTTACAAAGAATCAAATCTCGACCAATCGTAAAAATCTTTAAAAGGTTTTTAAAAGCACCGTCTTTTTCTTTGCGGAGAGCAAGTAAAAAAAAAATAGGCACTTGAAAAATATATTTTAAGGAGGTGTAGACGAAAGAACTTTTTGTTAACGCGCCATTTAAAAACGCTTCAAACATTTGTATTGGAAACTGGGAACTCCCACAAATTGAAAAATAAACCAGTAAAATAGCTGCATAATCCTAAAATCTTTTTCATGTATCTTTTAAAGTTAAAGTAAATAAATATTTAACACGCCTGCTTGCGGATAGACCACTACAGATTCTATATACAGATTTATAATACGCCTTCTTTTTTAATATTTGCCAACGAAAGGTCAGAAAGATATAAAAAAGTAAAACGTTAAAAGTTCTTATAAAGAATCAAATCTCGACCAATCGTAAAAATCTTTAAAAGGATTTTAGATAACACCGCCTTTTTCTTTGTAAAAAATTTAAAAAATGGAAAATATATTTTAAGGAGGTGTAAACGAAAGAACTTTTTGTTAACGCGCCCATTTAAAAACGC
>LR736862.1:12029669-12057962 GCA_902654985.2 Oryctes borbonicus
TTCGTATTCGGATCACATAATAAAAAGCGTCCCGATAACATAGTTTTTGGCAGGATGTACGATTATTCCTTATTAGATATGATAGAATTAGGAATCGAAAGTTACAATGGATTTCATGAATTTAGCAATTCGAAAATATCGCTGGGTACAAAACCTTGTTTGATATTTTCCGGACCTGAATGGGAGCAAACCGACGAGTTAAAACACTTAAAATCAATCTTCGTGGATATGTTCCATAGAGAATACGTTGAAAACGTACGACTTCAAGGTTTAGAACATGTAATTAGTTTTACGTTTGCTGATGGGAAAATTCTGCTTAGATCCTATAAAGTACTTCTCAAGAAATCTGGTTGCAGCACTCCTAGAATAGAACTCGATGAAATTGGTAAGTATGACAAATTGTATGTTCCTTCTCTGGGTAATTTAAATAATATAAAAGTACTTTCAAATATATATTCCGTAGGATCTTTCCCGATCGACAAACCTGTGGTTAAGAAATTTTTTGATCGGAGAAGTAAAACTTTCATCTTGCAGAAGATTTTCATACCGCTAATCATTGAATCAATGTTGTCTTTTGACACGTTCAATACTAATACGGTTAAATTCTCATTAAGAAGGAAAGGCACTCCCTCTCATGCATTTAATCTTCGTGAACATTGGATGTGCACCGCTTAAAAAATGTACATTCATCTGAGAAACAAATATTGGATAGAACATTCTGATTTTCTACAGTTCGTTCAGCTATAATTTGACAGAATTGAAACCGGCGGTAGTTGTCTTCTTCATTTAATTCATGGAGAAGTTACATTTTAGAAGGATGACGGTTTGTCTTTTTTTAAACAGCGCCTATAATACTCTTTGATATACCGGAAACTATAGATAATATAACACCGTATGCAGGATTCATGTGTACGGCCAATTGCGATCCTTCATCTTGTGCTATTTTGCCTCTGTTCTTTCTTTGTTTCAGTTTCGACGTTTTCTTTTAAAGAATTTAGGCTTCTGGGTTGAAATGCCGACGTTTCGCTCTGAATTGCATGGAGCTTCTTCTGGGCTGCTGCGTGTTGTATCACTGCTGTAAAAAGAATGCTGCTTGTCTATGTTTTATAATCGGACACATCAAGCTGTCGTAACTCCACAGCTGGGAGGTTGAAACAATGCAGATGATTTTTTTGTTTTTTTCATCAGAATTTATCTCCTTCCAAATAAAAATTGATCCATTTCAGAAAATTGATCAGAAACATGTTTCTTCGAATATATTCAAGCTGTTTCGTTCTTCCCAAGACGCAGTGTATAAATTGTTAATTAACAGACGTGAAATTTAAGCTTGTAAGAACAAGATTTTTATTTATCTCCTTGAATTCCCTTTTGAGAGTTCGTTCCATACTAACAATCAATTATTTCGTTGCTTAATTGAATTCATTTTATCTAGGACCGAGGATAGATTTTGCAATCAGAAGAAATAAACTACCGTCGGAAGATCTAATGAAAGAGGCTTCTCGTAAACCTAAAGAACTAAAGAAGACTGTCAAGAAAAACATAATAGTCGACGGTTTAGGCACTACACATGGCCGTATTCATATCGGCAAACAAAACGTCGGAAAGCTTCAAACGAGAAAAATGAAGGGGCTCAAAAAGACGACACAGGAGAAAACATTAGACAAATTGAGGAAGCGCAAATCAATGGATTCAGAAGATCATGAAATACGGAAAAAGATAAAACGAACTAATTTCTACTAAGGTCTCGTTCATAAAATTTATTGTTTTGTACATTTTTAAATCATGTTATTTATGTAGAAATAAGATAAATTGTTACTAACATAAGTTTCCATTAAGATCAAACATTAGTAACAAGATAGATATAAGTTTACTATCATGTTGTACATAAGAATAGGTATGCTTATATCGTACAGAAAATTTAAAAAATCGTAGTACATTACAGTGCCTTTGGCTGGGTATGTCGATGAGTTTATGATTTTTTATCAATTATTGAAAAAAAAAATAGTTTTTAATGATCTACTATATATGTATAAGTACCGCCAGTTTTCTTTAAAGTTTGGAAATCAAAATCTGTTGCACTCTTTTATACAGATTTGTACATTTTATGATTATATGATGAACATCGTATTTCGTGTTTTCTTTGTTTTATTATTAAGTGCGAATCGACGACATCCCCCGAATAGTGCGAGACAGCTCGAAACAGTAACCCATTCATAGGGTACAAATGGATCGCGCGGCAGCGCTATCAGCATCAACTCATTCTACTCGACCCGGTAGGTGCGTTTAAAAAACTCAGTAGTAGCGCACGAAACTTCATAAAAATAAAATTATATTTACCTTATTTACATGGGTCCTACATAAAATCAATATTAAATAATATTCTTTCGTATATTTAACACTGTGCCTTAAATCTTGATGTTCAAAGTAACTCTTTGTTCGCGTTAATTAACTAGAATTTTCTTCGGTTATTTTCTTATAATCGATTCATGAAATTTGCTTAAAAGCATATTTGGCACGAAATTCTCTAAAAGATGTATCTGCAGCTACCAGTGCTTCACAGATATCTGTGAAAAAATTATCAGCTGGTTAGGTTAACCTTGCTCTCTATGTGTTTGAGTTAATTCAGTTTTCTCTGTACATTTCAATGTGCGTGAACAGACGCTGCAACCAGTCTCAAATCATTCAGTATCGAAAGGCAGCCATTGTCTTAATCCATGTATTCGCTAACTCCCTGTGAGGACGTTTACAGGAAGCCATTTGTCTAAATTTCGAAACTGCCTCTAAGGAATAACGCCTCTACAGGCAATTATATGTACAGACCCCTTCCATTTTCGCCGATTTTTTGCTTTTTACCGCAAATCCCGGATTTGTTTTACTGCCATTCCTTTCCTTTGGCTCCAGAAACTTTCCATCCTTTATTTTTACCATCCTCTTTTCTTACGTTCTACGGAAGTGCATTCTTTGCAACTTAGTAAAGTTACCTATTGGAGTCTATTTAAATATTTCGTACAGCTCGTCTTTCCTTCCCGTCCTAGCTCTGTCTGCTTTCTCCCGAACATTCTCCTCAAAACAAAATCCTTCCCCACGTTGCTAATCACTGTTTTATTTTGTTTATTATTACCCATGTCTCGCAGAAATAAGAGAGGATCGGCCTCAGTATTGTTTTGTGTATTCTTACTTTTACTTGTCTAAGTTCGATTTCTTTTTCTTCTTGGCATTTAGTACCTATCAGCACACCCAGGTACATAAAGCTCTCGACTTTGTAAAACTCTATTATGCCCTGCAGAAGATGCCACCATATCCTGTTTAATTTTTCAACGGCTTTTTGGCTCACCATAAAACCTCCTTCAAAGTGTTTATTCTGGCTTCCTGCTTTAAAGTATATGTAATTGTCGATTTCTTGTATTCCGCTTTCTATCAGATAGGTCTCCTCTTGTAAGGTTTTCATATCCATTTCAAAGTTGCTTATTTCTGTACACGTTCCCAAATTTATGTAATCTTTTCTTTTGTTCCTTTTCCCATCTTGATACATTTTTTTTCCGGTTCCTTTGCCCTGTCCATTTTCATCGCCTGGTTCGTGTTACTTCAAATGGCATCTATATTTAAATTTGAAGCACCTAATTTTTTGAAAAGCAAGTTTTATTTACTTTCTTCAGTTTATCTTAATTGTCCCACCTCCTTCTTCCTTCCCTACGTATAATTTCCCGTACCTTATTCTTGTTGTTCCGCCGTTTTCTCTCTCTTCCCTTGACCATGATTCTGATTTATCTTTGTATGTCTCTGTCCTTATTGGACATATCATCCTGAATGTATATCGTTTCTTATCTCTCTTTTTTTTTATTTTGTCAGTTTGATAGCACTTTCTACTACGTCTACTTGTAATTCTTTTTCTATCAAGTTCTCTATTGTACTTTTAAGTCTTCTTCCTTATTTGTGTTCACTTTTAGTTCCTGGAGCATTGTACTCTTCTTTCGTTTGACGTTTCGCGGGCGTTCAAGCCCCTTATTTATATCTAGTATAATTTTCATTTTTTTTACATCTTTGAAATATATTATATATATTTTTTAGGACTGATATATAATAAAAAAAAAGGCAGATTGATGTTATTACATATTTATTAACTTATTAAAATTCAAAAAAAATCCAATAAAATCTAATTTCATCCAAATCTAGGTGTCCAACTTTATACATCAGAATTATCGCGTACTTTTTTTTCCTAAAGCGGTACTAGTTAATCTAAAAAAGCTATTTATAAAAGAAAAAATCTGTATTGCAATTAGAAAACATCTGCATTAACGAATAAGACTATTTCATAAATAAAAGCGAAAACAATTTTAAATTGTAAGTATTGTATTTAGATTGCATTGGATAAAACTGGACACTTAACAGATTTTACATAATAGTTTCTTTTCCTTACAAATCACTTTGTACAGCTCATTTCATAGAAACTAAAATAAATTAAACTTTAAAAAGTATAATGTCGGGAAAGCCCATGGTGCATACTACAGGGTCTTCTTATTTTAAGTAAGTAATCCTGGACAGAAAGAGGTATAAACATTTAGTTAGTTATCACAATAATTATCACATTTTATTAGTTATTGGAAAGATTTTTAAAATTGTTAATTTTATTTTCAGCTACATTTTGCAATCGATCTAATAATTTTTTACGTAATCAATTTATTGCCTAGTTAAGTAGTGTGGTTGATGGTGCCAGATAAAATCTGGTTTAAAAGTAAAATATTTCTGTAATAATTGCGATTAAAAAAACAATTTTATATAAATTCTCTTTATTTACCGGATTCATTAAACAAATCGATGCATTTTTTGATGTAAACTAGCTTATTTAAAAAGGACAATATCAATTGAAAACAACGAGATTAAGTAAAATGGTTACTGCAGCAACTAAACAAATGAAGGTAACATCTTTAAAAGTGTGAGTAAGAAATAAATTATCAAGCACCACCTGTGTTCTTAGAAATTTTCTAAAAAGGAGCAGATAGATTTGGCAACGTCTAATTATACAGATGCGAGATAGTCTGAAAAGTTGCAAGCCACAAGATCAAGTATTCTAGTAATATGATTGCGCATGTGTTGAACTCGATGTCTTTGTCAACTTCAGTCATGGTGAACACTTAGTTCTATGATAGTAAAAGAAATTTAATTAGAAAGAAATCGGGTCAAAGCTCCACATTTAATTCCAAAATTACGAATAAATAAAAAAAAGGTTTTTTTTTTTTTTTTACTCGATTAAAAAAAAACAATAGATAATATGAAAAATTATGAATTTAATGTCAATAACATGTACATAATTCACCCACACTACTTTGCAAAGGAAGACGTTATCATAATATTGCAAAATATGCACGTAAGTTTAAAGAGATTAAAGAGAAATAAATAACTATAAATAATACAACCTGAAGCATCCAAAAAGGGGGGGGGGCTGATCTCAGTGTCTGTGTGACCTCTTACCCCTCCCACTACTATACGACCTTGATCTTCGGTGCCTTTGAGTCCTGGAGCTGCGAGATCTGGACCTCCCCGAACTCGAACGGCGTCTCCTTCTAGAATAGGAAGCAGATCGACGGCTCCTCCTCGAGGAAGATCTGCGCGACCTCTCGTAACGCGATTTCGACCTAGATCGAGTACGGGACCTCCTATATCGGCTTCTCGATGATGATCGATCGATTCTCTTAGGAGAAGGGGATCTCGATCGTCTTCGCCTACCGGAAGACCTAGATCTAGATCGTCGGCTTTGGGTACTCTCCGTTTTAACGTCGGTATACTTCCGCTTTTTGTCATTGCTTTCCGAATATGATGAGTATTTATTTCTTCTGTTTTCCGGGGTTCTACTCCCGCTATTTCTCTTGTACTTATCGTCACTATCACTACTTATGGTGGTCGATGAGTGTCTTCTGCCGCGGTTGCTCTTCGATCTATCATCGGAATTTTCCGAATCGCTCGAGGAAGTTGAGGACGACACCGATTTTCGACTCTTTCGTCGTGAGCCACTCTTCGCCTGTGGCGTCCTCTCTCGAGAATTCTTTTTGGAATCTGCAACATGTACGAGAAAGTGGATGGTTTGGCGCGCTTTTTCCAAGATCGAGGATAAGGAATGGAGTAGGGTTTGTCGGTTTTCGAAATCCCAGAAATGCGACGGCGCAAGTTTTATATTTTATTTTGTTACCGGTGTATGATTATTAACACATAGGATGTTTCAGAACGAGGGTGGATCAGTTCTGAAAAAAGTAAAGGCTGTTCCATCAGCCGTGAAGGTAATGGCGATTGTTTTTTGGGATGGTCGTGGAATTACATTAATCGATTATTTCGATAAAGAATCATCGCATCGCATCATCACTTGATAAGCTGAACGCAGAAATTAAGGGAAAATGGCCACATTAGAAGAAAACAAAAGTTTCGTTTCAATAAGACAACACACCGTCTTATGTTTTAATGATCTCCATGGCAAACATTCACGCGTTGAGGTTCAAATTGTTAAACCCTTTGCCCCATTAACCTGAACCCCAACGTTTTCTAGAGGCAAAGTGCCAGAATAATCGTACTTCTTTATCTTCCTGAAACATCCTGAATATGTAGTTGGGTACATTTTGTGGGTTTCGCTTACGAAAATTCAATCTACAGGTTTTTATGAAAATATTGGAATTCGAAAACCGATTTTCTCAAAAGTCTGGTTTTTGTATAAACCCTAGAATGGAAAATATTTTTTTCTTTCAAAGCGGCCCAACCGGTCTCACACTAAATATTGAACTTAAAATACTGACCTATAACCTTTGCGTCTACCTGTGAATCAATGTCACTCTGATTTGGACTAGTGGGTTTGCTTTCCCCGCCATCATGCCGATCAGCTTCCGCTAATTTGTCTTCGATCTCGCGCTCAGTCTTCAAGAATTCCATTTTTCGCCTCTTAATGGTGTCCTGGCAATAAAAGAATAGGAGATGCAACGAAATACGGTGGAAGTTTTTGAAGCAATTACCTTTAATTCAGTATCTGAACTGTGTTGGTCTCTACTGGATTCGTCGCCACTATCAGAGCTATTCCCAGAACCACCATACACCCCAAGACCTATTAGAGATATTTGTAATGATGGGTGATTCGTTAAATGTACTATTAGAAAATGAATTATGCAAATGAAGAAATACTTTATTCTCAAGATAAAAAGTAATCTTCAAAGTCGGTATTTACAAAAAAAAAGAAAAACGAAAAACAAAAACTTTTATACAAACTTCACATACATATTTAAAAATACTTTTAGAATGATATATAAGTTAATATATACGTACCACGTATTTTTTCATTGCAATACAAGCTGATTTATATGACTAGAAAATTAAGTTCAAAATAAAATTGTTAATTAACAATAATTCCAATTTTGAACATTATCTATGTTACGCTAATGAACTTGTACCATTAAATTTGTAACACAAATGCTTCCGTCCGGATCTTACAAATGAATTAAGAACAGTTTAATATCCCATACAACCAATACAATTTCAAATTATAACTACAAGAAATAATTCATAGCCTAAGAAAATCAAAAAATTTTATCGGTATTTCTTACAATAATATTAAATTCAATCTCTGGTAAGCATTAAGAAATGAGGAAGAAGCGCAGCTGATGATGGTCGTACACTCCGTGGGCTTGTAGGTGGAGATGTTATCTCAATTATCAAAGAAAATCTAGAGAGGAGCTATGTTCCAGAAGACCAAAGAGATCCTTTGCCAAAGAATTGAGACCACTCCGGCTTCCAATATGCAACATAAATGCGACTTCTCCAATTTACAGGTTATTTTTTAATGTGTGGTAACGGCCCAGCGGGGTGTATAAGCTATTAGATTCGTTTGAAAGAAATAGCGTTTTAAAGCTGATCTCTATACTTAATTTTAAATTTACGAATAAATAAAATCCTTGAAATTTTATTTATTCATTTATTAAAAAAGCATCGCGTACGCCACAATTGTCACAGAAACTTGGCTTTTTGCAGCCGATAATAAGTCGCCATCTTAACAAACTCGGAAAGGTAAATAGACGATGTAGAAAAGTGCTTCGTAGAACACGCATAGTGACGAATGCAAATCTGCAAAACCTGTGCTTAAGCACAAAGGTAATGCTGTGCGTTTGGTGAAATTACGAAGGTGTTATCCACTTTGAATTGGTACCAGAAGGTAGGACATTAAACTCCGAACTATACTGTGAACAATTGGATTGGATTGTATGCAGGTGGTAGCAAATTGCATCAAATTCTGTCAATTTCTAGAAAGTTCTTTGGGTAGCATGCGGGCTAATATTGTAGTAATCGCGTGCTACTCCATCAAGGTAATAGTAGGCTGCATATTACCCAAAGAACTCTAGAGAAACTGGAAGAATTTGCTACCACATCCGGCTTACAGCCCGGACTTAATACCACCTTTTTGTACCTTTGTATCACTAGTACATTTTGTCATTGGGCGTATTTTTCCCAATGTCGTAGAAATTAATGAAGGATGCCGAAATGGGATAAGCGTGTAATCGAAAACTTTACCAGCCAATGGCACAAAGTTATCGATCTTTGTGTTCTTTATATCGTCCAATTAAATGTTGTTCACAAAAAACGAATAAGCTTTGGCTCTGCCTTATTTACTAGAAGAGAACTGGCTCATTTACCAGTTTCTGCTGCACCAACAAAGAGTTCATGAATAAAATCGATCAATTATTGGATAAGCTTAATTCTTGGTTTGGCCCTAATAAAATATTTTCCAGTCCATTTATGGCTGCACAATAGCAGTTAGATTTTCTAGTTATTGTGAAAAGCAGGTGGAATTGACGATCTTTAAATTAAAAAATTATAATCAGGCCCTGTCTTTTGTGTATTATATCTCGGTAAAATGCGCATGGCTGACTATGGTGGGCTATGTGCAAATCGCTTCTTTAGCTCTACTGTGCCATTACATTTCAGCAACGGTGAGAAACTGTTGTCCTAATTCACTGGTAAGAACATTCTTTAAAAATTCATTAAGGAACAGTGATTTTAATAATAAGAATAACTTTGCAACAATAGAAAAATATATAAAAAAATATTTTTTTAACATAATTGGAAACGATGTACACAAGTACAAAGAGAAATATATAATACCAGGATAGTCTGAAAAGTTTCCAACCTCGACATGAAGATGGGGTTATTCGTCAAAAATATTCTGGCAATGCAATTACGCATGCGTTAAAAGATACTTTTGAAAAATTCAGCCGTATCGGACGCTCAGTCGTTGTTTCTGTAAAGATAGAAAAAACGGAATATCAAGCCGTCATTCAAGATTTGCATTTGAATGGCAACTACCTACCCAAAATAAAGCCGAGATGGGCGCTGTTTACGGCGATTTTGCACCATCACTTGCCACACCGACATTTTGGGGCAACTGAATTTAAATGAAGTCGTACCAACAACATCGGAAAAGTTCATTAATCGGTGTTAGACAACCGTCGAATTAAAGTTAGAGAGTTAGCAGACGCTGTGAAGATTGGGTCCCATGGGCATTCGAATGAACATTTTCAAAGTCTTGTTGGAAGTGAAATAAGCAAATGAAGCTTAGATACGCCAGAAAAAGGCAAATGTATAACACGCCCTTTCACATTTCTGTGGCCATCATGGCAAAAATTCACGAATTGAGGTTCGAATAGATAGACCACCTACCCTATTTACCAGATCTGACCCCCAGCGACGTTTTTGTTTCCCAGGATCAAAGTTTCGCTTGCAGCACAAAGATTTTCATCGAATGGGGAAATCGTCGCATTCGTAAACGATTATTTTGCAGAACAAGATGCCAACTGCTATTTGGACGAATTAAGATCGCTAGCAAGATGTATAGACTTACGTTGAAAAGTAAAACTAAATTTGACAAAAAAAAAGTACTTGTTATCGTGTTAGGCTGTAAGCTTTTCAGATTACCCTCGTATATAGCATTGAGGATGATATTATCTTTCACAATATCCATTTCTAAAATCTACATTTTAGTAACTTACCGAGTTTGGCACTAAGGTTGGCACCGCTGGGTGCAGATACACGTTGATCTGAAGCTGAAGTTTACATAATTTACACATTAGACGCTTTCACCCTGCTATAACAGTCTCACAATATGTGACAAACATATACATAAAAGCGATCAAAACAAGTTGATAAAATACAAATTATTGTCTGGAGAAAAGTGCGTTTTCAAGAAAAGTTCATGTTGATCAATATTTTAGTTGTCCTACAAGAACTACTTATAATACTACGATACCTTTCATCTTCTTAAGGTGTCTTTGGACTTCCTCTTTACAAATGGTGTAGATTTCACGATTTGTTACCTTAAGTAAGATTTCTGTCATCGTCCTCCGTACTTTGAGCATCTAAAGCATACTAAATTCACGAAAAATTCTCCATTTAGATTAACGTTATTGATTTACCAGATCCTCCTGTGTGAGTGGTGGATCTTCTGGTGTTAACGGTCTACCATTATTATCATCATCTGAATCTTCAGCATCACTTTCCTTAAAATGAATCGTTAATCAAGTAGGAGAAGGGAATCACGTGGAAGAGATACTTACAAACTTGCTTTTCTCTTGTTGTTCTTTAACAGTATCTTTTAAAATTTCCATTGCGCTCTTTTCGTTTAATTTTAACTTGGCTTGATATTCCGCCTTTTCTTCGTTTTCTCTCACTTTATCCAATTGTTTTAATTTGTCCCTTTCCATTTTTTCTAGTCCTGCATAGTTACATATTACTTTACCATATGTTCTTGCATTGAAACCGTATTTGTTTATAATTCTTAGTGATTTCAAGCTAAAAATAGCACAAACCTTCTCGAATCCATGCTGGTAATTGCTTTCTCTTTGCTGCATCTAGATTTATAGGTTTCGATGTAGGTACTGTCGTAGGTACATTAACTTTGCTATAACGTTTATTATGAGGCTTAATTACTTTGGAGGAACTGGTTGATGACCAAAAATTTCCAGAATAATCGTTAGATGGGGTAGAATTATATCTGTACAACAAAGAGTATGATTACTTATATAACTCGTAAATAAAACTCTTACCCGTAGTTGCCATTATCGTTACAATTATCAGAATTCGGATATTGATTGAAAGCTGGAGGTGTGGGCAATAAAGGTTGTTTGGTAGTAGTTGACGGTGGTGGAACACCCGGAGGTGCGGACCACGAATTGTTCCAACCCCACTGCTGTTGATTCCAATGCCACGAATCTCCCGAACCAGTACTCTCATTCCACTGTGCTGGCGCGTCCTCGGATTCGTTTTCCACCTCCATAGGTGCTTCGCCTCCTTCATTAGACGCGTCCTTTTTTAATTTCGCCGCTACTGAAGGAGGCGGATTAGTTATTTGCTCTGGCACTGGCGGTCCAGCTTCCTTCATTATAATCCATTGTTGGGCTAGCGCCGCCCAATCTACTTGTTCGTTCGACATCTTTTGAAACGAAGGATTTAATGCCCATTGAGTGTAATTTTGAGCATCTGTGGAATCACTTCCAGCATACATTTCGTGTAAAACGCATCAGGTCACAATGTTTGGATTATCACTGCTAGCCCACAAAATGCGATTGGTGTTAATTCTAGAAAACCGGCGATTTACTAATTATTAATTAACACTACCTTAATGGATATAAGTAAATATATACATGCTTTCTTATCATACAATACAAATCATATACAAACGCTCTATGTCAAACAATTAGAGTAAAAATTTATTTTTGTTATAAACCTTTGGTAATCTAATTTATCGACCGACACTAGACACTACCTACACAGTTACATTATTTTCTTTATGGTGCCGGTACTGAATTTAGGAGGCAAATTTAAATTGATTTTTTCCAAACCTAAATTTTAAAGGAATTGATTTAATTAAAAAAAAAAATAAAAACACCAACTTCGGGAATTGATTTAATGCCATATACTTGTACATATGTATAATACAGTAGATCTAAAAATTAATAAATATCTAACAAGATCATTAATAATTGTATTTAATAATATTCAAATTTAAATAACTATTTATCTTTTATCATCATCGTGTTTTCAATATCCGCTAACGCCCATTGATGTTCGACAATCTCTAAACCTTCCCATTCAGCCTTAAAAGCTACTTTTGGATCCGGTGGCATTGCCATAGCTGCCCCAGACATTTGATCTTGCATTTGTTTACTTTGATCAGCAGCGTTGTTTTCACCCAACACTAAAGCATAAATGCTCCTCAAACCGAATACATTTAAGAAATACCAGGAAGCGGAAGATACCCAGGACGCATCCAGGTGACTTAACTCGATACCCCTCTGCAACATCGGTTTGAAACGTAACGTCAAAGGGAATGGTACTTTAGTCGTTATAAAACCCGAAAACATCCAATTAATCCAACCGCCGATTATTATCATGGGTAACACATTTGTAATGTTTCCTTTTAGCATATCGGTCATCATGCTGGGATCAGTCATCATGTTTGGCGCGGCAGTTTCACGTTTCTGTGTCAGATAACCATTTTCTGCGTTGTTGAAGACCAACCGTCGCATATTGAAAGATGACTTGGGTATAAATCGGGCATTTTCCCGCAGTATTCTCGAACGTAAGATAACTTGGCTATCTTGCAATTGCTGGATTTCGATCTTCTTTTGTGATGCTAAGAGGACCGATATATAGTGACGGAGTACTCCGACAAGAAATGTAATCACTACTATTGGTAAGAAGACCCATCCTCTAATATTTGAATCAACAATTAAATCGTTCATTTCTAATTAATATGTTTTATATTAATACTATCTTCAATAGTTTTTTTTAGGTTATGTTAGAAAAGGATAACTGTTCGTTCTTTCTTTCCAACTTGAAGAAATGGTTTCTTTACTAATACGCATGATCGTAGAAATATAGATAATTATTGTAAAAATAATGAGTATAACATCAATATTTAATCTACATTCTGCTTATTTCTATCCTATTATTTTATAAAATCTCTATAATTCGTTATAAATTTAAAGTAACCAAGAACAATAACTTAAATATTTTTTATTCTTACATTGGCATCATTGCCGTATGACAGGCTGTCAAAGATCTGTCAAATTTTCGGTAATTAAACTTGATTGTTTATACCAGTTTATATGAGTCATTCCTCCTAGTATGGAAAAATAAAGAGCTACAATTAGTGCACCAGATACTCACGAATTATACCAAAAAAATGGAAGTTTTTAACAAAATATATTCACATGTTAGTAGTTCCGTAAGCAGCACGGTTTCGCAGTTATCAGGAGTTTTACCCGGGAATCCGGTAACTCGAGAATTTGACGCTTCTTGCCATATTGCATCAGCAGGTCCAGGTAATGAGAACCAAGCACTGACTATGCCGTAACGAAGATTAAAATGTAAATGAAATTTGTAGGGTTGCTGTGGAAGATTTACAAAGGTATGAAGAGGTCCACGAAACAAGAAGCATCGATATTTGTATTCGAAAAGAGACAGTTAGATAAATGGAATAAGGCAGATAGAGATATAATTTTGGATACGTTAAAGAGAGGTGTAACTCAACTGACAAAAATTAGACATCCTCAAGTTCTAACCGTACAACATCCTATTGAAGAAAGTCGAGAAAGTTTAGCTTTCGCTACGGAACCAGTATTTGCTAGTTTAGCAAACGTACTTGGTCATACGTTCAATATGCCACAACCAACTAATTTAACCGATTATAAATTATTTGATATAGAAATTAAATATGGACTCCTTCAATTAAGCGAAGGTCTAGCATTTTTACATAATGACGTGAAGCTATTGCATAAGAACATTTGCCCGGAAAGCATAATTATAAATCAGCAAGGAGCGTGGAAGATATTCGGATTTGATTTTTGTATTTTGAGTACTAGTTTAGGTAGCACTTCTCCGTCTTATCCATTTGAAGATTACAGTCCCACGTTACCAAATGTATCTCAACCTAACTTAGGATTTTTGGCGCCAGAATGTGTCTTAAGTCGTAGTCAAGGTTCGTCAAGTGACTTGTTTTCTTTGGGGATGTTAATATATGCTGTACATGGCAAGAGTGGAGATTCAATGCATAATGTAAAAGATCTTCAGCAGTTTAAATCAAGGGCAAACCAATTGAAACAATTACCAGCATCTAAATTGCAAAATATCCCAGATGGGTTAAAGGAACATGTTAAAATGTTATTAAATGTATCTCCAGATTTGAGATTGGATGCTCATCAATTTATTAAGGTAAGTTATCCCGTATTCAAAAAATTAAATAAACATACTCTAACTTAATGTTTGTTATTCTGTTAATCTCGTTATTTCCATATGGTTCGGACATATTTTTAGATTTATATTCTTTAGGGGAAAGTCAAAAAAATTTCCAGCTTAACATAGAAAATAGTGTTTTTTTATATTATCATGTTGAGACTTAAACCTCTTCGGACTATCCTCCTAACATAACAAATGTATTTTCATATAAAATCCTAGTAGTAGCTACCTTATTTAATGTGTTTTATAATCTTTCCCCCTCCAAATAATATTTAAAAAAATTTATTGTTTCTTCTAGATACCATACTTTGAAGATGTAGGTGTCAAAACTCTAAATTATCTCGATTCGCTACTACAATGGGACAATCTACAAAGATCACAGTTTTTCAAAGGTTTACCAGAAGCATTGAAGAAGTTACCTCAGCGAGTGCGTGTGCAGAGGGTTCTTCCTTGCTTAGTACGTGACTTGGCGCAGCCGGCCATGGTACCGTTCGTTTTACCAAGCTTATTCGACATTGCACAAGATTGCAGTCAAAAAGAATATCTACAATATATTCTTCCTCACATAAAACCAGTAATGAAACTAATGGAACCGGTACAAGTTCTCTTGATCATGTTACAGAAAATGGAAATTTTACTTAAATTGACTCCACCGTCAGATATACAACAACATGTTTTACCAATGCTCTATCGTGGGCTCGACTCTGACATACCGCAAGTGCACGAATTATGTCTTTCGGTACTGCCAACATTTGCAGGGCTTCTAGATCATTCTAGCGTGAAAAATAGCCTTCTGCCGAGGATAAAGAAGTTATGCCTATCGACTTCTAGTTTATCAGTACGTGTGAACTGTTTATTATGTGTCGGTCGTCTATTAGAGCACTTGGATAAGTGGATAGTATTAGATGAAGTGTTGCCATTTTTGCCACAAATTCCGTCAAGGGAACCGGCGGTTTTAATGGGCATTTTGGGTATTTACAAATTAGCTATGAACCATAAAAAATTAGGTATTAGCAAAGAAGTCATTGCGACCAGGATTTTACCGTTTCTTATACCCCTTTGCATTGAAAACGGTTTGACACTATCACAATTCAATGCACTAGTTGCATTAGTGAAGCAAATGTTGCAAGTGGTAGAGACTGAGCATCGTACAAAATTGGAACAATTAAATACTATACAGGAGCAACAGAAAGTGTTAGAAAATACAATGCCAACCGTAGCAACTACTACTAAACCTGCGGAATTAGACCAAGCATTTTCTGGACTTGGTTTAGATAGTTTCGTTACGAAAACATTGACCATCGAAGACAAACAAAGAACTTCGAAGCAACAAGAACCGATAAAAACATTCCAAAATCAATCTTTATTGGAACCACAACCACTTGATATAAAGAAGGATAATTTACCACAAATTAAAGACGTATCACTAAGTTTGATGAATACAAGTTCGACTGCAACTACTACAAATAGTTTTAACGCAAATATGAATTTTCAAAGTACGAATCAAGTGAAGCCTATTGTGCCGTTACCTCCGACTAATACACAATCTTTTGCAAATTGGGATAATCAAAATCTATTCTCTGGAAACCCATCAAATGGATTGCCACAAACTAATGTCGCAGTAGGTTTCTCGCAAAGTTTAAATATGTTTAATAACAATCAATCTACGCTAAATTCGAACAGTTTATGGAATAATACTCAAAATCGGCAAAATAACGCGAATCCTTGGAACAGCAATAAACCATCTTCTGTTACACAACTTTCTAGCATTCAGCGGAAAGGGAATGGTGATAATCAAAATTGGAGTGCGTTAGATAATCTATTGCCAACACCAGCGGCTAAAGTTCCCATGAATCAGATGCTGTCACCGAACCGTCCTCTTCTTCCAGCTCCGAATAGTAACGCAAGCACCGAAGCGCTGTCAAAAGAAGATATAATGGATCTATTAAGCTAATAAGCTTTTTTATTTATTTTTTTTAATATAGCGATTACACGCTTAATATTTATACTTAGTTAATTAAGCGACCATGTATTCTTTTAATATTGTTTGTGGACTTTGCATTCCTCTTTATTTCATATATATTTACTGTAATTTTTAATTAAATTATTAAATATATGTTTTAAATTATATGTGAATTCAAATTGTGATAATATACACTTCATTAATATAATGAATTTTATTTCTATTAATAGCAAATGAAACCCTTTGTTCACTTGTACGGGTGAATTTTTTGAGTATTTGCTCGAATTGGGTTTGGAAACTTTTAGGATGACAAGGTAGTTAATGGTCGTTTGCAGGCAGTAACTACCCTGCCGAATGAACGGGAGGTCTATAAAAAAAATTAATATAAAAAAATAACGTCATGCAGATGACGGCGAAATGGTGATAAGGCAAGAATTGCTTCTGAGGTATCTAATATTATACAAGATAAAAAAGCAGTTGTCAAGTTATACAGGTGAACGCTATAAAGCGGTAATGAACCAGCTAATAAAAAACGTGGAAGAAGCTCTGCTCCAGTTTAGAGCTAATCAATAGTCAGAAGACCGGCTTCGTGAAAGCTTCCGGCCGATAAGTCCGCTCCTTTTACATGTCGAAGCTTGCTGAGGCCGCGATTCTTACTATACTCAGAGACAGCGGAGCATTTCGAGTTTACGGGCTTTCAATGAAATTTCATTTAGTTAAGGTCTCGAACAACGTAATTCTCTTCAAAGCTGATTTGGCGATACCTGCGGATAACATCCCGATTTGCTCGTTCTCAAAGAACAAAAATGTTTTAATACGACGTCCGCAAACGATAGAGTTATTGGGATGAACGGATGGGGCCTTCGGGTGTATTGCTTTCCGTTTTACGCGGAGAAGAAATCCTCTTACCGATAACAATTTCGTAAACAGGTTGTGCAAATTCGGTGCAATACTCGAGAATAGTCCTTGACGAAAGGCTTACATGGAAAGACCACGTCAAACAAATTTATACATGCCGCTATTTCGTTTTATTGACGTAGATGCAAGTTTTAATGTCGTGTGAAATTTTCCGCTGTGATATTACGGTGGTTTTTCAAGTAAATACGAACCCAAAGTATCAAATCTATACAGGGACTTGGTTCTCAAGAGAACACGAAGAGGTTGAAACTTTGCTATGGATGATTTAAGTCGCCTCAATAATGTTGCTAATTTTGTAATGTTCTCTATACAGAGTGTCTCACCGGGAACTGCATCGATCGATATATGAGACTATGCATTAGAAAATTCTGAATACTTACCAGTACATTAAAGACTATTGAACTAAAATATTTTTAATAATCTGATACTTCCGGTTACACCAAAAATAGGTGCTAACTTTGATATTTTAAATGATTTGATGATAATTTTGAAGAAGTGTTGACCGTACAGGGCAGTAAAATTTTCGAAAACATTATACAGTATGACCGACAATTGCGTTAAACCTTCACAACAAATCGAAAAAGTTTTAAAACTTAATTTTTTAAATACAAGTAATTATTTTTCTCTGTTTTATTAAATTACTCCTATAAAAATACAACAAAAATGTCATATTCGTTACACATTTCAAGATATTTCGTAAAACCTGTATTATAGCATAAAAGAATACCCGCCACTGTAGGTACGGAGTGAGAATGTAGCTTACGTAGTTTTTAAAAATATGATCCAGCTTTTGTATAACTAAGTTAGCCATAACCAGGGATGGGAGATACGGACGGAGCCGCTTCCAGGGATTGCGATTTGCTGTGTCTAGTATAATGCACCGTTTGCCTCTACGTAAATATTTTGAAATATTCTGTTCATCATGGGGACATGGCCCCTCCCTGTCCGCTTTTGACAGGCTTTAGGCTACACTTGACGAATCTAATCTACCGAAGCGATAACACCTGATATGACTCTTAAATTTGGTGCCTGTCGCTTTTTTCGTTTTACCAATATAGGCTTTATTACAGTCATTGTATGCAATTTTATAAATCCTCGACTTTTATTCCATTTTCGGTTTATATTTCGGATTGCAAAGAACATTTTTAAGTAGGTTACGCCGAACCGAAACATACGTTCATATTTTGAGCTTTTAGAACCTTATCAACACCTTTCAATATGCTGTGAAAGGAGAGTTTCACCGTCAGTTTCTACCGGGATTAAGGTCGTGGAATTTCTTACGTAATACCCATGTTGGAGTCATATCAGAAAATGTGAAATTGAATAAGAATGTAACGTCGCCGCGGGAATTAGAGGCGTACAAAACAGTTTATATAAAAAGCAACAAAAAATCTGATGAATAGAGAGAACGGATCGTTGTCGTACTCAGTTCTATTTGATTTAGTGTAATAAGGCTTGCACATATTTTATGTCTCGGGCTACAATGACAAGAGACCCCTCCGTCTACTTGTCCGTATTCCCTAATTTTTTGCACGTAGGCCGTAAAAATAGGTACATCTAAATAATATTTTTCTCGAGAATAGGGATAGAGCACACATGTTACTTTTAGAGGTTTCTCACATGTTTCGGTCGCCGGTTGAGAATATATCTTCGAAACGACCGTCCTGGATTAATTAATTAAATTTGCACATTGCCACTCGGTATCCACAAATATGGAAATCGTCATCAAACACAGTTAAATGAATAATAGAGAATTTGAGAAACAACATAAAGATAGTTCTTACGAATTCATTTTAATATGGTCTCAAAAGTGCGAATTATTTTTGGAGAACATTATATGATCAAATAAAGGCAAATTTACATGGAAAAACTTTTTCGATCTGAAAGTTTAATCGTAACAATCGGGACATACTGTATAATGTTAAAATTAAAATTGAATTAGGGATTCAAAAGTGTGATAATATATAGAATGTTCCATTTATTATTAAAGATATTTTGGTTCAATAGCACATGCTAGCTTTAGTGTACTGGGAAGTCCCCAATTGAGACATCCGTAGATAGAATATAATTAATACACAAGGTTAATAAAAAGCGTTTTTTTTTATCTTTATGTAGTATAATCTGTATTAGCAATTAAATTTTGGAGGAGAATAAACCTTAATACTTAAAGTATTGCTTATTCGATAATTCCCTTTAATCCAAATATATTTTCTACATAATCCGAAAATAAAAGAAACAAGCTGAAAAAAATATTCCATCGTACGCACGATAATAATTCAATGGAATAAAAAGTATCAAAGCTGAGCTTAATAGATAATAATAATAATTTATTGAAAACAATTTAAATTTGTGCACAACTTTTGAAGACCACTGTATGTTTGAACATGCAACAACCTAGTTCTAAGCATGCAAAAAATACGTTGCAAACTATTACGTAAAAGTTTTTTATATAAAATAACTTTTAATTTCATTAATTATTCGATTTTTTCTTAATGCCGAAGGTCAGAAAATCTATAATGTAGGTCATCAGTAACCTGCTAGACTAGACTTAGAAGACCATTGGAAAGTGAAATTTTGCTATTATGTGTTTGTAGTCCATCTAATTTACATAAACGAAATTCTTCCAATTCGTTTTACGTTGTCCTACATAATATGAAGTGTTTTTTATACTTCTTGATTACATCGATGCAGAAACTTCTATTTGTAACAAGCACCTGTGTTACGTTTGAGTGTATAAGCTAATGATCGAAATTTAAGTTCAGTAACTAATGTGATAACATGGCCAGTTTTAAACTAAGTAAAATAGTGAAATATAGTATTGTCGGTGCTATAACGGGTGGAACACTATTTAGTTTACATACCAATCAATACCACTTTGATTCAATCGGTATAGTTAGACTTAGCAGAGCAGCGCATACAGTTTACCGCATAGGTAAAGTATACAAAACAGCACTGTATAGTCAGGATCTAGATAGGAACTCTCCGGAATATTCAAAGCTTAAATCGAAGTGCCATCAACAAGGTGCCGAAGAATTACTTAAACTATGTTGCCTAAATAAAGGTGTTTACGTCAAAGTAGGTCAGCATATTGCTGCTTTAGAATATCTATTACCAAGTGAATATGTACAAACTATGAAAATTTTACATAGCCATGCTCCTAAAAGCAATTTAAAGGATATATATCGCGTGATCAAGGAAGATTTAAAAGCAGACGTGAGTAAACAAAAGTAATAAATAAAAATAATCATAATTTGCTATCATTTTACACCTATTCATCGTAGCCCGCAGATATATTTGTTGAAATAGAACCAGAACCTATAGGTTCAGCTTCACTCGCCCAAGTTCACAAAGCGATTCTAAAAGATGGTACTGTAGTTGCCGTAAAAGTCCAACACCCATCGGTGCTGGGTAATTCACGAGTTGATATGAAGACAATGGAATTCTTAGTCCATATCGTAGCTTGGATATTTCCCGAATTTAAATTTCAATGGTTGGTAAAGGAATCTAAAAAGAACATACGGATCGAATTAAATTTCGAACATGAAGGTCGCAATGCTGAGAAGGTAGCTCGGATGTTTAACCGTATCCCTTGGTTGAAAGTTCCAAAAATAATGTAAGTGTATTTAAATAATGCAATCGATTATTTGCATCGCAGTTTTTTTATGCAGATGGGATTTAACTACCGAAAGAGTACTTACAATGGAATTTTTAGAGGGCGGGCAAGTAAATGACTTAAAGTACATTCGAGAAAATAAAATTAATCCCTTCGAAGTTTCCGATAAACTAGGGAAATTATATTCAGAGATGATATTTGTTAACGGTTTTGTGCATAGCGATCCCCATCCAGGCAATATTCTTGTAAAGAAGAACGAAAAAGGATCTTGCGATATAATTCTGCTAGATCATGGATTGTATGCAGTAAGTGACTCCTTCTAATAAAAAAAAACAATGTTAAATGTCCTTGTTCTTTTATCAAGGCCAGTTATTTTGTTTAAAAAAAATTACGATTGGCAATTCAATTGTCTGGGTTCCAGTATGCTACGTGTATTATGATTTTTAAATTTCCGATTTACCCTTACCATAGTCTTCTAATTGTAATAGTCATAAGTTTCGTGATGTAATTTGTTAAAAGCTTTCTTTACTTTTTTTGCAGACGTTACATAAAGACGTTATGGTAGCGTATGCAAATTTATGGCTAAGTATTTTGAGTCGAGATCGTGCTAGCATGAAATTTCATGCGTCGAAGCTTGGCCTAGAAGGAAGTATGTATGGGATATTTGCTTGTATGATAACGGGAAGAACATGGGATTCTATAATATCAGGAATTGACAGGTACGTTAATATTATTTTCGATAAGTAACATAAAATCCATTTATTCAATACATTTTACAGGAAGAAGCAAACCGCTCAGGAAAAACAATTCTTCCAAGACCAAATTCCGAACCTATTACCTCAGATAGTCGGTGTCTTAAATAAGGTGAATCGACAATTGCTGCTTATATTCAAAACGAATGATTTAATGAGAGGTATCGACCACACCCTCAAAACCGCTGGCAGGATGGGGTCGTTTAGAGTAATGACGGAATGTTGTATAAGATCGGTGTATTGTGAGAAAATTTCGAATGCGCAGACCAAAATAGAAAGGATTAAATTTAGGATAACAAAATATTGGTTAATTTTTAAAATAAATTTATATTATACATTTTTATCGATTAGACAAATTACGGTGGGAATGATTGGAAGATAACGTCAAGTAATTTTAGTCCTCTCTAAAGAATCTATTCGTTACATAGTCATATATTTTTTATATCGTGGTAATATTGAGATTAATTATGGCAGTATCCTTAAATTGCTATTTAAAAGACATTGAAGTATAATTTTATTTTTTATATACTGCTTTGTTAAAAAATTATTAATTATTCTTTGTTTTATCTATACAGTACGTGTTGTGAATTATATCATGATAACAATTTGTCGGATGTATTCGGTGGAAATAAATCGGTCAGGGTATTTTTCATATATTTAAATTTATATAAAATTTATTAAATGTAGACTGTTGTAATTAATTGCTTCCAAAAATAAATACTTAAAAAATTATTTTCCGTAAATCCTCTAAGCCCTATTGAGAGTTATGTCGATTTGGAAAAAGTTTATGACTGACGCCCATGAAACTAATTTAACAACAAAAAACATTTATTTTGAAGAAAATCTTTGTACAAAATTTTCAGTAAATAATAAGTTACATTTTATTAAATTGATTTAGAAGCGTTGATGGACACTGGAACATCATAAAGTTTTGGGACAGTCTGTATACTGTAATGCTTCAATGAAAAGTCGACGAGATTATAAGTAGAGTGGGCAAATTCGGGTGCGCACCATCGGCGTCACCCCCACATATCTTCTATCATATCTATCGAGTATAATGGTTCATGAATCCAGCGAAATCGTCCAAATTTCCAAAGGGGTACCCACTAACAACTTGATTTATAGATTTCGATACGCTGGGTCCATTAAAAGTTACCCCGGTTTTCTATCTGTTACGGTAAGCAAGCTATAAGTTTTATAATGTTGAGATACTTTGGGTGTCGGGAATCGATTCTCCGAGTCCGATTTTACTCAAAGACCTGCATCTGAAGGCTCTGTATTGCGCTAGAAAGTCCTCAAAGGGATTTAGAGTACAACACGAGAAATTAAAATTTTGGTTTTATTTTAGAATTAATTAAAAATTCCGAAATTATCAATTTCGCGTAGAAATCATCTGATGGTATCCGAGGATGATTTTTTTTACTTAAATAAACGCGTACTTTAAAAAAATTAAAATTTAAATTCAAACATTTTTATTGGAATGATACAAATGAAACGACCCCGTATATTGTGCTAATATTACAACGAAAGGTATGTGCGAGGTTGTCATCAGCGCCACCTGCACATCTCTTCTTGGCATTTATATTAATGTGAGGTCTTTCTATAATAAGAATCAGTGTAAACGTTAGTCATAAACAGTTATTATCGTCAATTAAAAAAAATCTTTCGGTCCGTCTTTTCAAAATTTTCAGTCATTTAGCATTGTATACGGTCAAGAAGGCCAATTTTGGAGAATTTTATATGACCGGCAATAAGAAACGAAAGTGAAATTATTTTAGAAATTTAGGGAGAGGGTGTGTGCGTGTGGTGGAGGGGCATTGCCCCTCCGTGCCCCCCTCATGCTACGCCCATGCCAATTTTAATTTATTATAAATACAAGAGATTTGGCTTATTTTTAAACTCAGTTTCGACATACGAAATAAGAATTAAGAGCATGCGCCGGCACTACTCCGCATGCTCTGTAATGAATTATATGGCAAACCGAATATTTTAAATCTATTTAAATTCCACGACTCAAAGCTCAAATGTCGGTTAATATTGAGCATTTTTAATAAATCAATCGGAACTCATTTGTCAATGTCAACCGTACTTTTTAATGCGTTTACGTTAGAGTTAAATTAAAAAAAAAATATTATGGTGCGGAGATATCAACAAAATTTTTTGGTATAATCGTATAAAGACGAATTCCAGTTCAACGAGATGTTTTGGAGAGGATTCGTATCGTACAAAAAGGTAATGCGGTTGTTGAAATATACCGGAATCAGCGGAATATTTGCCGGATCCGTTGTTACCTTTTTACCAAACGAAAATGACTTCGATTCGTACGGCGTAGTCAGGCTAGGAAGAGCCGCTTATACCGTTCTTAAAATCGGCGCTATATACCGAACAATGTACGCCGGTCATTTAACGATGAACGCTGAAGATTATCAAAAATTCTCTTCCACCTGCCACAAGAAGGGCGCCGAAGAATTGTTAAAATTGTGCTTTATGAATAAAGGGGTTTATATTAAAGTAGGGCAACATCTAGCTGCCTTAGATTATTTAATCCCGAGGGAATACATTGAAACGATGAAAATTTTACATAGTAATGCGCCTAGAACTAGTTTAGAAGATGTTTATAAAGTGATAAGGGAAGATTTACGAAAAGAAGTAAGTAATTTCTTTAAATTAATGTTAAATTTCCATCAATTAATTTTTTAAATAGCCGCTTGATATTTTCGCATCTATCGACCCAGAACCAATAGGCGCAGCCTCACTTGCTCAAGTTCACAAAGCCACTTTACCGGACGGTAGTACGGTTGCTCTTAAGGTTCAACATTCCTACGTACAAGGGCACACCTTGGTCGACATGAAAAGTATGGAATATCTAATAAATCTCGTTAGCTACGTATTCCCCGACTTTAAATTTCAATGGTTCATCGATGAAATGAAACAGAACATACCGTTAGAATTGAATTTTGAGAACGAAGGGAAGAATTCCGAAAAAGTGGCGAAAATGTTTAAAGATAGTCCTTGGTTACATATACCAAAAGTGAGGTAATATCCAATAAATTTTAAAATTCCCGCTTGGCAAGGAATAAGGAATTTTTTTTAATTTAGATGGGAATTTACATCGCCGAGAATTTTGACTATGGACTATATACAGGGCGGCCAAATAAATGATTTGGAATACATGAAAAAGAATAAAATCGATCCGTTCGAAGTATCCGATAAATTAGGACAGCTATATTCGGAAATGATATTCACACATGGGTTTGTACACAGCGACCCACATCCCGGTAATATTTTAATTAGAAATGATCCGAAAGGTGGATGCGATATTGTACTCCTCGATCATGGCCTTTATGCGGTAAATATGTTATAATTTAAGCATTTTTTTAATAGCACCTCCTCTCGTGTGTTATACAAGATTAATGCAAAAAAAAATATATTCACCTTCCGACTCTGCGGGAATGGGTCTCCCTGTATACAGCGTATTCGCCTAGTGTGAGGATGGGGGTGAAAGATAATTTCATTACTTGGCAATTTAGATACACAGATATTCAAGTGTACAGGGTGAATTTTTAGAGACATTCCGCATAATAATTTGGAATTTATTTTTAAGACTTTAGATAGAGATTTTGTGACGGAATACGCGAGCTTCTGGCTTTCCATTTTGGATAGAGACAAAGAAGGAATGAAATTGCATAGCAAAAACCTAGGAGTAGAAGGTGAAGGTATGTACGGGCTATTCGCCTGCATGGTAACAGGAAGATCTTGGAATATGATAATTAATGGCATCGAAAAGTACAACGCAGCTTGTGTTGAAATAAATCATCATTAAAATTTAATAAAAATTTTTTTAGTAAGGAACCTACACTTGATGAAAAGCAACGCGTCCAAAAGAGATTACCCGAGGTTTTCCCGCATATATGCCACATCTTACAGAGGGTCAATAGACAAATGTATTTAATCTTCAAAGCTAACGGCTTAGTGCACGGAATAGAACACACCTTACAAACAAGGGCGAGAAAATGCACTTTCAAGACGATGTCACAGTGTTGCGTACGATCCGTTTACAGTCAAAAGCTGGATAACACCAAAAGTGCTTTGGATAGAATGAAGGTGACGGTTACCCAATATTGGGTCCTGTTCAAATTGAATATCTATTACACTTTTGCGAATATCACGCAGGTCTTAAAAATTATTGGTATTTAAATTAATACGTATTTTTAGGGTTGAAATTTTGTTTTATTGAAACTGTGAAATAAACGCATGCGTTCGCTTATTTTGTGCAATCCTTTGTATACAAGAGTGTTTATTATTTTAATAAAAGAATTATTTTTTGTGCCTTTATTAAAAGAGGCCCTTATTTGGAATACATTATTTGCTTTACAATAATTTGCAATTTTAGAAGTTTCTTTTTTAAATTCGTTTAAAATTTGAATATTTTTATTCCCGCCGTTTAAAGCATGCTACTTAGTTTACACAATTTTTACGTAAAATATTGCGTTATGCAACCAACATTACATTAAATTTTACGCATTCTATCATTCGCGCGCTTAATAATTTTGAATATTGGGGGGATATTTAAAAATTATGGATTTTATTTTTTTATTAATAAATAATAGGATTTACGCTAAGTTACTCATAAAAATACGTAGATTTTAATAAACGCAAAGTAAAATATATACGTTCCATTAAAAAAAATCTAGGTTGAATAATTATGATTCTTTGTAATTTTGCGTGCACACTGTAAGTGGTTCATACTGTATATATATATAAACAGAATGCAAACATTCATCTCTGGATAAGAGTAGAAAAAAATGCGACCCTAAAAAGGGCACTTCTAAAATATTTTAAACGATTTAAATTGGTAGTTTTAAGCAATAAAGAGCATATTCGCCAATTTCAAGTCGCACTATCTGCGAATATTATTTTTATTGGGAATTCCCTTAAATCGAAATTTAAAGATTACAAAGGGGGATTTTTAGGTCAAGTATACTTCATTGGATCTTGTATCGACGGATGTTGTCTCATACTACATTTTTTTTAATCTAAAAAGCAGTGCTCAAATGACTAAACTAGAATCTAATATTGTATACAGTGACGGGCAAAGTAGGGGAGATAAAGGTTTAGATACGACTATCTAAATAAAAACGCAGGCTACCACGGCCAGAGTCGGTTGAAACTAAACGTGTTCCGGGTGTGAACCGTGTCATGTCGTTTTTGTTAAAATAAAAACTCGACGTTTCGTCCACAATCATATGGGGCTTCTTCAGGAGAGGAAAAGTTGATAGGCAACAGCACGGTAAATCGTTGTGTAAATCACGCCGGAGGCGAAACTAACTGAGCAGGAAGCAGTTAATCACGGTAACTCAGCATGTGAACCATGCAATTTATCTAGATTTAGCAATTTAGCCTATCTTGCCTAACACTGATTGTATAGAGTAAATCAAAAGAAAGTTTTAGTATTACAAGTGCGTGCATATACAGTATGTCCGATAAAATATAAAAAAATAAAAGCCCATTGCATAGCGCATTTAAGCAGTTTTAATAATTTTATTAGTTGGGAGTGTTTGATTTTATTTCTTTTCTGGAAAGAAAGAAATAATATAACTTTGAAATATATGTACTTCAGTAATTGTTAGCTAGGGGTTGGTGGTTCTAATGTGTATGACGATTAAAAGGAGCGCTAATTTTAAAAATAAAGAATTCCTAAACAAAGAAACCTTCGGGGGCAAGTTAGAATTCTGAATATTGTATTCTATTTAGCCAACAAACTCTATATAAAATGAGAAGGGCTTGTACCCTCTTGTATCCCCACTCTGTTTTAAGCAAATTAGCGAATGTGATTTATAAAAAAAAGCCTTGTAGCTTTAAATAATCCTCCTTTAAATAATCCAATTTATATTTCTCCATTAAATATTTATTTACCCTATTAAGGGTCTAACAAATAAACAACATCATTATAAAACAGCAATGATTTTATTTTCTGTATAATAATAATAATTAATATATATACACATAACTGGAATTATTCTTATGAAAACAGATAGTCTCAATTACCTATTTTCCTAGTCTTTGCTCACATTTACTATACCTACTTAAAACATCGATAAATTGTTTATGATGCATATTATGATGAGATTGAATATTTAAAAATTCAGTAACAGATATTTGCCAAGGTGGATAATCGTACATACTCAACGTTTTCCCAAAAAAAATAGCTAAGTCTGGATCGGGAAATTCATAATATTCCCTTAAATTAGTATCTAACGATTGAATGCTTATCTTCTCTATATCTACCTCCTCTTGCGAAAACTTCTTGCATAGTTTCGCAAATTGTGCTTTTCCATCGTTCGGAGACAGCACCTTTATATGGATTTTTCGTCCCACGTAACCATTTTTATAAGTACCTTTATGAGTGTTGTGCCAGATTATGTGATCATTTAAATTCTTTTCGTTTTTTATCTGATCTTGAAACAGGGCCTCGGATTCCTTTAGACGCCCTATAATTAAGATGCAATTCGAGCTTTACTTACAATTTAAAAAAAAATAAATACCTTTGTAATCGTAGAAGCTAACGAAGGGTATCCCAGCAGCAATACTCCATAGTGCAATATTGGTCAAACTTTTATACGAAGGTTCTTCAGTCCCCAACAGAATTGTGATGTGCTTTGGAAGTTTGTTAAAGAATTTCGTTTGCTTTGTTATTTCACTGAAGACACTTGCATTATCGTTCGGAGGTAGTTGTAGTTTGTATTTTATATGCACCGAAATATCGTGTAAAAATTCAAAAATATTGG
>LR736862.1:12059184-12074711 GCA_902654985.2 Oryctes borbonicus
AATTTTCTTTTCAACATGGGTTCAATATCTTATGGGAAAATACATTCGTCTTAAACATACAGTCTGTTTCGAAAATAATAAATAAAAAAATCAAATCTTTCTCGTCCTCCAGTTTGCTTTCGGAGATTTTCATCGTATATACTTACACCAATTTTAGAAATCCTAACAATATTGCTGAAACGTACTGTATGTAACATAGGCTCTAGTATAGGTACTATTAAATGATGAAATGTCAAAGGAAGTGGATGAAATGGCTGCGAAATGCTGTACATTACGAGTAGAAAACGTCATAAACTGGTCGTGGGAAATGGTCGGCAATAAAGGCTTGCAATTTTTCTCTGCGTGTGACCGGCGTATATTTGGTTAATGGGAAAGTGCGGATTATGCTGTCCGAAAGAGCTTTTAGTACCGGTGCTAAATCGGCATCCTGAAAAAAAAGTACAAAGAAGTAAAACTTTATAACTATACAGGCTGTTCTAAAATTTCCCGGTTAATAATATACAAAAACAAAAGATTTTTATTTATTTACTTATTTTCAATTGTGAGTTAAGTACATATACCGTTGCTTATATAGTAAATTACATATTATTTCGGGGAAATTTTCACGCAGAATGCGACGAACATATTTTTGTTATAATCTAATTTTTCAAAAATAACCGAGCAACACAAAGTTCAATTTTTTTAAATGTTTCTATTAAATAGTTTATTTTTTCTGATTGCAACGATAATTTGAATCCAATTTACCTGTACTTTAGTATATTTCTCGAGACTTCTAATCGCCGTTTCGAAATAATCTTGACCGTACTCCCGTTTCTGCTCCTTGGATAGACGTCCCCACATTTCTCTAGCCTCGTCGAGTAGCAGTTCGTCGTTCAACCAGGAGCTGCAGGCCGTAAATTCCCCCGGGGCAACCGTAATCACATCAACACCCCTGGAACGAAGTTCTTGACGCAGGCAAGTGGCTTCGGCCTCAAGGGCGGAGAATAGGGCGCAATGAATACCGCGAATAGCGGAAGTAACTCTACACAATCCAGACGACAAGAATACGATGCGTCCGCGGGCTCTTCTCACCAAGGGGGCCATTACTTGGGTTACGCGGGTCGCTCCGACTAGATTTATGTCGCAGGCCTTCTTCACAGCCTGTAAAATTAATTTTTTTTATATTATCAAATGATTTTTGAGCAGGTAGAGCATGTTTTCGTAAGGGACCGAATATGGTCACGTATGGTAGACTTGGTTCGAAGGTTTGCAGTATTGTCAAAATATGGAATTTGGGGATTTTAACTTTTTTAATGATGCAGGAAGAATGCGCAAAAATTGTCCAAATTTCGGTGTTCGGTTAGTCGAAAATATTGAAAGTCCAAAGACCTCAATTCGTCATTGATTACAGCAATTGGGCATTCCTTACAACGAATTACGATAAAAGACCTTCGTCTATATGCGTAAGATTCATTTGAACTAATGCCTATGGACCATCAAAATTGGATCCTAGAGCAGCAGTTGCAAGTCCAGTTGGTAACGAATTTTATAAACGAATCATATTCAGTGAAAAAGCTCAGTTCCACATCGGTGGTTACGTTAATGAACAAAACCATCGCATTTGGGGACGTGAGAATCCTCGAGAGATCGTGAAGAAACCATTTTATCGTCGTCTTGCGACCGTTTGACCTTGCGACCTTCTTGAAAATGGAAATGGGAAAACCGTAACTGTTAATGGTGAATGATAATGACCAACTTTTAATGACCTCTTCTGGAAGATATGGACCTTCTTTCTTTCCAACAAGATGGAATTACTTGCCACGCATATTTGTGCGGTTATGGGCAAAATTTAATTTGAATTTAATTTGAATTTAATTTAATTTAATTTGAATATGTGCAACAAAGTAATTGAGCATTTTGAAGCAAAAAGATTGACCATCATATGCAGAAAGAGCCGCGGTGGACATTTAACAGATATTGCAATTTTAAGGCTTCTACTTTGTGTTAACGTTAATAAATTGATGAGTTTCTAAAAAGCAAAGATTTTATTCCGAATTTAAATTTAATTAAGTTTTTTTTTTGGGACACGGTCCTCGAGATATTTTCCTGAAAGGATGCAGGTATTAATTAAATTTTATATATAATTAACCTTTAATTGTGCAAAACACGTAAAAAGCTGTTAGTAAATAGTTTTCACGTAATTATCTTGAACTAATTATACTACAAACTATGAATTTTTGTAAATACAAAAAAATTTCGTGATTACACAATTTTAAACTAACAGCAAACCTTGGTACAAATGACAATCTTGTACCCGTTTTTATGTAATTAACTATTTATATCTGTGCATGAATCTAGATATTTTTTTTTTGCAGTAGAGCATCATAGAATCATAATAAAACGTAGTTTATATTTGAAACTTGATCTATTTTTGTCTTTTCCTCGTATAAAATGAATTTTAGCCTTTAGCTTTAGAACATTATATAATTGAGAACTTCCTATCGGGATCCTTTGGGCGCTAATTAATTATAGTAATTAAGAGCACATATGTAGTTTACAATTAAAACGCTTTTCAGTTATTTGTTGTTATCATTTAGATAAATATTAATTTATAAATACGCTATTTTGAAGGTCAAAAATATTTGAACCTGTTTCTCTAAAGTAAGCTTAACTTGTAATCATGCATCCCGTTAATTTTAAATAATAATTATATTCGAACGTAACTACCGGGTGTTGCAACAATGGAAAAAGTGGAATATAGAGCACTGGTTAAATATTTGTTTCTGAAAAAGAACTCGAATGATGCGGTAGAAGTTCATTGTCGAGCACTAGGAACATTTTCGAGGAAGAATGTCCAGGTCGTCCATATGAGGTCACCGTACCATAAATGACCAGCACACCAGTCTAAGAAAATGAGGTTTTCACGGCCAATCGGCGTCTAAGAAGGTCAAAGCCACTTTTTTGGCCAGCGAGATCATGGTCACAGTGTTTTGGGTTGTACGCGGTATAATCCATGTTGTTTACCTTGAAGGGGGCAAAACGATTAATGGGGAGTCTTAATTATGCCAACTTATTGGATCGTTTCAACAATGTAGTGAAAGAAAGACGTTCGCATTTGGCTAAGAAAACAATTCTGCTTTATCAAGGCTCACTTGTGTCGTCGTCATAGTAAAATTGCTCCCGTCCCTGGCATATTTACTACGTTTAGTTTCCAACGATTACTTCGTATTTTCGAAAATGAAACAATGGTTCGAAGTAGTTGCGGGAACAAAGCCCTATTTTGCATGGTTGGAGAAATCATATTTTTTAGATGGGATACAAAAGATAGAAAAATGTATTTATCGAACTCCCATTGTGTATTGTAACACAATTTTCTTCCCAAAAAGAGAATATCCACCAGTGAGAATGTAGCTCATGTAGTTTTTAGTCCAACTGAGATATTCAAGTTAGCCATTACCGAACAATTTTTTTCTTGAATTACTGGAGCTACATCGTCCACCAAAGTGTTTATCCAGTCAGTGATTGATAAAATTAAACAGAATATATTATTCTAAAGGTGGTAGTATTGGTTTAGCTCTGATTACGATGAAAATGTAGTTATTGCTTTCTATATTATGGATGCGAATTTGGTTCACTGCGGTGAATTTTATAAACTTTTTGGAGCTTTTTCATAGATGCGTCAAAGACATTTTGTTTGAAAGAATTTGAAATAATCTTTTCTATTTTCTACTAAAATTACAGAATTATGTACAACGGTGAAATTGTAAAAAAATTGTTACGATTTCTTTAAAATGATTCTTAATTTCTTGGGATAACATCAGAGATTGCATCTAACTTGTACCTTGTATAATAATTTCCGTATTTTCTTCAGCTACTTTCCTTTTATAAAAACAACTGAACGCGATTGTCCTAACCAGGGAAGACAAATGTGCAAATCATAAATAAGTAGCTTACGAAGAATATAACGACAATGAAATTCTTGGAGTCAAGGTGCATTTTTTATGTTGGGGCAAATTTGATGCAAGAGTCCGAAAAACTTGAAAAAAACAATTGTCAGCAGACCAATAAATTTATCATATCTTGAATTAAAGCGCAGATTTGCATAACGCCAACTGAAGAATTTATAGATTTTCCACGATGCTAAATTATAGGATTTGTTAATGAGATACATTGCTTGCGCAAGAACGTACCTGTGCGGACGTTAGTAATTTTTTTAAGAAATCGCCAAGACAACTCTAATTTACATACTTGCGTATTTATAATATATCAACATGTATGACGCAAGTGGATTAGCATACCTGGGGTTTGGCCCAATTAATCATATACCGGAGTTTAGTCTTAAAATTGTTTTTCTTACAGTATTTATGCTAATACCATTTAAAACAAGTACTTCAAACAAACAAAAATGTATCTTTTTCATGCTTCATTGTTAACAAGTTGAAAAGATTGAATCAAACTTAGTCCATAATGTCATTTTCCAACATCAAAATTTCGATTTTTTGTAAATTACTTGCTTTAATGAATTTTATCATCAATTATGTTTGTTATTCTGCCTGTTATCCCATTTTATTGTATAACAAGTTTCTATTGTTCCCATCAGAATTTCCGCCATCGATGCTGCTATAGGCGCATCGTGAGAAGCTGTTCAACATTAATCAAAGCCTGTTTGCTTCAATAAATAAGCAAGGTAACATGAGAGCTTTAATGTTAGCGAGCTGGAATCTTTTTTATTCCTAAGAGGAAGGTTTAAAGAGACCAAAACAATGAAAAGCTCAGAAGCTTCTTCTCTTTGGGATGGCCACATTAATTTCAAAATTAAATAACTGATTATCAATAATATCTTCCTTTATTAATACATTAATATATTTTGTCCCGATCCTATTTGTTTCGGTTAGTGAAAATTAGGTTTCCGAAAAACGAAAAGCCTTTCAAAGGCTTCCGTGGCCAAGTTTGCCTACCGCTCTAAAGCAAATAAAATACAATAAAGCTTAAAATTAAAAAAGAACTGTTTAAAATAATTCGCTGTAATTTCTAGATTAATTTGAGTTCCTATCTTAAATAAAGAATTTTTATTTTAAATAATATTTAAAATGAATTCATATTTTAACGTCTTCCTTTCATAAAACATTTATAAAACTGGACTTCCTCTAGATATTTTTAAAGTTTAATGTAAGTTTGAAAATTACGCGCATTATGAATTAAAAAAATAGTCGTCAGGATGACTATTTATAGCCTTTAACATTTGGAATAATATTTAGCTCGCTTTATTTACGTAAGCATTAAATTCCCCCCACATTTTCATTTAACTCGTTGTACCTAACGAAGTTGTATATTTTACATTAATAGCTACTTAAGACGACAGTAAAATATGTTAATGTGACATTGAGATGCTTCAATAACACAATTGCAAAATTTAGGCGATTAAAATGTTCATTTCATGGAAAAATTTTTAAAATAATAATCTCATAGAAAAACTCAGAAAAGGATCAATTGATAATTGTAGGAGGAACCCATCTTCCTTCTTTGCAGGTACAGTTAACTTTTCAAAGATTTTAAATAGGATCATTGAAATTCACGACCAGCTTCAAAGAACAGAAGAAGAAGGAGAACAACATTTTCGAAGAATAGCTTGATTACTAAAAAGTACCCAGAACAACATCAAGAAACCAAGACATATAGGCTTGGTTGAAATCAAATAGTGTTATCTGCGGTTCGACCCGAATATTTTTATTTAATTCGTTGCAATAAAGAGATGCAATTACCATTTGGGCTCAAATAAAAAATGAAGTAGCACCCAAGAATCATCGTGTTAAGCATTTCCCGATTCAGAGGTGCTAAGTACGCATCATACAAAATAAATCAAATTTATTGCATTTAGATTCTCTTTCTCTTACGGTCCTGCAGAGTTTATCGCATCAACATTTTATCTGATTATCTTAGATTGCACGTATACCTAGTTTGTTTTTCTTCAATTTTTCTTGTTACATTTTTTTAGGGCAAAGATGTTCAATACAGGTCAAATTGAATAGGCCTTGGTCGATGTTTCAACATTACCCCGTTTCCTTTCCTTTTAGACAATTCTTATTTATTTCCAATGCAAAATTGTATTTAAATACAATGCGAATATTCAAGCATGTAGGTACACGAGTCTTCCAATAAATTATGTATTGTCAAAATATACGGCAGTTTATATAGCCGTTGGATATTATCAGATATTTGGAAAATTATGAACTCTGCAAACATCAATCCGGCAATTTGTTGTTTGTATCTCAGTTACGATAATCTGAATAATACTTTGATATTGATGGGGTAATAAATAATGCATGACAAAAACAAATATCGGTGTTATTTACGTAAAATTTGCTTCTAGAAGTTCAATTTTTCTAACAATTAAATAAAATTGCCTAAAATCGAAATACGGCGGAAGAGTATGATTTTAGAAGAAGAAATCATTTCTATTAGAGACGATTACTGCGTATAAATTACGCTACAATCAAGTTTACCACGAATAATCCTCCAGGAAGTTTGGAAATTGTGTTAATTAGACATTTATGAGGGATAAAATTTATTATTTTGAGATACTTTCAAGAACTTTTAGACGCATTGTGATAATTAGAGAAAACATCCTTTTATACAATTGGTAGCTAACAGGATACGGACAGTTTAAAAAAAAATCATTATTATTCTTGTATAAGTCATTAATTTGGTAATTTTATACACTACGTTAGTAGCTGTTAAAGCTTATGACGCCAACTGATGATATTTATAGTTATGCTAATTTACGTTTAATTGCAAGAACTATTATTAAAAGCAACCCATGCACCTTTTAATAAGAACAATCTGGAAAGGTACACAACACGAAGAAGCCGGTCAACTAAAAAGCATATACAAACTATTTAACTTGGAGGATAATTTTGAAGAGAAAAGAATTGGACGTGCGTTTTCGTGTTTTGGATGCGGTGAACGTGGTCGTAAGAAACTTCAGAGCCCTGGATGAGGATATACAGCACCAGAAAGGAGAAAATAGCTCAAGTAGAAGCGTTAATTTTATCGAACAAGGAGAAAGAATTATTCAAAGGCAAAGACTAAGACGGAGCTGGAGTTAAGGAAGTTGGCGAAGACGAAGAAGAAATGAAAAGTATGTTTATGTGCGAGCAATGAAGTAAGGTAGATGGAAAAATTTTCATTATTTTAATAAGCTTATGCTATACATGATATTCGTAGAGATTGCCGTATTTGGCAACGAAATACTTCTTTGCTTATGTAACATCTACGTACCTCATACGGAATCCATTCAATTTCACCTAATGCGAAGTAGTTAGCGGCGTGTATAACTGCCCATAGACCGGACGCGTCATCTGGTAGGTGTTCAACAATATACAAGGAGGCCGCCAATATTTGGGTCTCGGAAGAGACATCTAGCTGCAGGACGTGCAATCGCCCGGAAGATTCTTCCTTCAGGTCATTCGCGTAGGGGTTGTCCTCTATACTCTGGAATCCGGCGAATACGGTGAAACCTAGTTCGTCCAAGTATCGTGCGAGGGCGTAGCCCATACGCGAATCACATCCTGTTAGGAGAACGGCTTTTCCGACTATGGCTATCTGGAAAAGGAATTACATGAATTTCTTTTTAAGGATTCGCCCTATGGAACATTTTTTTTTTTAAATATTGAATTCACATTTTGGCCATGTATTTTCGGATAAAACTTGGCTAAAATGCAATTTCCATCTGTTTCTTTTCGATTTTGGGAGAAATCATGTTGTTCTCTCACGTTTGTTAAAAATATATTGAATTGTGGCAACGAAACTCCAACAGAGGAGGCTGTCTACAAGTGGCTTGCGGAATTTCGTCGTGGTCGTGCTTTCGTCAGTGATGAATTTCGTGAAGGTTGATCAGAACTGGGTATTGTTTGTGTGCATCGATTCTTGGGCATATCGAAGACTGCAGCACATTCGATTTTGCATGAGCAGTTAAATATGAAAAGAATTTGTTCGCGATGGATTCCACATAATTTGATCCATTCATAAAAAAAAGCTTGTTTCAATTGGAATAAGGAAATGCTCAAAAAATTCGGCACGAGCCGGAAAATTGAGCAACAATCAATTGTTTGTCTGGATTAACATCTAACAAAGAATAGCGATATACACATCGCATTATCTGTTTTCTGTTAGAAGTGTGCCTATTGAAACAACATTAATCATCGGTGAAAATTGTGCGGCGTTAGTAGGTTTCTTTTTAGTTTAGTTCATATAATTGTGATTAAACAATACAATAACGTTTCTAATCCGCATTAGTCTAAAGAAACAAACGATAAAGTCGACTAAAAGAGATGATCCCAAACCCGAATATTGAAAAAATTATGAAACTGTGGGAACATACACTGCGGGTACAGGCGATATTTTGGAAACTTCAACAGTTGTAGTGAAGGGAAAAGATTCTTTATAATTAAAGCGGGAAACCGAAATTTAACAGGTGACACAAATTGCGACGTTTAAATGCCCGTGCAAACAAGTCCGCGATACTTTAATTCGGATAAAAGCCGAAGGAAATTACAGCAAGTCTAGTTTTACATGATTTGGCAACGCTTACTACATCTATTTTTCACAATATGACAAAACGTTTTTAATCAAATTGGTGCGTAATTAATTAAGCTTTTTAATAAAGCATTTAAAATCATAGCTGATCCTGGAGCTTTTACCAGCTAATTCAAAATTTAAAGTCCACAAGTGGAAATAATGGAATATTCTTACGTAGTGAAAATGCTATTTGCTTTATAGTACTGCTGGAAGTAGTTTTCGCTTGAGACCTTGTTTTTTTTTTATATAAAGTAGGTATGCATACATGTAATAAAAACACACATAAAATCTGTCTTTAATTATTCTTTTGGCCGAATGTTAAACATTACAAGGAAAAGAAAAACAGTGATGAGTGTATTATAAATGACTTTATTATTAGATCAGATTCGACAATAATATAATATTAGCTTGTTCCCATCAAGTTTATTATATCCTAAAACAAGTGCTAACATAACATTTTTTATATTGCAACATATAATAACATATTTTGCATGATGATGAAACTTCTCAAAATAATGTTTAAAATACAAGAATTTGTCACACCATGAACATCGTATGATGGCATAGCTGCCGCTGATAGAACAACGGGAAGAATTCACCAAATCTTCACAACATTACCATTACTTTAATGTTATGTAAAAAGAAATTGAATCAAGGAAGACAAAATCGGCATAAAAACGTACCTAAAACAAGCATTTTTATTTACTAAATAACTGCAAACAGGGTGACAAATATTTTGCATTGAACATAATTTAAAACTTAAATAACTACAAGATTATTTAATTTTCTTTGTTTTTGAGAAATTTATATATTGGTTTCTGTTCCGATGCTCCTAAAATAAATTAACCAACTAGAAATACGAAACAAACCAAACCAAAAGATTTTCTTAAAAATCTCGAAAACGACTCGATCAATTTCAAAAACTAATCGCCAAAATGCATCATTTCAAACGACTCGATACCCCTTTCCGTTTAAGATTTTTAGGAGGGTAGCTCCCTGGAGCAGCGGGTTAAAGCGGGTGAGTCAATTTTTGCATAAAAAGTTGTCCCCCTCGATAATACGTCTTGCGTGTTCCAGGAAATTTTTCAAAAATTTCCAGATTTCCAGAAATTTAGGGTGGAAGTTTTCAAATGAACACCCGGTATATATCCAAAGCACAATTTCATATTGAAGAGCAAATATCAAAGTTCAACCTATTTTTACTGACAAATACAGACGATAATAATCATGCTTAATAGTGGTAGGATGCTACCATGAGCCACAATCCATCTTTGTCCTGCAAACACACTGTATACGTTCATCACAATATACAATAGGCCAAAACTATTTCATTGCTGGTAGGTTGTTTAAAGCTTGAACATGTGTTTCAGCTTGTTCCTGTTTTCGAACCAATTTCTCGCAAACGCGTTTCCCTGAAATAGCTGCTATGCAATTCAGAGAAAGTGAGCTTGCCTGGATAATATTATTATTAAACAATTATAGTTTTCGAAAAAGCTTTTATTGTATTTGAAATATAGAAAGTACGAGTAAATTAAACAAAGCAAACCGCTAAAAAGAACAACCAAATCCCAAATATCAACAAAACCATTTGATTTTTTGTATGAGAATGTACGCGTCAAATCTGTTGGCGAGGGAGGTGAAGGCTTTGGGAATTGGATATTTACTTCTATTTTTCTCGGAGGCCAAATCGACTTGTAGTAATCTATAAAAACGTGAACTTTGTATTAATTTACGTTGCTTATTTATCTAGTTAATTGAAGATTGATTGGAATATAATTACGGAAATGATCGATGTTTATAATAAAAACCCAATTAAAAGTTAGAAAAAGAGGTTTCATTAAACAAATGTCCCAGCAGATAAATTTTGCACTGTTCTAAATACGAACATAAATTTAAATAAGGATTCTAATGCAGTTGTAATTTGGGGCTACCTCTCAAAGCTAATAGCAGCATGCTCATTAACGGTTTGGGTTTTTAATAAATCACGCGTGATGACATGCAAATACACAGCTGCGAACGTCAATATTTTTTGGCCGATAAATATTCTTCCAAACACGTTTTTTGGGTGTAAAATTCGTACGAACGCGAACATTACATTGGCCAAATAATCCTGCAATGGTGACGGGAAAATATGACGTTCTAAAGTAAACCAGACGAAATCGTTATTAGAAACCTAATATTCCTACCTCAGGTTATAGGTCTTACATACATCAATAGAATAGGTACTTAAATGGGTTCGTAAGTAATAAAAGCAGTTTAAATTTTTCTTTATTCAGCTTCAAATGCACGGTTCGTAACTCTGATTTATAGCTCACGTGGAATCGTTGCAAAATTATGATCTACGAGTCATATTTTATTATCGTGGTACATTAAAGTGCCTGCACAGCTTGTGTGAGGAAAGTTAAATGTTACCCTTTCTCATATTTACGAGAAATATTCTCCATTCGGAAAGAACCTTGACATTTAGTTAGCATGTATATTATATCCTCTTGATGATTTTCCTATTGAAGAACTAATTAGAGCTATGTTGTTTTAAAAAAGCTTGGTTTTACTTTGTTATAATTCCAAATGATTAGTCTAGAAAGGTTTTGATTTTTCTAGGATTAACAATCAACAGAGGCCAAGTACTATGAACAAATAGAGGGTCAACCCCTTCTTCCCTTTCAGAGCTAACTTGTTCGAAACTATCAGGGTTTTAATTAGAAACAATAAAAAATTGGAAATAGACATAGATAGAAGGAAAACAAATACTAATTATGACCGATTCTGACCACAACGCAAAATGGCCGCGATTAATTCAAAAACTAATTAATACATTGCTAAAATGCCCTTTGAGTACAAGTAGGTGCAATAAAGAATTAAATTAATAAAAAATTTTGCTATGTACAGTTGTTACTCTTCTACAGACGTCGATTGCATTCTTGAGAAAGATCAAGGACTCGGCGGAGGAACTCGGCGTAAAGCTTTTTGGGATCAAGTCATGAACCTGTGTTTCAATTCTCGAAATATATTCAAAAAAGGTTCTTGGCAATTCAAAAGATAAACCGGATATAAAGGAAAGGTCAAGAATTTCTAAAATTGTATATAGTGACTGCAGTAAAGCCCATATTCAATGAGCACATTAGACGCTACCGATACGAAAGGATAGAATCGTCAAGTGTAAAACGAAACTGGGCATAATACTAAATTAGAAAACCTGAATTTGATGAATAATGCGAGAATTAGGCGCTTACGTAATTATTTACATGACAAGGACAATAAATTTGATGGATAAACAGACCGTTATCATACTTAGTTCCGTTTGATTTATTATGGTAAGGCGGATACATGTTCAACGTTTCCTGCTACCGCGACAAGAGACCCTATCGTCTATTTTCTCGTATTTTTCGCAATAAATTTATCTAAAGATAAATATTCTTCTCTCGAGAGGAGGAATAGAACACGCACATTAGAGTCTTTTCTCTCATGATTCAGTTGTATGGTTGATAATGAAAATCCATCCATCCTCGAAATAGCGGTCTAACTAATTAAACTTGTGCGGTGCGGAATGTGCCGAAACGTTAGTGTTATTAATCAACATTTTCTTTATCAAACCACCCTTTTTTTGCAAGATTTTACCTATTTTAGTGACACCTAGTAACGTTTAAGTCTTAAGATATTTAGTTCTTAAGTTGTTAACGTATAGCAGCGATCACCTCTTATCAATGCAATTTATTACTCTCACATGCTACTGCTACACATTTTTAATTTGTACCTACACGCGGCTAATATATTGAGATGTTAATCTATTAAAATGTCGCTTGTTAGCGCCAATAGCGCCAAGCTTATTATTGAAGCGACATCTTTGATATTAATGGTTTGAAACTGAACGTTTCACAAGTAAAAATGAGGGTAACGTTAAAAGAATTTCATTCATTTGATCTTTAGTTGCAGCGGTATAGATACATGAAGTGGACTATTTAGGTAGTCAAAGTTGGTTGTATATTTGCCCATGAAGTTCTGGAGGATTTGGTGTTAAAACTGTTTTCTTTGAGGCTTCTTTTGAGTGACGAAAGAATTGTCAAATTATTTTGTAGAATCTTTCAAGGACAAATGACTTTTATTTCCATGATGATGATAATGTTAAATTTCATATGTATGTATATAACGAGAAAAAAAAAAAAAAAATAAGATGTAACTCATTAAAAAAGGGGGATACATATAGGAAATCAGGCGGAGTTTAGGCTATCACCGAGGTGACTTCTTCTCTCTTTTCTTCCTCTCAATCATTTACTAAATTAACTTAAATCTAAGAGAATTGTTATATAATAAAAACGCATGCTGAGTTACTATGAACAACTGCTTCCCGTTCAGTTAGTTTTGCTTATGGCGTGAGTTACCGTGCTAACTGTGACCTACTGCCTTCTCCTGAAGAAGCTCCATATGATTGTGAGCGAAACGTCGAGTTTTCGATTAACCAAGACACGGTCCAAACCCGGAACACGTTTAATTTTAACCGATTCTGGCCGTGGAAACCTACGTTATTATGCTCTTTAATCGTATGTTAATATTGTGCACATCCCTTTTGAATTTGATTTTGTCGTAAAGGTGTGGTGGTTGGAGGGTGACGAACAATGTAGCTCAATGCAAAAGTCTTCCATTTTTCGTGTTCGACCATTTTAAGTTTTTTAATTTGTGAAAGATTTGGTGTCTACGGCTTATGGCGAAGAAGAGACCAAGACAAGAATTTGGAACTCTTAAAATTTTAACAGTGTTAATGGCTGGAATGGAGATGTTGTATAAGTTAATACAGAAATTGAAATTGTTGAAGCTCTTTTGTTCTTTGTAACATATAAAACATATTATTTATTGAAATTCAACTGGTTAGCAAGTATGACCTAAATTCCTCACACTAGATTTTAAGGTGATCTCCACAATCTTTATTGTGTTCTGGAAATTCGGAATAGTCCTAAAATTTTGGGGCCCAAATACAGTTAAATCGGATTTTGATACATTTGAAGACGCGAAATCGTGGATTTACCAATCTGTTGCATAATTCTTCATCTGGGGAACTATTTGGGATAAAATTTTTGAAGAATTTGTTAATGGCTTCGGGACTTTTTAAATGATTTAGTATTTATTGCGTTTGTTCTTCTGATATTTGTTTTTTTTTTTTTATTATAACTACAACAAAACGTATATAAATATCTTTGGAATTGGTGGTTCTTTATTATTTCTGTACGCCTTTTTGTTATGAACATTTATAACCTTTTTAGTTTATTACCTTGTTTTATGCTTAATTCTATATAAGCAATACAAAGTGAAAGGTAAATCACTTTTTGCGGAAGAATTTTGCGGAAATTCCAAGTTATTTAAATTTTTTAAAAATAATTCTTTCAATGTAATATCCTGTGCTTAACAAAAAATTAGTTCTTTAGCGTTACTAAGTAGTGCAGTGACTTATATATGTTATGTATAGAGTCGCTTTACTAAGTAATGAACTGTTGCTGGTAAATCCAAATGAGATTATTCGAATCAACACAACAGTATCGGTAATTCCCGCAGCATACAAGTTTAATTAATTAATCCGGGACGGCCGTTTCGAGGATTAATTAATTAAACTTGTGCGGTGCGGAGTGTGCCGATACTTTTGTATTGTTTGCCATACTACGCCACAGTCCTTGCTATCATTAATGAGGTTATTCCAATTTTAGAAATTTTACACCTTTTAGTAATAGCCTGTAGTAGCGTACATACAATTTTTGTGTGATGTTGAGAGACACCGCCTGTAATAATTGCAACTGGAAAGATTTAGCTTCGTTAAATGAACGGAAAACTTTATCACGAAGCATTTGCATTTGTTTAATCATTTCCATGATATAATCTAGATTCACAGAATCTGATGCTAAATATTAAATAAAATATTATTAATGTCATTGCATTTTTTTGGTAATGTCTACAGTATAAGGTAACGGTTGATAATTTCATTTAAAAATACAACTCACTCACCACCTGTTAGCGATTTATATCGGATATCTACGACAAATATAGTTGTATTTTGGAAGAGCTCCAATAAATATCATAAAACTCCGCAACTTGTCCGGTAATTTTTCAAAATTAATTTTCCTGATAAAAGATTTAGCAAAAGGAATCCGCGTAAATCTGTCGAAATCTATTTACGACTGGGTAGTTGTCGCTGTAAATCTTTTTGGATGTGTTCCCGTTTTTTGATATTCTGCGGCGACGTCATCGATAATTTTATTTTTTTATACGAAGCTATGTTTACACTGTTCACTTATATTATTCAAAAATATACCATTTACTTAATACGTATTCTTACAGTTGATCGATTTTGATAGAAGCACGTTTTTCCTTTATTCAATTTAATATTTAGGATTTCCTCCACAAATCCCGTGTAACTATCTCATTAAGTAAGGGAGATTGGTGGTACTTATAACAAAATTTGATTTCTAATTTATTGCGCCTAAAATAATTGAATTGTTTCTAATTAAAAATATAATTTAGAGTACAATATGCCATAGTTGATTTTTATGAAAGATAAATAATGTTTTTTAAAACAACTGAAAACACGCAAGCCAAAGTAAAGAAGAACTTTGGCTATAGCGTCTACAACAAACTGACCAGACGGAATTATCTTCAAATGACCCTTTTGAAAATTTCTCGCTGTTCGAATGCATCATAACGTTCTTCCTTTTCACCCTTTTTTTCTTTTCCTTCCTTCCTTTCCTTCCTTCCTTTCCTGTTTTCTAACTTCTGTCACGTCTTTTTCTTCCTCAAGATAGATACGCCTTTCTTTTTATATATTTCTTTAAGTAACTTCTTTTCTCTGGAGTCTGTAAGAATTGGTGTTGTTGCTTTTGGAAATGGGCGAATTTCTTCCGGAGAACAGCTTCCTTTCCTTCCTTCCTTTCCTTCCTTCCTTTTCTTCCTTCCTTTCCTTCCTTCCTTTCCTTCCTTCCTTTCCTTCCTTC
>LR736862.1:12084653-12138331 GCA_902654985.2 Oryctes borbonicus
TTTTTTTAATTAATAACAACCTCTTGTAACGTATGACCCAGAAAATTATGTTCGACACAAGAAATAACATTTGAAAATACTAACCCTGTTTTATTACCACATCGCCGTACGATAATTTGCTTTTGCGTATGAAACAAGTACAGAATTTTATATTTATTTATGGGAAATGCGATAATGTGATATGGATGACATGTGATACCTTTGCCGTTCGATATCCATGAAAGCAGAAGCCGCAGTTAAACGAATAACATAGAATTTGAAGAACTTCGGATCGATCACGGCGAAAATTCAAAAATGGGTGTAAAGATCCGACTAACTCGGAACATTCACGTGTATATTTATCACGCGTGGGCTTCATCGAATATTAAATACAAGCGGCTTTTCGTTGAAGATATCAAAGTCAACACCTTCCAGACATTCGATAATTATTTAGGTATGGCTTTGATGTTTTTAACTCTTATTTCCGCAAATATTTTGATAGTAAGTCGGTAAGATGGCAAATAAATATAAAGAGGAGGCCTTTAAATTAAACAAACAGAACTTCCTTAGTCAATATTTGGTAATTGGGAATCAGAAAAGCCCGTCGCGTCGGTTGTAAATTTACAGGGGTATAATTGGACGGCTAAGCATAATTAATTAGGTCTGTATTTATAAGCGCGTAGATTGAACGGTTTTCATCGTCTCTTTCCGGAAATCATCGCTTCTTTTTTTACCGTATATAGTACTGTTCAAAATTATCGGCGCATGACTGCTGCTATTACTGGTCTTACGATCTTGGTTAAATTGCCAATCTTGTAGTGTTTTTTTCCATTGATTGTAATTACCCGGAAACGCCTTGTATATTTAAAGATACATATAGATAAAGTATTCCGAGTTGGAATGAATACACTGGCTCCAATAAAAAATGCACCACCCCAAAATTGTTGAAGTATTTCTTTGAAATTTTATAAATGTATTTATAAACGTTAACTTTAACGATTGTTTATCATATTCCATTGGTCTAGTTTGTTTTCTAGCATTTACAAAAGCCAGAGCACTGTTCTCTGGTGTGTTGTGAAGAATTCATATTCCATCAGCAGTAACGAATTGACGCCAAAACTCCTTCGGATCTAGCGGAAAGCTTCCTTAGATTCAAATTCTTAAATTATTATGTACCCGGTTAATTGGGACGCCCACAGCCTCATCAATCTCACGCACTTCCAATCTCCGATCATTCATTACAATTTTTGCAATCATTTCTGATGTGATGATTTCATTAGGACCACCTGAATGTTCTTCTCGTACGGCCGCGTAATTGCATTTTATAGTCGATAATAAACGTGCAGATCCCGATAAACTTCACTTTTATCTCATCATCCGTTTTCTTTCTCAAAAACAAATATTTAATCACTGCTTTGAATTCGATTGTTAAATCACAAAAGTTGTTCACATTAAGTGGCTCTCATTCACAAAGTAACTGATTTATTTCTATGAAAACTTGACAGGATTCTTGTTAAAGGTTACTTTTACGAAGTCTAGTTATTTTAATTCTATTAGCGCCATCTCTTGCCAAGGCCAGGCAATTATCTAACACCTCTCGTATTAATTTTCCTGCATTGGTATAGACATTCTCGTTTCAGCTCAGTGTCAAAACCATTTCATGTCAACAACTGCCTTTGCATTAGAGGAATACACATTTATGCAATTTCCATATTTCAGAGTGAAAGTTGCAGTGCGATTGTGTGCGGTATTAGGATAGATTTCACAGAAGTAACGTCGAGAAAAAGTTGTTAACTACCAGCCACTTAGCTGAGGTTAATGCTGTTGAAAACTAGAATTAAAGAATGAAATGTTTGTGGTTGCATCCTACGCAGGTGTTGTAGAAATTAGTTCATGGAAATCTTATGAATTTAGGAAAGAATAGACCATTATCATAGCATCTTGAAAATTGAAAATTAAATATTTTAAGCGTCTAAACTAGTTTCAAATTTACCGATTTTCGACCATTTGGCCAAGCATCGGTTGTTGGAGATTCAGGACAACTATTAACCGGTGTTCAAAATGCAGCTGTTAACGCTCATATGCAAACCATTCAAGAGATCTTCAACATTGTGGGATTATTTTATAGCACCTGTCAACGGATTTTGTTTGAAGAATTGACCATGAGAAGGAACGCAGTTTTTGGCAAGGACCAACATGGCAAACAACCAAGGCTCTCCTACGAGTTTTTGTTGCTTTAAATGTAATGGATTTAGAAGAATTAACTTTGGGATAAAACATCCAAGAAGCTACGGCGATTGTCTTCTTTCTGAACGGACAATATTAGTAGTTATAGTTGTACCATTATGGAATCATATTGAAATAGTTTATTATCGTGTGCACTATTATTTGGCGTGGGATCTTTGAAAAATTTACGATCATTCGTAAAATTTGTAACGATGTACAATTGTTTGGTGATAGGATCGAAGAAATAGAAACGACAAAGAAATTGCTGGCGTTAATAGAAATGTTACATAAAACCAAGTGGCAAAATTTACAATGTTTCTTACAATACACAAATGTCCCAATAAAAAAAATGATTTAAGTGCTCCAAAGCCATGCTGTGGTAACTTTTGTTGTATGAAATGCATGCAAACGTATTAATAGCCTGTAAACCAAAACAAACACTTGTTTTAGCGCCTATTTCTAAAGCCGTTTACATCGTAATTAAATTTTTTATATCCGTACATCCTGAAATAGCATCGTTTGTACTAATAATGCTTTATCTTTATCCGTAACTACAATTGTTTTTCTTCACATAAACCTGAAATAGAGATATTGAATTTCGTTACTCTCTTATAGTTTTCTCAGTTTTGCAAGATATTCTTTAAATAGCGCGATATATGATTGATTTCTTCGTGTATTATTTTGTCAAGTACAATGTACACGATATGCAACGTAAATACACGAGGAAATCAAGGCCTTGCGTTTGAGGAAATGGTTTACACATATTTCTATGAAATTTTCCATTTAACCTTGTATTGTCTCCTAAAAAAAAAAGAAAAAAAACAGTTCATTATTGTTGTTCTCTTAAGTGAGAACGTTTTGAACAATTGCTCGTAATAGATGTACTCGTTTACATTATTTTGAAAATAGAATCTTTTCTGAATAGTTTAAAATCAATTATTTCAGATAATGTTCCCGAGTTTTTATATTTTGAGTATTATTAATCTTGGCACCCGATTGACTCGATAAACGCCCAGGGCTTAAGCCTTTTCTTTTATTTTAGCGTAACTTCCAATTTTGCACGGTTTATAAAAAGCGTCGGGTTTGAAGATCGGCCAAAATCTTTTTCTAAACACTTTAGAAAATGTTAAAAGTCCCAAGGAACATGCAAACGATCCGCAGGACGGGGTGCCTATTTTTGTTCTACCTACAGCGGTTTTTAAGCGCTAAATCAGCCACACATCTTAATCTATTTGGAAAATAGCCAGCGACGAAGGATTTATATTAATTTACCAGGGAGTAATCAGCGCGAGTATAGGAAGATGCTAGCTGCATATTATTTCGCGAGCATTTTAAGATGTTTAAAAATATCTTCTTGCGCCGTTTGTAAATACAAATCTGTCTTACAGTGACTCATTTTTGATTTCTTGGAATAATATAATTTAAAAGCTCACTAATCATGGTGGAACAATTTCGTGTTAATAAGGATTTAATTGTGCTTCGATTCGACTTTTTTTTCAAATTAAAGGCGAATCGAAGCTTCAAAAACCTTCACACAAAAACGGGCACACACCCATAATAATTTGAAATTATGCACCGCCGGATATGCAGTGCTACGTGCAGCTTTGGTTGTATAAACAATCGAAGATTTGTCGAGCTTCGATTCCTATTTATTTTGAAAGCGATGGTACATAGAAACGACCGCCAAAATAAACACAATAGATCTATTATATAATGTTTGCTTTTCCAATTTTTCATCCACAGCTGTAAATACTTACAGTATATGAGGTACTAATGTTTGGCTTAAAGTTTTAAAAGTAAATTAGATTTGTTTATAAGCGTAACGGTAGCAAAATGAACAAGATATTTTAGTGAAATTTTTATTAGCTAAACGCCTTAGTCACTTTTACGTCAGTAAGCCGGCCTTTAGTAGTGTGGGATTGGCGATGAAATTCAACTAAATAACTGCTTTTTTTCCATTTTGATAATGATATCGTTGAAATTTTTTGTTTGAAGTTCTCCTAGAATAAAAGTACTCTTTCCTAAAATTTATGAGCGGAATATAAACGTTTTTTTTTTTTGTTAAATTTTATTGTCCGAAATGATTGAATTTTTCAACTTGATCGAAGTACATTAACCAAAGCAATTGTTATATAATCCAATTTACAGTTCATCGTAAAAATTTTTATTGAAGTCCCGGACAATCATAGAAAATAAATAGAATGTTACGAAGAATCATGGTGTTATTTTGTTAGACACCCCAAAGATTGAAGATTATGGAAATAAATTTTATTAAATCAAAGCTTTTCCAAATGGATGAGGTAACTATTGGAGGAAACTAGCTTAAAAATATCCAAGGCGACGATCGCAAAGTACTTCTCATGTTTACAGTTAAAGTTATAGGCGCTTGGGTCGCATACTTAACAAAGAATCATGGACAGATTCTAGGATAAGAAAGTACATTTAATTCTAGGTTTAAGTTAAATTCTATTAAATGAAATAAATTTGATCCAATAAATACTTAAAAATTTATTCCCATTTTGTAGATTCTGTTACACCAGTGGTTCCCAAAGGGATTCCTACAGACCTCTGGTGGTCCTTACGATCGCTAAGGGGGCTTGCAAATTAAAGTCAATTTGGAGGTACATGGACAATTTCGGGGGCTCCGCGGAAGGTTTAATATTAAGTAAAAGAATTGGGAATTATTTTCATTATTATGAAACTTAAAATAAAAAAGCAATAAATAAATTGTTAGTTAATTTTTACGTTTTCTCTATGTAGGTTTGAACTGGAATGGAATCTCGTAATAGCTGGTCTAAAATATTGAGTTTTTTTTTTTTAGGGGGTTCATGGTCAGGGGTCCATAGGCACAATAAGCTTGGAAACCGCCCATGATGAATCTATAAGTTTTCCAATTGTCGGAATTTTAATATATTCATGTTCTATTTTCTAATTTCATCATTCCCCTCTACCTATTTCAAGGTTCAAAACTCTACTTTGAGACAGATGGAAGCTCTAAGCAGGAATTTAAAATTAGCGCCAGGCGTAGGGTAAATCGAGATTGGAGAGTTGGCAATATTACGATTGATCTCTTACGTAATCTACCTTGATTTTTCGTTTCATTCATTTATTCTTTCTGGGCGCATTTTCGTAATATTCTACGTCCTATTTTTATATTCTTTCGAAACTATTTTAAGTTATATAGAATAATAGAAGCAAGTGTTATATAAGCAGGACTATATCTATCTCGTTCGGGTAGTGTATCCGGGAAAGGGACGGCGATATTAAAGCGGCCAGTCTAAATATACCCTTGCTTCTGCTATATTTGACATACTTCACGCATATATTCACATCCACACACAGATCGTTTATTTTTAGCTGTTTATTGGTGTCAGATTATAAGTACCTCCACATGCAACTATTGCTTGCGATTAGGTAAGAGAGCCAAGAAATATTACTAAGACTTACCTTCAAATTGTGATAGAATAAAATGAGAGCTATCGTTATTATCGACAGTAGTATAAATAGGGTGAACGCAGAAACTTGAGATATATTTAAGGTGTTCAAAACGGTGCTTATGATAAAAGCAGCTGCTTGGCAGTAGATGACAGGTAGAAGGCATCTATCGAGTACGTCCCATGGTACTTCTTGCTGCGAAGGTGACGGTAATTGGGATGCGCCTAAAGAAGAACGTCTTCTTAAAGAAGCCGATTTTATAGCCGGAGCCGGCGGTAAAGTCTTCAAAGACGGTCTTCTCTTAAACGGACCACTCATCCTTGGTCCCTCTCGGTCGTTCTAAATGTTTAGAACGGATTCAGAAACACTTTTGCTCAAAAAAGTTTACGCGATTGCACTTGGGTAAAAAAAAAACTTTCGTAAAAATGTACCAACGACGATTTAAAGATATTCAACCGTCCGCTTTGAGTAACCAGGACGGAATGGCTAAATTCATTTTCTTCATACCGCGGGCTCTATTTTGGAACGGCCAGCAGCCGGTAGCGTGCATTAAGTTTGAATGTTTGTCTCTCTGAGTTTTTTCGTGATACAAATATAACTCTCGCCGTATAAATTATAGTGATATTCTGCCAAGAGCTGTCGAGGTGCTTTGGTTTAGCCGTCTGGTAGTTGTTGCAACTTGGATGTGGATTTGAACAATTATTAATTGTAGGTAAAAACAAGCTTATTAATTTAACAACAAGCATTTACCGGGAAATACGAATCGAATAGAAGTACGTAGGCTAGAACATTAGCGGGAATTGATGGCTTTTGGCCGAAGAGGAATTGTTTATGTAATATTTTTGATGCCGAGCTGGTAATTCGGGTAGCTAAATGGCGCATAAAATGGTTTATATTTTTGTAAATTGTAAAAGTGGAGCATTGTTATCTTTTTGAAATAGGTACTTGAAATTCGCTCACTAGTTTATACATTTTATCCATCCACGCAATAGCAATAAGTACCTACACTGAAAAAAGAAATTTGCGATTATCGTTGGTTATTTGGTATCACCGACTAGCGTCATCCCAGTTTAATGTTAGACGGTCTTGGAAAAATGCAATGTATACTTTTAGTCGTAGGCAGAGAAAAATTTTGCGACAGCCAATCCCCGTTTTCTGAAAATAATAAGAGAATCACAATGCGTTTATTTAATCCAACATATTATGGAGTTGCTCTAACAAAAACTATAGTTAGGTTAGGCACAAGATAAAGTGTTCTTATCGAGGTGAAGCAGTGTTGGTGACATCTTCCCTTCAATTTTCCCCCAGATTGGGATTTTATCTTCGTCTTACACGCGTTGTAAGTAAAAAAAAGGAGAGCCCAGCAAACAACTTTAGGTGCGAGAAAAACGTCAATCACAATTATACTTCTTTATATTAAAATTATATTTATTACATAGTATTCAAATTGCAGCTTTTCTTCGTAGTCCTATTTCCAATATATGTACACTGCCGTTCAGAGAAGTTCGGTCGGTTGGTAAAAAACATGAAAAGGTTACAGAAACAAACGAAACTAAAAACAAAATGCAATTTTATTGTATGTACAGGTGAAAAAGACAAAAATAAATAAATAAAAAGTTATTCTGGCCTAATATAACATACTGAACATTATTTTTTTTTTCATCGAAGAAAACCTCCTTTGCTGTTAATCACCGCTCGAACTATTCTAGGCATTCTTTCGATAAGTTTTGTTAAAACGGATTGTGGAATATTAATCCATTCATGTCGCAGAATATTCCGTAAATGTTCTTGTGAAATTGGGCATATTTTTCGGATCCTCCTGTCCAGTTCATCCCACAACAACTCTATCGGGTTCAAATCTGGGCTTTGTGGGGGCCATGTCATTACTTTCAGAGTGTGCTGTTCTTCTTGCTCCTTTAGATAGTTCTTACACACTAACGCAGTGTGTTTTGGGTGGTTGTCATGCATGAATGTAGAGATACGGCCTATTATACGCAAGCCTGATGGCACTGCATGATTCTGGAGTATTCCAAAATAATTTTCCTTCCTCATTACACCCTGCACTCTGCATAAATCTCCCGTCTCAGCAAAGGAGAAACATCCCCACACTAACACAGAACTACGCCCTTGCTTCACTGTGGGCACAATGCAGTTGGGGATCACTTTTCGGTTTTAGAACTTCGGACATAAACTTGTCGATTTTGCCCAAAAACATCAAACTTTGACGCGTCACTCCAAAGCACGTGTTTCCAATCATCTAACGACCAATCTAGATGAGAACGGGCCCACTGTAGCCGTTTTGCTCTGTTACCCCGACGTAATAAGGGTTTTCGAATGGCAATGCGTCCATGAAGGTCCGCTTGTTGAAGTCGACGTTTTACCGTACTCGCCGAAACTTGTTCTTCACGGCCGCGATTGACTTCAGCTGCTATTTGTGGCGCTGTTAATTTTCCGTTGCGTTTGCTTAATAATACAATTCTCAAATCTTCAGCTTTTGTTGTTTTCCTAGATGCTCCGGGACGAACACGATTTTCTATAGTTCCAGTTGTCCGATATCGCTTTATGATGTGATTTACTGTTGAACTTCTCATATTTAAGTTTTCAGCAATTTGTCGCCCCGAATATCCTTCTTCAAACAGCGTAATAATGCGTGAACGTTTTTCTACACTGGTAGGCTTGCCACGTGCCATTTTGAAGTAAATTTTCTTAAAACTTTCGCGCAAAAACGACAGATGCACATACCAACACACGTTTAACAGTAAAATGAAGTAAATTTATATCTTTACGCCTGTGATAAATAAACAAGAGTGATACTGCGGTATATTTCCTAAACGTATTGTTCGTTAATAATCCCCAAACGACCCGTTTCAAAAGATCGGTACTTCCGAGAAATTCTCGGAATGATAATAAAAATGACTTTATTGTGGTTGTCGCAATATTTCTACTTTACATAATAATTTATGGCTTTAATCCCTTAGAAAAGAGTGTATGCTTAATATTTTTCTAATTTTATGTATTAATAATTCTATACAGTGTGATATAATAGATTTTTATTGTATGACCGAACTTCACTGAACGGCAGTGTACATTACATGACACTACCGTACGAATTCAACGTGTTCACCATAGAAGCGGAGGATATTTTAACGGTTTTTAAATAGTCAAGGATGTTGCAACATTCTTCCGTGTTACATGTAAAATACGTCCACGTTTCTAAAAAATCGTTGGTGCATTAGCCAGGCGATGTTGAACAAATTGATTGCTGAAAGCCGAGTAAATTAAGATCGTTGCATAAACGTTGAATGTGCAGCTAAATTGAAAACTATTTGATCATATTTTTCGGTCGGCAACGATATTTTCGTTTCGGAGCACTTCCTGGACACCATCCAAAATAATAAAATTACTACAACGCTCCATTTTTCCTTTAGCCTTCTCTACATGCGTGTTATTAGCGTAAAGGTAAATCAGCACAAGCGATTGCTTGATTTCCGACGAGCCAACAACATTAGTATCATTGTATAGACGTTGTGCAGGTCAGGCATAATAATTGTAGTAACTCCAAAAGTGGATCTAGACGTCGCTTCTGTTGTCCGTCAATGGAAGATAATTATGTTAATCGTGCTGTATGGAATTTATTATTTAGGGCAGTATAAGCAGAGATTTCTTCAAGCTTCTTCAATTGTGATTTGGTGTTCTAGAAGACCGTTCTGAACTGAAATTGCTCAAAAGTTAGGTGTTTACGTCGTGGTATGATATTATTGGATCCGATGAAAATTACGCAGGAAGCGGGCGTTCCTAAATAACAATAGCCAGAGAGGACTACTTATTAGGCAGACTTTCTCTTCGGGATAGAAAGATGACTGTTCTTCCAGCTGTCTCTACAATTGGTGCAGAAGGTGATCCAAACTTTTCGGCTAGAGCGGTTAAAAGATGCTCAAACAGTACAGGGTTATAATACAAGAAAGAGCCATTATTGCCAGAAAAAAAGCCGTTTATAATGGGCAAAAAAATATCAATATTGGGCAACTGAAAACTTGGAAAAGGGTCATAGGAAGCGAATATAAAAATCATTATAATAATGCTACCTTTAATAAGTAAAGCACAACCATAGTCCCACTTCTCGGTCCTTCTGGAATTTGGACTTTGTACCATCTAGAGTTAGTGAGGAATTTCATGGTAATTGAGTCGTTCCTACTCGTAAGCACAGAGGTGGCAGTTTTCTGATGTGGGGATGGGGGTGTTATCACAGAGGCCTGGGGCAAGAGTGGATACACGAAAATGATTCAATTTTTTGGACTGACCTATCCGATCTCCAGGGTTAAATCCAATCGAGCATTTAGGGTGCTTTGCTAAAACTCAACGAAATGGTCACAAACACAACAAGTAATCACTATGCTTGAAGCCAAACTAATGAAACGCGAAAAAACTGGTAGTGGAGTATAATACCTCAATGTATATAGGCGGCCATTAAAGCTCAAGGAATTTTTACGCTACGATATTAATTCGTTTCGTACTTTATATCCGCATAGTGCGTGCAGCATAATTCCTTTTAATGACCTAATTCAACGAAGAATGGTCCTCGTTTATTTTGAAAAAGTTTGTGCTACACTTAACATCGTGAAATAAAGTGCAATGCTCGAGTTGCAGTGCTTGGAGAAACTAGTTCCCAATAGCGCTGTTGGTTGGCTGACGGTTGGCCTCGAGTTGGTACAATGTCTACGGTCGGTGCAATATCCGTCACGATTAGCCTCGGTCGGTAGAGTCAGTAAATTATACAAAGGAAATGGTATTTTTCTAACATTGGGCATTGATTGGCTCTAGTTCAGCAAAATTAGATAAGCGTTGGTTGACAATCGGGAAATGATAATCGAACTACGCTGAGAAGTAAATACTTGAGTGATATAAGGAAGTCCATGTTGAACCAATTCAGTCGGTGCAGCGTCAGTTCCCAAGTATTGTAAATATGTGGCGTCACGGTCGGTTGACGACAGTGAGCCAATTTTCAGGGAATGTTCGTTAAAGCTCAGTGCACGACAAAAGATCAGTTCAGTATGCAAGAACGTTGCGAGCCAATATTCGGCCAAAAGTGTGACATGTTCACTCTTTTACGTAATGCCGACATTGAACCAAGCGATTCGAGATCGGGAGCCAACCTTGCGCCAACCATCTGTGGTACTAGATCCCTACTGTATCTATTAGACTTGGTCGGACTAATGCAACATTTTTCCACAAGAATACATATCAACAAGAAATAGATGACGATTTTGCACCAAATTACGACAGAAATTAGCAAATTTCTAGTAATTGAAGAAATATTTGACTCTTAGCTCAAAGCGCTCATGGGTAAACGGATGGAAGATTTCAAAGAGCCATGCTTATTTTATCAACCATTCATGGTACATGGGCTAGAAAAAAATATCTCAATTCCATTAGTGTATCTGCTATTACGATGCAAAACAAAAAAATCCTACATTCGTTACCTGTAAAAGTTAAGAGCCTCGGCTGTCACTAACTACTGATGACATGATAAATGCTTTTGCAAAGAATATTCAGGTTCAAGGAAAAAAATATTGAAAAGAAACGAATTGCAAAGAGCAAGAAAAAAATGCTTCAGGACTATATTCCTTGTCCTAATCCGAGATAAAATGTGAATGGAAGTTTGTTATTGTCCAGAAATTTTACTGGTGCGGCGGAGAATTTTCGGGCCTCGCGTACTGCGTGTAGGCGAAGTGGTTCGATAGAAACATATTCTTAAGGCTAATATTTTTAGCCAAATTTCCTGGAAATCATTAAGTTCGCATCGGAGGATACACGGTGACATTTTTCTATATTTCGCATCTTGACCTAATCCATTTACACCCTCTCTGGGTCTGTCAGCAGTAAATTTCCCCCATAACGAATAAAATTTGCTGCGCCGCCGTGTCTCCAAGCGCAAATTTATATTTAAGAGAAGCTATAAAAGTATCTGAACCAACATCTGCCCACGCACGCGAACGTATAGATATATATTACATATGTATGTATATTCCACACATGCGGTCCTAGGTAGATATGACAAGGCGAAAAGGAAGAATATGAAGTCATTGCAAAAGCGCCTTACTCGCAAACGAAGAAAAAAAGCCGATAGTACTTCGAAGAAGTAAAAGTTTTATACGTTGAAATGGCGTGAACTTTGTTTCGACTTTCAATATTTACCAAGAGCAAAATACATACATAAATGAGATTTTCTCAAGGAAAGTGATAAAAACTAACCCTACGGTTTACGGATTCGTTTCCGTTTATATTTTCTGGAAACCATTCGATTTGCATACTTTAACAATGAGAAAAGATCATTTATGAAAAGTGTAGGATGAACTCAATCAATTCGTTTAAAAAGTATTAATAACACTGGCTAATATCATACGTAACAAAATAAGGAGACTCTCACAACCTGCCCCAAGAAGAATATTACCTTAAGAGCCTTAACCAAACAACATATCAGCAAAGCCAAAGCAAAATTAATACTTTCTTAAAACGCAGTAATAAAAGTGTTTTTTTTTAAGTAATTTTTGTTGCAGTTGATGTTGCTGAGGTTATGCTTAGAACGAAGGGAGGTAGCATGAAATTTCGATGTTGGTTTGCTGATTTACATGATTCTGTGCAGAATCATATGTCGTGCAAGCGTAAAACTTCTTTTGTTTCTTAATTACCTGGAGAAGAGGCAATAGATAAAAAGTGTCTAGAAATTTTAATTCTTTATTAATGGGTAAAATCTTCGGTCGTACATGCGGCCTTTATCGAGGCTATCTAATGATTAATGAATAACATTGTAAATTAGTAAAAACAATAAAATTAAATTTAAAATCGGAATTTGGAATTTAATGTTTTTAATTTGAATCCACAAAAATTAATAATAAATCCTGATAGTAGATAGCGCATTACATTTTATTCTTTGGATTGTCAATAATAAAGAACTCACGAACATAATAATCATGTTTTTGAAAATTATTGTTACACATAACTCCATACGCCAACTTCCATACATGCCTCCATAAATGCATCACAGATTCTACGAATCGTTGCTGATACATTTATTTCATTCAACGCATTCTGCATTCACGCTTTTAATATCTCACGATCATACGATACGTTATCTGCATAGACCTTTTGTATTAGAACGCTCCACAAGAAAACGTCCATCGGTGTAAAATCAAGAGATCTAGCAAGAAAGTTAATGGGATAAAATCTTCCCACCAACCTTTCCCCGAAGTGATGTGTCAACCAATGCCGTGGAATGAAGAGGGCACCCGTCTTGCTGTCAAAAAATGTAGCGATGTAATTCTGGCTCCAAGATATCAAGAGATGGCAACGCAAAATCCTCCATAAGATGCAGATTGTGGTGTTGGTTTAAATTTTTATCAATAAAATATGGAGCAACGATTTGATCATAAAAAATTCTGCATAGAATAAATGCAGATTAAAGGTAGTTGGGAGACATCGAGAGACAAATATGATAAAATGATGTCTGTCGGACTTTAAACTTTGTATTTAAGTTTAATTTCGGATTACGAACAATTTTCTCTTGAGTTTTGCCAAAATTAATAAATAATAGCACTTCTCTTCTGTGGCTGTTTTACTTCATTTACTAACATCTTGCACATCTGATCTTGATTTCTTCACGCTAAGCTAATTTCTTTGAAAAGCAGCATTTTTCATAAACAATTACTTATCGTGGCAAAATTAATAATGAAGATTTCTTTCTTCTATCAGAAGATGAATAAGAGATGAATATGAGAAGATGAATAAATATAAAAGGTGAGGGAGAATAGTAATAGCCAAAATGAATGAAATTTCATTTAAATAAATTATGTTCAACGTCCAAAATTTGACCGCACAGGCCGTACTCTGATAATCATTCCGGACGTTACTTTTACGTAAAGAAATTGTATCCTTTAATTTTTCTGAAGCTTAATCTATATAGCGATCCTCGCAATCGTGTCAACCAATAATATAAATGATCTAATTGGTGCACCTTATTCTCAAGTTTAGAGCAAAATTTATTATAAGTTCTTTAATTGAATAATTTCTTAATATTTGAATAAATACGTTATTCCGTTACTTAGTTGGGGGAATATATTTGTAATTTAATACAATCTGTTACGTTGTCCGATGACCCAAAAAAGGGCAATAAAGTATAGAAGTATACATAAAATAATTAGAAGCGCAGCTTTACGTATAAATGTTCGCTCCCGCAGGTCGCAGATTAGGCTATTAAAATCCTTCCCAGCATGTACCAGCGCGGATTTATACAAAATGTTAGTTCTGGCTGGAGGAATAGCAAGTACTTGTTCTTGTTCTATTGTGTAGTCTAGGAATAAGTAAAATTTACTTCTGCTAATAACGATCCTGGACGAAATAATTCCGCACTCAATGATCTTCTTCGCTCAGCGAGAGATATGAAGCCGTGTTTCCGCAACAGTTGATCATAGTCAACACTACGATCCGTGTAGATGTTGTCACACTTACAGCTCAGAAATTTTAAGAATTTCCGCTGAATCTGTTCGAGCGAACTGATCTGTACCTCACACAACGGATACCATATAACAGCAGCCTATTCGAGTTTGCTCAAGATCTGTGTAGGCCAAAATCAGACGCAATCAAGTCACTAATAAATAAGTTAAAAAGTTGTGACCTCAAGTTGGATCCCTGTGGAATACCGGACATCGAAATAAATTTGCTTGATCTGTAGCTGTTGTAATAAACGTAGTTTTTTCTATTGGAAAGGTAAGACTTAATTTTTTTCACATTTTCACTTAAAAATAAATTATTATTATTCGAGCTTTATATGTTGTTGTAATTCCTTTAAAAAAGCACCTCAATAAAGCGTAAGTAAAGCAGCAATGTAAGTACGTATAATACGATGTATACTCAGCGTTATAAATTTGCGTGTCCTATTGTTATGAAACGCTGTACTGAATCGTTCGATATTATGCCGTTTAATTGCTTCCACTTGTACGTTCACAATTTACCGTGAAATTAATTATTTTATGTGACCTTTGTAAGCGGCATCACCAACAATATTTCGCTAAATTCAATTTACATCAAAATATAACGGCTGCCGAGTTATGATTACCTCTCGCGATTTTCGTTTCGTTCGACGTTGATCTTTAAAAGGTCTGCTCGCCGGCACTCTTCCGAATTAGCGCTTTACGTTAATAAATATAGTTGGGGAGACTTCCATATAATGAAACTCGTTACGGTAGTTTTAGAAATGCATGTCGTACACGGTACTTAAAACTTTATCGTCTCGATGTATTTAAAATTACGACTTTTCTTGGAAATTATTTTGATAGCGATGTCTGCTATTTATTAATTGAAACCCGCCCTTACAAAATTATTTCTTATTGCCAACATAATGATAAAACCGGGGCGATGTCGATTTTCCGGGCGTGTTCGGCGAGATTTCGGAAAACTTCAAACGTCCATATCTCTCAAGCCGTTAGAGGTAGCGGGCTGAAATTTTATGGGGAACATATACGGACATAGGGTCATCGATTAGCGACGTTAGATCGGCGGAACTCCGAAATTTTTGTTTTTGGCCTTTCAAAAATTTCATCACTTTGGGTTCAAATTTTTACGGTTTGTCTAGATCTCGGCAACCGGACGAGCTACGAGGATGAGTTCGGGCTCGTTCGAAAGGCCTCGACGAGCGTTTTAAGGAGATCTCAACTCCCGGGCAGTAATCGTTCGGACGCTACGGCGCCTCTAAGTTGAAAAATTAAAATTGCTTTTTTCAACTTAATAATATTTACCGTATATTTGCCGTCCTTCAAGGTAAGCTAGGGTATTACGCCAGACTTTTGGATCTTGTTACGTTTGGTTATCTCAAATCAAATAATCAACGTGATCTACGTGGCTATTTTATAAAGAAATGTATTTATAATAAAAATGCCGAACATGTATCGTTTATTTTCAATAGACAGAGGACAAGAGGGCAGACAGAAATAGATCCCCTTCTTCTTCAATCTTTCAGAGAAAATCAAAATTCACAACATGCGTTACAGGTAATCATAAAAACAAACCGGGGTGTTGCCCGAAGCGATTTCAGGCAATCAAATATTTCTATCAGAGGTCGGAATCTGAGCCATCGCAACCGCAATCTTTCGCTTCGTAACTTTAAACGCGCGTTCAAGGTTGCGAAAGCTAATTAGCGAGATTTTCGCCGTCGAGATGAAGCAATTGATCGAATGAAAATTCGAAGGAAATTTAGTGCTTTCTTAAGGTGGGCTCACAGAAGGTAAGGTGGAAATCGGGTATCGTAACGGCGAGAAAATATAACGCAACACAATGGACGCTTAATAAGTTCTCACGTTCCCTCATTAATGTTAACAGTTTTGAGTTCGACGGGAAAATTTAATGAATTTTAACGAAGGTTCTGCGCGGCGGAAGATTATTACCTGCTTCTCCTACCTGTATAACGGCGTCGATTCCTTTTACAAGAAAACAATTTAGGGTTTTACTTGTAAACAGCGAGTGTACCATCTAATGAGGTAAAATGGCTGTTTTATGCGTGGGGGATTCACTTCACTGTGGAACAGAATTAACGGTGCACTTCTGTAGTTGTATCGGGTCATAGCAGTGAAGAACTTTAACAGTGGATGGCAGAAGTAGTGGTGTACATCAAATAGATTTATTTTAATTAATAACAAGACTTCTTAGCACAAGCATTGGTGCAGACAAAAAATTTGCCGTCACTTTCCCGGCAGATGGTTCTAACGCTTGAACTGCTTCAAAAGGGCTTTGGAAATATTTTTCATGCCTAAATCTTCAATCAATATCTGACACACATAATCTCGAGATGTCCACCGGTTACCTCAATCTATCTCTTTGGCGTTAATTCGACGGTGGTCTAGTACCATTTTGCGAACTTTTCCGATGTTATCGGTAGTGGTTGCAGTGTTTGGCCGCTCCAAATGTTCATCGTGGTAAACGATGGTGCAGTTTACCATTTCGGCCTTAATTTGCAAGAATTTAACGATGTCGATTCTGACACAGGCAACTATTAAACAACAACCGAGCGTCCAACATGGCCGAAATTTTCAACGCATGCGCAATTAATTATTTATATAAAATAATATTTTTAACGGTATTAACGCCATCCTTATTTTGAGGCTTTAAATTTTTCAGGCTATCCTCGTATATTATTACCATAAACTTTAACATGATGTATACGAAATTAGATTGTTTATAAAACCGACTTTCGATATATTCCCTTAATTTTCGAATATCAAACGTTAACTACTACAGCTTTTATGTAATTCAAGCCGTTCATTTCGGCGCGCTTCAAAAGCTTGCCGGGCAATTTAAATTTTATTATTTTAACGGTTTTTTTTTTACCGCCAAAGTAATCTTTTTTATATTTATTCGCGCAATTTAGCGTTGGCATGATGGAATTTTTCGTTATTGAATCACGGCTTGCGTAAAATCTCTTTAAAACATTAACTATCTCCACCTATTAGCCAGACACCGTTGACAGTTTATATAACGTTAGCGAGTGCTTGCTTTCTGCATTCAAATATAATTTTGGCAGGCTTAATTTAGACTATGTCTTATCGCTACTATTCAAAAGGATCTATTTTCGTCGCGATGTACCGAAATAGGATTGGAAGCTGCAGCGGGTGAATATGTTCCACAGAATTCTTTGTTTAAACTTGTTACAACAAGGTAGAACTTTTCGAAGACAAATGAATCGCGTAATTTAGAATCTAGCTATTTTTATTGGCGTAATATGCGAGGACCGCATATTTATATAGATAATAGCGGTTTAAGTACAATAGATGAAGACGTTTTTAAAAAATGTTGTAAATATTATTATTCTACACTCTACCAAATGGATTGTAAATCTTCATCGGCGCTTTAAGCCGTTCGAAATTATTCGCGCAATTTTCAGTGTTTATTATTAAAAGAAACCCCGGCATATATGAATTTCTGTACCTCGGGAATGAATAGTTGGGTATTGCCAGTGGCATAATGGTCGTCATAATTTAGGAATTTTTCTATTATTAAGTAGGCGACGATAGCTGGCTGCGAAGTCCAGTTGTTTACTTTTGTACGTTGAGTCTCTTACCTTTTGTTTTAGACGAGTCTATTCACATTTGGAACGTTGTTTGTAATGTTGTAATAATCGTATAACTTGTAGTAAACTGCGCGCAGTTTCGCAATTTACTGCAATTTTGTAAGAATTCAAGATATTTACTGTTACATTGTATAAAGTGTTATATTTGTTACGAATTTTTCGCAAAATGAATGATGAATGTTAATTGCGTACGCTGAACTTTGAAATTTAACAATATCTGGAATTTTGCTAACAAGGCAACACCAGCAATCCGCAAATTCATCATCATTATGGTATTTCTTTTAGCGACTAAAACCCCCGATTTCGGCCTGCGACCCCCTAATAAATTTGCACGAACTTCGATAAAAATAAGTAACGGAGGGCTGAGGTACCGCATACGCTCCATATTTTTAATTTATTATTATTATCGAAAAAATAAATAATGGGGGCCCGAGATATACTGTATCCCTCATTTAATTTCTTTTTAATATTAGAATAATTTGAAGTATAGTTAATGATGTTGCAAATTATTTTCGTAAGAAATAAATCACGGAAGGCCCTCCCCCTCCTTTTTATTTTTTTTTTAATATTAATTAATTAATATTTATTTTTTTTTGTATTAAGGTAACTTGAAGTATATTACATAGTCTCTCCCATATTTTTTATGTATTTTATTTTTTAAAAATAGGGTGGTTTTTACGTTACAATACGTTGTTGCATAAGACATTTAGATAGTCAAATATAAATATTAAATTGTCTTAATTTAAAACTATGGGAAGTGTAAGGTACCCCGGCCCCCGGATATTTCTTTTTTCCGACAATAATTTGCGTCAACCTTGATTATGTAATGTACTTTAATGCATCTTCTAAACAAAAAAAAAATATCTGTTATAGTTTCCGAGATATTTACAAAAATCTAAAATCCGCGCAAATTAAGGGGGGCGCCTCAAAATAATGTTGTTCTTACACTAAATTTTATACTAATTTACAATGTACTATTACTTTACGCCTATAGAGACGTAAAATTCCATTATATCCCGTCGCCAAAGGTAACCAATGTAAATAATCCATAAATCGCGATTAGGTTCCTCCAATCTGCAGTAATGATTGACTTAGGAAGCTGCGAGTAAGAAAAAGTGATTTTCTTATATTTCACTTTAAACAATCTTCCTGTAATTAAACTCTTTTAAATATACACTTCAAAGAAAATTGAAGAGACGGAAACCCGTAATTTGTCGGCTAAGAATACTGCCATCTACAGTAGATACAGCCGGTTTACTATTTTTAGATCTTAACAAAACTTTTAAACTGCGATCTTTCCCCTAATTATTATAAATATTATCTAATGAAGCAGTAAAATATTAATTAAGGCGTAGATTTCGTGCGGAATCTTTTAAATAGACGGTTCGGGGGCGGAAACTCGAGAATTTTCCGCATATTTCGAACCTGCCCACCTACACCGGTATCAGGCCTCATCTAGCGCAGTATATTGGCTCATAAGCTGAACAAAGTAACGTCGGAAAGTTGCGAAATAAAATATATTTAATGGAACGGGATCGTTTTCGGATCGAATTTATTGTGTAGGAGATTTATGAAACGATGACTTGATGTTATTTAAGTATTGTTTTTTTTTGTTACTTCCGTGCAGTAATGTGAAGAAAGTTGGAAATTATACAGATAGTTTAAATGAGGATGTACAGTGTAATTTTACAAAATAATTTTAAATGTTGTTAATTAACATTAATTAGATTTGTGCAGAGATTTTTCTTTTAGTTCGTTCATATAAGTTCTGGAAAGAAATACTTCATGCGTAACTTTTACAGAATAAAAAAGAAGCAATTAAAAAAACCGAATAGAAGAACAATGCCTGAAACTAGTCAGCAAGTAATATGTTCAATTCGTTACATTAAATAAATATAAAAGTGCGCCAAAAAGGCAACAGAATATAGAGAATAATAATGAAATATAATAAAATAGAACAACGGTCTAAAATGCAAAATGTCTGACAAAGCTAACATTTCACCACTCAGGTTAAAAAGATCATTAATTGTGCGTATGGCACTTTCCGACAGTAAATGATGGAGATGGCACTTAAATATCTTCAGGGACGAATTTCTAATACGCAACGGCGAATGGTTGCATCCTTTAATTGTTTGCGAAATAATATCTTTGAAATTAGGGAGGTAAAATAAGCTGGTAATTCATAATACCGCGCGTACAATAGTTATGGTCGATTACTTGATATTTTCAAAATTCTTCCCCAAAACAGGCGCTCTCATGTACAAATATAGTTGATAAGGTGAATATATTAAACTTCTTAAAAGTCTCCCTACAAGAAGCACATTTCTTTTTATAACACTTGATATGCAAGACTTTTGGGCCTGTTGCCTCCTAGTTTCCCCAAAATTTCCCCAAAAGATGACACCATAACGAAGCCTTGTACGCATAATAGCCGGATAAGCTAGTCTGTATTACTGCACTATAATTCGCAGAATGTTGTTAAAAAAGGATATATTTGGCGCTAAATAGGACGCATATAGCTGCCAATTAAGTTGCTGGAAATCATGATGCTGAGAGATTTTTGTGGGTTCTCTTCGTTTATTGTTTTAATCCCTTGGGTGGTTGCTATAATTTGGTCAACAGATAGTTCCAACCAGCAGTCTTGTGCTTCTTTTACATAATGTTATTTTTTAGATTTTCAAAGTTTCAAAAATTTACAAGGTAAACTTGCTCTCTACACTAGCGATCATCTTCAGAGTACCGAGCTATACAAATCGAAACGTTTTTAGTGGGGGTTGCTCGTGGACAAAGAAATTAATGTCCTCAGATAATTCTTCGAATTGATCCTTCCACTTTTCAGGTTGTTCTGTTATTTTCTCTCTATTATTTTATTATTTTCTTTTCTCTATTATTATCTATTATTTTCCAATAGATTGTTGGAGTAAGGCGCTAACGTTTAAAGTGCCAAGCTCTACGATGGCCGGAGTTGGTATGCTTAGAATTTTGTTAGATGGCCTAGCACACGTTGACTTGTTTATCTACAATTTGGGCATAAAACCCAAATTTAATTTAAATAATATTCTAAATAAATTGAAGATTATATGCAATAATGTTGATACTCTCTTAAGTAAAAAATTGATGTAGTTTTTGCTCTTAGTCTCGCTGTAAATATAATAAACGGTTTTTATAAATCTTATCTCTCAGAACTGTATATTTCTACGCTTTACAGCAATTATATATCACCTACTATACGTCGAAAACAGAAGCGTCGGTAATGTCAGCAGAAAGGGTGAAGATCTCATCTCCACCGGCATAATAATTCTGCAACAGGAAACTAACTTAGAACCGGTACCGGGTTCGTCTTAGAGCGCCTAGATCTACTTCCTCTGCCTGGAAGATCATATTTATTTCGTAATTACGTCGTGGGAGCCACCGTTGAATTTCTAACTGGAAAACATAAGCTTTTCCGCAATTATTTTCGCGCTCGACAACCCACTAGGTCCTCTCCGCTGTCGTTGTCAGCGGGAATTAGTCGTAACCGCGTAAAGTTTCGCGATCTCATAAGCGGAATAGGGCACCTTCAGATGTCACTTGTTAGGCGCGTGTGTGGAAGACGCGCGAAGGCGATAGTCGAGAGAAACGGATATGGAAATCTTGTTATTCGGATTAACGTTGAGATGCGAGTAATTCGTATTAGTAGGCGTTGAATATGAGATTTTAGTTAGTGCATATTTTCACGGAAACTTTAATGTAAATGTATAAATCGGTGCTCCTTGTAAATGGCGGGGATATTTTGATGCGCAACAGGAAAGAAATTCAATAACAGGCGGATGTTGTCATTTTTAACAGCTATTTCGCAGAAGTTTTAGTCTTGGGGATTTTCCCATCGATGTGATAAGTGCTCATTAACTTCATTAATACTTGAATTATTGCAAAGTAGGTTTAATAATGAAGAATTGAAATTTTACGTCTATTTGGAGACATCGTCCCCACGTCAGTTCATAAAATTAATAAAATGTTTAATGAAACTGGAGCAGCAATTAAACACATTTTAAGAAACAATGTACCAAAGCAAAAAGACGAGGCCAGATTGGATTAGAATACTTTAGAAATAATCCAAACTAGCTAGTCTAAGAGTGGTTAGCTTAGATCTAAACATGCCAAGGGAGAGTATTCGGCGTCTTAAAAAAAAAACAAAATTGAGCCATTTAAACAAAAATTTCAACATACTCAAAAACAAGGTGATAAAAAAAACGCTTAAAATTTTGTTTATGGAATCAAGGAGATTGACTTGATGATAAATATTTCTTAAATAATATTTCGGCAGTATTCGGCATGAGTCCTCTGGAAAAGAGGGAAATAGTGATGTGAGGCAGAGAATACGTTCGGAACAACACTGATGACGCCGGATAAGCAGAAACATGTTCGTTGGCTACGTTGGTCACACTGCTTTTGCCGTGAGTCATTCTACCAATGCAATAAGTAGCTGTATTAGTAGCATTGTTTTGGGCACGTGCAAGGAATCTAGCAGAATTTTTGCGGAAAGCTACCCTAATTCATGCCCAATGCGACTCTATTCAAAACTGCGCGATTCCTATAGCTTTGCCGAAGACCAATTACGACGTAACACAAGATACTTTGATCATTTTTGTGAGGTTTCTACCGTTTTTCAATTAATGCAAAGGAAAAGCAACCGGGGCAAGTCGTTTGCATATTTAATTTCAGTATTAATTAATTCTTAAACGTTCAAGTACGTAAGAACGGAAGGTTAAAAATTCTAAGGCAGCTCACTTTTAGTCTAACTTGTTGTTTGCAGCTCCGGTATTTAATTTAAAATTAGCTATCAGCGCTAAGACGTATTTTGGCCAACGGGAATTTGTTATTAAAATATGTATACGTCGAGAGAGTAAACACTTTTACCAATCCACGTCTCCGTCTTTATCGCCGAACCGTGCCTACCCTAACATCTTCTCCCTTTAACCTTACCGCAACGAAAAACCAGAGGATCATCATTAACGCATAGCGGGACATCTCCACTGCGCTACGTACAATTAAATAAACAGAACCTTGCTTCAAACGAAGAGCGGAGAAGCAATAGCATGGAAAGAAGTGGAAGATGAAGAAGATGTACTGGCGTTAAAGGGAGACGAAAGAGTTTCACAAACAACAAACAGAGTAGCAGCAAACGAGCAACAGTTCGTTCTACAGGTAGTGGCGATGGTAGGGCTACATTTGGACGGTTTGGGGGATTGCGCGGCCGAGGGATTGCCGTCTCTGGGGTGGCCGCGATAGTGGTGGTGGTGGGAGCGGTCGATCGATGACGTTTGTTCGCCCACACAATGCGGCCGCCGCAAGCGGAACAGCGTCCTCTGTCGGACGTTGTCGGCGTACCTGCTTCTATCTATCACATGTTATAGCTCGGTTGCGCCGGCCGAATATTACAAATATATGAAGAGGATTAGTTTGTTTATTTGAATTGGAATTGAATAAACCGAAAAAATTGATGGAATTTTAAAGGGATGCGTATCAGCATGGAAGTTCTTAATTTAATAGTCAGCATAGCTTGAAGTGTCAGAATTTTCTTTAAAAATATGTTTATTGAAAATACTGATACGCTACGATAAATGGACAGTGATGGACAAAAGTTTAGGAAACATCTAAAAATATCCAATAATATTGCAGGTATTGCTATGAAATTCTATACTTCTAGCTAACTGATTACGATGACTAAAATGGAAATATTGAAATTTTAATTTCACTTCAACTTTAAAATTTTAAATGGAACGCCTTGTTTATTTTTATATTCCGATAGAGCACAATATTCCAATTTCAAAAATGTATGCTTTTCGACATCTTCCATGATTTCTGAAAATTGGCCATTGAAGTTGAAGACGAATTTTACGCGAAGCGAGTGCTTTATTTAATCATCTACATTCAAATCCATAACTAATAACGCAACCCTTAGTTTACAAAACGTTAAGAAGATATTAGCTGAGCGGAAATAACCTAAAAGAGAACGGCCAACGGTGACGATAGATGACAATAAACCCAAAAATGTTTGCAATTTTTTTATAAAAGATGTACCGAAAACATCTACAATAAATCTTGCACATATAATTAGTATTAGTATCTCTGATCAGTAGGAAAAATTTTAAAGAATGAAGGATATCATTCATGTAAGCTTCGTCTTGTGCAAGAATTTTCTGGTGAGAATTTCGATAGAAGACCTGAACTTTGTGAAGCTCTGATAGAGATTTGCCATTGTAATAAATCTATGGCTACTTTCTGTTTAAATTGAATAGTTCATCGGTGTAATTGTTGCTATTACCCCTGTACTGAGTGCAGGAAGCTCCGCCGTTGAAAAAGCCAAAATAGCTGTCAACTCGTGAGTTTCAATGCCCATTTTTCAGGTGTACCAACACAATCATGACCTTTTGATCGCACTATATATTATCCACTGCTATGTTTAAATATAATCATATCGGTTTACGGAATAAGTTTTTTTTGAGCGTAGGTTTTCACGGCCATTACCTAGTGTAGAACAATCCTTCGGGTGTTGCCATGTTGTTGAATGACGTCAAGTAGTAAAAGTTCTTCTTGGCATCCGTAGAATTTCGGTGCTACGCATGAAAATGGGAATAGGTGTGCAAATAATACTTATTTATAGCGCGTTTCGTCAGAAAAGGGCGGAGAGGCTTGGTATTCGTTGACTTATTTTTTTTTAATAGTCATGTTTCGATGACGTAGCGTACCTTTTTTCAATGAAATGCAGTATATCAGTAAATCCGTTTCGAAAGTGACTATTCAACTCGCTATACCTAATTTGGCATGTATCGCCGAGAGATTGTTGCAAAATATACACTGCCATATTGGATATCTCGTTGAACTGGAATGAGAAATCACAGCAAACAAGTAATTATTGATACCAGTCAACAACTTCATCGCATATATGACAACATCACAACAGGATATTGTAACTTATCCGGAAATAAACTGCAGCGCGCAATATTGCAAATTATAGGGGATTCTCCCATAACATTCCAAATTTTCGCCATACAATGATGTTATTCGTTATGAGTTTAATGATTTTTATCGATAACACTGGGCAAAAAATTTTAACTTTTTTTATTATTTGAGGAGCTGATTTTATTAAATGCATTTTGTCAATTTGTTTGTAATTTTTAAAAAATAGAAAAAAATCAGTTACAGGTTTGTGGGGAAATCACGTAATCGTCGTTTCGATGTGGCAACAATTTATTTTTAAAATTTTTCAAAACAAACTCCAAAACGTGCTGCAGAAACCGTCACTTTGGAATCCAGCTCCGTTTATCTGCGAAGTGTGATGGGGATGTTAAAATAAAATAACTAGAAAGAAAATGTTTTATCTTATGGAAGAAATAGAACTACTAATGTTACATATCCTGTATTCATCGTTGTTACAATCGCCTAGCAGCTCGCTTTCTTTGATATCATCATCTTAGTCAATTAACATTGACTTTGGTCATTTTGAACATTGTGATTTTGGACTATAATTGATTGCAACCATGTGGGATCAGATTCCTAAGTTCAATTTAATCGTGGGAGTTTGACTAGTAGTTCAGAAATTTCATTTTTTTTAGTTTGTAACACTTTAGAGTGCCATATTAGGGGGTTTTCCTCATTTTAGTACCGTTTGAAGCTTGGAGGTGGGGTCATCATTTCTATAAAATATCTCCACCTTTAGTAAAAATATCAGATTTATTTTTCGATCTCTTAATAATAAACCTTTTCGCCTCACCGATCCTTTCTATTTTCGTTAAATAAATAATCTGAAGCGATTCCCTTATGTGAAACAATCCCTACCAAGTTCTCGCTTCTAGGAGTAAACGTCGTAGTACTTTGTGGTTTTTGATTATACTATAAGACAGCACACATATTTTTTTTATCTGTTTCACCCAATTCATTCAAAACAATTGAACCCGTAATAGTAATCATAGATTCATTTGTTTTGGGTGAGATTTGTAACAAAATAGAAAAAGCCGAAACATGTAGTATTGTAGTTGAACGAAGTTTGTTGGGGTCTTTTAAAAAAACAGATGCCGTCGGAACAAGAAGGATTGAATCCACATTAACACTACTGTGCGATGCAAATCTCTTTGAAGTTGACTGAAATGCTGACATCCCAACGGATAGCGTGCGTTGTTCGTCACGAAATTATTTATATGCGTTTGTATGCGGAGGAAAATCCACATCAACGAACATTTCGGCACACGCGAGTTCTATGTCAGGTAGAAAGCACAACGCAAATTTTTACTGATATGGATCCGCCGTTATAAACAACATCCATAGCCTTCCTTCTTAACGTCCAATAGTAATCTGCAATTCCATTTGCTTTTCCATTCTCGAAATGTCTTTGTGGGAACCCTCATCGTGTCCATTCACTCACGTCATTTGTGCATTTTATTATACAGGGTGTTATGAAATTTGGGAACACGGACTATGGGATGACGTTAAGTATCAAAAACTGAAACGACTGTTCCTTCACCATTTTTTAATCCGATCAATATTTTCCGTCTTACAAATAAACATTTGTTCGAATTGCCTTTCAGCAACAGCTAAACGTACTTCAGCGCGTCTTGCTATCGCTTGATGCTAACGCAGTTTTCTAGTTCATTAACATAGGCCACAGACGTTTGGTAAATTAGCGCTTCCAAAACGTCCCATACGAAGAAATCGCAATATGTCAAATCTGGCGATCGAGCTAGCTAAGGTATTGGATTACTTTTGCCAATACAACGCTCCGGGAAAGTATTGTCCAGATGATCCTGTACAATTCCTGTAAAATAAGGATTTCCCCCACCGTGCCTAAAAATCATATTTTGCCGGAGATTTAAAAGCACGTAATCCAAGAATTGTGGAAGCTAGCGATACTGCAAAATATTAATAAACATATATGTCTTACTTTTTATTTTTAAGATTGATATGAATCAGAAAATATTGGTCAGATTAAAAAATGGTAATCGTTTCAATTTTTGATGCTTAACATCATCCCAAAAATTTCCCAACATCCTGTATTTTACAATTTGCAGCGTAAGAAGCCGAAATTATATCGATTACTCAAGTTTTGTTGAAAAAAATACTAATTCGTCGTAATTGTCTTATTCCATTGCTGTAGTTCTTGTGATTTTGATGTCAACATGGTTGTTTTGTTTTGTTTTTGTTTTTAGTATAAGTAGTAGATGGAGTTCAGTGTCCTAATGAAACTAAGACTCACTGCTCTTCCATTCCACCTACAAACCAAATAAATCATTGTACGCACGTAAAAAGACAATCGCGACGAAACTATAGCAATGCAGGATGGGCAAGGAGCATCATCATTCATTGCGACTACTGGTGCTGCAAAAACGTAAATAAACGCCCTACAATGTCCCGAAGAAGGGCGAAAGCAACTCAACATGTGTCGTTTTGACAAATAATTTAGATTTAATTGCAACTGGTTGGTCCATGTCCATATTTATTGTAGCAGTTAGCAATGCTGTATGGAAAGGATCTCTTGAACAACTGCGTGCCGTGCTAATATCTGTTCTACACGTGGAATTTTAGTAAATTATAATTTTATGATAAAGAAGAAATTCATATATTTGTTCCCTTTTATCCATTTCGATCCAGTTTAATGAGTTTTATGCATGACTAATAGTATTATACTCTGAATCCCGCAAATGAAATAAATATAAAAATTTGGAAGCTTCAGAATTCTATTCTTATTGCATGAAGTTGGATTAGGACCATACGGATTGTCATAATAATTAAAGAGATTGCACAGAAGTGATATTCACAGACTTGTTGCCATATTATTTGCATACTGTGGGACCTAAAATGGGTCCCTGAGGAACTCCTGGATTGGTACGTAATTTATGTGATTTAGTACCGTTTATCATGTTGTAATTTTGCCTGCAAAGACCGATGTTGCTAACTATAGACTTGTCTAAATCTCGATTGTTTATCGGGTAATATATTGTTAAGTTTCAAGTGTTCGGGTAGTTGGGTAGTTGAAGCTTTCCCTAAGAACTTTGATAATACCGGCAAGGGACTGTAGAAATGATTCGGTATGATTGTGTCTGTAACGAACTAAATTAAAATCCAAGCAAAATTTACACAGGACTCATTCTCACGACTTTACGCTGTGCTATTCCATGTAAAGTCTGACCCCTTGCGTCTGCTCAACCATTCAGATTGGAACAGCAATGCAAACCTTGTCGTTCTTTGAACGAGCAACTCACACCACGTCTGCAATAAGTCTCGACCTGAATTATTTCTGTCATCAGAGCTAAGTTAATCCTTGCTTTATTAATTGCTTTATTATATTGAGTGTAAAAAAGAAAACAAAGCACAACTTTAGATTAGGGTTCCTTGAATATTAGACGACCAACGCACAACTTCATCACCCAGTAGAATTGGATAAAGTTAAAAATGCATACAGTTTTCCCGGCGTAGCAATGTTAGTGTGGGCTTGCGGAGATTCTACTGGATAGTTAGTCGTAGTTGATAGCATAAAGAGGTCAACTCTTTCTATTATTTCGGCGTGTTTCGCTATCTTTTAATTAATATTTACAAGTTTAAATTTGCTTTTGTTTGTATGTATGTTAGTAATGGAAGACAATAACGGTTGAATGAGAAAAGTGGAAGCAAATGTTAGCGCAGATAAAAGAAAGCTAGAAAGAGCGTTGCTTGGATCTAGTTATTCCGTATGGGGATTTTGTAGGTGTTCATTGCTATTAATTGCATAATAAAAATTGTACATTGACAAGACCCATTTAATTGAGAGGCGCAACCACTGGCAGCTTAAAAGCTTTAGGATAACAAGCGGCCTCAATACATTGATTAAACTAATTAATGGATGAATAATTGTGTTTCTTAAAGATCTGATAATTTTTGAGAATAAATAATAAACGTCCTCTAGAAGAGTTTCAATTCAATTCAAGCTATCAACAATACACATAATCTCCAAGAAAATGTGACATTAAACGCTATAGACTTGTATCCTTGTTGATATCGGCGTTTGTTGCAGAGGCAAATTATTTGATATTTCCAGCAATATTTATAAAGTAATCATTAAAAGCGTTATCATTGGCTATTTGGAATTTAGAGTTAGAGTTTTGTGTTCTATAAAGGCACGAGGACTGGTTTTAGGAGCAGTTAAAAGATTATCAGAGGCAGTCGCTTTAGCTTTTCTCAATTCACACTTATAATTCTTACGAAGTTCTTATCTAATCGTTAACGATTAAGTTCGGATATTTATCATTCAATTCCTGAGCAAAGCAATGATATTAAGTAATCGTTAAATCACGTAACATTTTTATTGACAGGTTTCTGTCTATCCGGCGTCATTAGCGTTGCTCCGAGAGTATTTTAGCTCTACTTTGTATCGCTGTTGCCTCACAGCTAATGTCACAACATTTCGAAACGACCAGCTAAACATTTCTTGGCGTACTCTAGTGCCAAGAAGCAGTGGTAAGTAGTCCAAGAACTATTCGAGGGATGGCTTGAGGAACAGCACTTGGTTGTGTCGCTGCTTTCTAATCGGCAGGCATGTATTTCTTGACACCAGAGGGTGCTGATGTGTTCTGTTACCTTGTTTTAGTTTGATTTTTATTGAAAATCCTAGATCCAAGGATCCTGTAACAGTTTCCACGAACATATTTGTTTTTATGTTTAAATTCAAGAAGTCCAATGTGGTCAGATATAGAATCATTTGCAAGATCTGAAGTAATTAAATTTTTGGTAAGACGTGTGGCACGAGTAAAATTACTATTAAATGGGATTAAACCATAAATTTTAAAGACATTATATAGAGTCATATGAGGGTAGCCTGAAAAGATTCAAATCCCAACAAGAAGGTGGCAATATTCGTCAAAAATATTTTTGTAGCATAATTGCCCATGCCTCTCAAAGACTCTTTTGTTTAACAGTCGTTTGTCAGTCGATGTTAGTGTTTCTATAGAAAGGGAAAACATCAGATATCCAGCCGAGATGGCAGCTGAATTTAAACGTGGTCGATGATGAACGTTTGGGACGAGCAGAATTTGCTGCCACTGCAGATAACATCGGAAAAGTTCACCAAATGGTGCCAGACAACCGTCGAAGTAAGATTTAGAGATATTGCATTTCGAAAAACGTGCTTGTTATGTATTGACTGAAGATTTGGTCACTTGCTGTATGCTATGCTAGTAAAGTTACTTCTACACATTCGTTCATTTTAGGAAGCCCGGATTATTGCATTCTTAGTATTGTACATGCAAATATTAAGAATGCCACCCTAAAATTAAATAAGTTGAGCTTTTGATTGAAAAGTGTTTCTTTTAATCAAAGAAATTTTGAATCTGCTAATCAGAGAAATATCTTTTTGTGTTTAAGCAATATTTGATTCTGTTGAAAACTACCGTTTCTTTAAGGTAAGGCTTTAAATGAAAGAAATCTTTCTATCGGTGTACTTGACAAACTGATGGCAGAAATTGCAGAAAACCGGCTGCATTTAAAGAAGGCACACCGTCTTACATTTCAGTGGTTGCCACGGCAAGAATTCACAAGCGTCCACTCTACTCACCAGCAACTTTTTCTAGGCTCGAAATTTCGCTCGAAAGGCAATAATTTTCATCGAACCATTCAACCAAATACACGATTACATCATAATAAGTATCTATTCTGTGTTAATTTATCAATCAACCAAACGCTATACTTGACTCAAATAAATATTTTAACTGATTAATTTGCTTCATTTAACACTTTCTATATACAGTTGGAATGGACAGAAGAAATAAAAGAGCAATAAATACGATATACACCCTCGCTTTAAAACAGTTAATTAAACTGAATTATAATCAACGATTTAATTAATAATTAGCGTTTAGGTAAGGTTGCGGTTTCCCATCATAAACTCCGATTAAATTCCTCTTACCGCGTTTATTTAATTGTTAAAATTATTCGGGACCTTAGAAACCGAGCTGTGACGCAAGTGGCTTAAAATCTGGGTCAGCGCCGAATTTTAGCATGTATACACCACTACACAATTTCTGTCATCTCATCTACTATTAGCAAGAACGACCCTAGATATTATTCTTGTATTTTTTTTTAACATTGTTGTTTACAGAGGAAGCACACAGCGGTCCGAATTTAGAGCGTATTTTCTATTTCGGTTAATCCAAGCGAAATATTTAAGATGAGACGATATCTGCGGATCTCATTGGCAATAAAGGATAAAATGTTTGATGCGTTAACTAATGGATTTTCTAGTGGCAGTCGTTAATATCTGCCTTCCTGTGTTCGAACAAATTGCAACATAAACAAGTTAGAGTACGGGAAAAAAAATGTCAGTCGCGTATTAATTATAGAAACGATGTAACCAGGTCGTACGCAACGTTTTGCGCGTGTTCCATGTTACGTTGGTAATCAGGCGTAATTCGTTTTATTAATTCTTCGAAAGGTTCCCTTGATAGTTTTAGCGCCTAATTAATTTATTTAGACAACTACAATGTATCTCGCCCCATTGGAAATCCTTCAAATTATTTTTAAAGCACTTTTGTAATTTTGGACGAAGACTTAATTGTAAATAAAACAGATTTTGCGACTTTTCTGATGTAACATTATTGAAGTTAAAATAGATTGATTTCCTTTTATATCTGTTGATATACGTAGCGTTGGCTTAAGCTAGGTGCCCTTGTTATAACGCTGCTGAGGCTCGTGAGCCTTTTAGTGGTTTTGCTGCTATCACTGGCTTATTAATGCGAACTTTAATGCTACTAGTTTTTACATATGTCGTGGTCACATGGTGAAACCCGCCATTTCATGAAATTCTAAACTCTATTAATCTTCCACGCCACGTTATTACCTGTATAACAGTTGCAAGACTGGGAAAATGAAATAGTAGTTTTCGCGGAAGAACAGCTGAATATAATGGATAAAGATCGAGATATTGAAGCAGCGCTAGCGGAAGTAGCTACTATAAACTGAAATAGCGTTTTTGGTAAATAAATAATGAACAACTTGAGTATATTCACGAAATTTATTCATATAAACGATTACATGGTTAGTGAATAAACGAATAAATCTTAGTATTTACGTGAAGACGTACGATCGTGTTTGCAATGAATTGCACGAAAATAGGAGGAATTTTTAAACATTTTAAATTAATTTTTAATTCCTTTCTTTATAATTCAAATTCTTGGTTAATATTTTAGTTAAAGTTGAGCTTAAGACAAATCTGAGGGATTGTAACTAACAAGTTTATAAGTAGTAAACTTCTTTGTATTAACAAAGGTTTCGTAATACCGAATGGAAGTGAATAAGCTGAGCTTTTTAAATAAATAATGTTTCACTTGAATAACATTTTTCTTATATCTAAAAGCACCTACTTTTAAATCAAAACAGACAGAAAATATTAAAGCAAAAAACATGAAAATGTTTCGCAAATAGAATGTATCACGTTACCAACGATAACACAACATTTTCATTTCATTTACGTAACAAAGCAAAAAGAAAAAAATATATAGATCATCTTTTTTTAAATCCCAGCAGCAAACGTTGTAATGGAGAAATGCTGGTTGCAGCACATCTCGTGTTACATGCTTTTCTACGATAATATATTAAATTAGAACTGAAATTTAATTATGTAAACTAATTTGCCATTCTTGTACATCTCATAAATTACTTTCCGAACATCCATCTTAACTCTGCCTGATCTATCACATGTTTTGGACATCACTCTCGACTTATACAGGGCTGTTGAGGTGCTGGATAAAGAGACAGCAGCCGTAGTTTCTTTCTTTCTTGCACTTTACGTTGTAAACATGGTAATAATCAAAGCATTCGCAACTCTTTATAATCTGCATGTAAATTTGATGACCGCATCAACAGATATTGAAGGACTTCAATTTTGTTTTTCTTCCTCGAAATACACTAGCAAACGACAAACCAACTCTTCGCAACAAGACAACGAAGTCGTTTATCGGGAATCTTGATTTGCAACCTACAAAAAAATGTGTAAAAAGGCATTTGTATACTTTAACATCTCAAAATTTACCATAAACTAAATGATTTAACAAATAACATGAGAGTATAGGCACACTCCGCATTGCACATGTTATAAAAATTAATTAATCTGGAACCGCTGTTTCGAGGATGCGTGGATTGCAATTTTCATGCATCCTCGAAGGAGCTGTTCCGGATTAATTAATTAAACTTCTGTGATGCGGAGTGTGCCGATACTTTAGTGTTGTTTGCCATTCTACCCTATATTCCTCATTATTAAACGATTCACTTCACTGTAGTTCCAAAATAACTTTCAGCAAATGGAATTAAATAAAAATAAACATATATTCTTCTTCTCATTTGTGTATACGTATGCTTCTGATTTTTTGCATATTACGCTTGTCTTCATTTTACAGATGAATTAATGATGTATCTATAAGGATTCGTGGTTTTCACTGCATGTTACAGAGAGATGGTAGATAGTGGCGAGTGCAAAGATCAGAGAAAGATCAGAAAGTACAGAGCTGTATGTGATTCAGAAAAAAAAGCTAAAATGGCTCGGTTACAAAAACTTGATTTGCAGTACAAGCAATACCTTATTCGTGATTGATGGAGAATCATTTATCGGAGTCTGGAGGACTTCTAACAATTGAATCGGACTTTGTTGTACATTGTGGACATGAAGTCAGGTATTTTAGGTGTTTTTTGTTCAGAATTATTGGCGCAGCATACAGACTTGTACATTACTCACACGACGAATAACCTTGTGTGTACGTATTTAGGAACGAGACGGTAACGGCCAGCGGTTCTTAAAAAGTTGGGTTCACTTATAATAAGTACATACCTGGATCTCTGAAACTTTATTTATTTCATCACCGCGCTCCTTTCGTGTCATTTCGTATACAATTATAGTTAACTTTTCTTCGAGAGCTTGCAACCAACCCTTTATACGAATCGATTACTAAACCGAAAATAAATATAGACACCCAAATTGACAGGCGATTGGTTGGCGAATCTCCGGTGTATTCTTTAAAAGTTTCCCGAGTTGCGAATGTCTGTACGTGTCGTTTGATTGAAAACGGGAACGCAAGCTTTTACAGCTTTATCCGAGGATAGGACGGCGAGTGCATGTAACTTATTTATATATATAACAATAGATAATTCTCGTACATTTGAGGTATACGCAAACGCAATTTCTCTTTCAATTTAGGTAATTGCATCCTAAGATTACGGCGTATCTTTCAGAAATAGTCTCGTATGTCGATGTACACTGCTGTTCATTGAAGTTTGGCCAAGTAATAGAAGTTTCAAAAATCTTTTCGATTGATTTTCTTAGTGCATCGCCTGGGGCGTTGTCCCATTCTTGGAGAATATTTCAGAGTTATTCCTTAGAAGTAGGACCAACAATTCAGATTCTTCATCGAGCTCATCCCACGGCAGCTCAATAAGGTTGAGGTCAGGACTCGGCGATGGCTATGTCATAATTCGTAAAATGTTCATTTCTTTTTGCTCATTCAGAGTATGCATATTCCGGCTGCATAAAAGTGAAATTCTCGCCGATTACTCGCCGATTCCCTCGATTCAGTGTAACGTTTCTGTTTCGGCGTTAGAAAAGCAACTTTAAACTGTTACTGAACCGCTACCGTGGCTTATTGTTGGTATAATGCACTGGGTAAGAATTCTCTCATTGGTGAACACTCTCACCCTCACAAACACCCTCTTGCTTTGACCGAACACTTTAAATATTAATTTATCGGTCCATAAAACATTTTTGCATTGTTCTACCATCCAGCTCGGATGTTCTCGGGCCCACTGCAGCCTTTTGCTACCCCGGCGTAGGAGTTGCTCAAATTTCCTTCCGCTAGCCGGCGTTTCATCGAAATAATTCTCTTCTGCTAGTCTTGGTGCAGTTTTTCTGCGATTTCTTTTACTTATTTATTAATTATTAATTATTCGTGATGGATGTGGACGGTCCCGGTCTTCCAAATCGCCTGTTTGTTGCCTGTTAGTACCTTACAGCTTATTGCAATATTCAAACAAAAACTAAAATTTCATTAAAACATTCTAAATGGTCAAGCTGGAAGGGTGTGCACATGAAAATGCAATTGGTTATTCCGGGTAAGCTTGCAGAAACGGGTACACTTTTCGTACGCTTCACCAAATTAGCTAGAGACTAGACAGACTCGTGTTTTGTCGACTTTCGGGGAAACCCGAACCCGTTCTTATGAGACGAATAAACACGAGTGTGTTTAGTCTCTGCGAATTTTGTGAAGCGCAACTCGTTTCTGTAAGCTTAATTCCGGGTTGTTAAAAAGCATTAAATTTCTTGTTGGTGTGCTTGAGATAAATATATGATCGTTGAATGCAATAAAACTTATTAAATTAAGGTATTGTAAAATTTTCTCCCTTGGACAAACTTCCGAAGACGGTAGTGTACACGTCAGAAGTAGTACGCCTTTGCCGTGTTTGACATGAAGTTTATACGCGTAGCTTAAATTGGTTAAATAAAGTGATATTTGAATGCGATTGTAAGTACGACTACAATAGAAGTAGCATTCGCGGGCGGAATCTTGGGAATATTTAATACGATAGACGTAGCTGGTAGCTTGTTTGAATTTTTTAAATTTTAATATGTTGTCTATTATTATTTAGTTTTACGCCTATGTGAATTATAGAAAAGCTGAAATTAACGTATTGTCTGAATTATTCGTATATTATAACATGTGCTGTGGACACAAGTAGAGAAACATACAACTTCAGATTGAAGAAAAATAATTGTTTTTAATGTATTTAGGAACAAGTATCCGTTGTAGCTTTAAAATCGAGGTCAACTGTATTTCTCTTTCGTGTTAACATCGTTAACATGCATCTATTCTCCATTATTAACATGCTCCAACCTTATCTTTGACATATATAGAAGACTACATAGAAACTTACTAGATTTACGCGTAAGGCCGTTTCTGAAAGTTTTAAACATATTTGTTGCTTGTTACTTTAAGGATTATAACGTAATTTTACATGCGTTCAAGTTAGTAGGTGCAAACTTTTAGATCCAAGCGAGTCATGTTGTTACGCTGGTAAACTAGAGAAGCTTACGTAGTATCAAGTAGTATGTAAACTACAGACTCCTAGATTATAAGTAGAACCAACCTACTTATTATTAACAAAATACGCATTTCGAGGGGTCGTTCTTTTTTTGTTGTCAACTATTAAAATGAACAAACTCGAATATCGAGCGGTTATTAATTTCTTAAGGGAGCAAGGAAAATCTCCAAAAATTATTATTGAAGCAATGTTGGCTGTATACGGGGATCATTGTGACTATTTACGAGTGGTAAAATGTGCTTAAATATGGTCGAGAATCACTGGATGGTGATCCTCGTGCAGGTCGGCCTATTGATCATTTCCGAGGTTACTGAAAAAACGAAGAGTTTGGTACTGGAGAATGTAAAATTAAAGGATGATTCCACGAATGCTTTCGCCATTCCAAATGCGTGTCTGGAAGGAGACGCGTGTGAATAATTTTTGGCACTTTGTGGAGACGAACCTGAGTCCATGACCATGAGTCAAAACAGGAATCAATGCAGTGGCATATTAAGGGTTCCAGACCCTCCAAGAAGTCCTTTCGTAGGAAAAATAAAGGCAACTATTTCTTGGAATTGTTGAGGAATTTGATGATTGATTATCTAAATAAGGGCAGTAGAAAAGTATCATGCAAGCTTAATGCATCGCCTCAAGGATTCGATTAATAGGGTGAAAATGCCCGGAAAACTGACGCACGGTGTCCTGTTTCTCCATGATTGTGCGTCAGTCTACAAGATTTTCAAAGGTTGCCGTTGTTGAATGTGGATTAATAGAAATTGATCATCGAGATTTTACCTTTTTTTTATTTTTTTTTTCGAAATCTCAAAAAGACGCTAAGGAAATGGACGATGCAGCTGTTGCAAACTATTTTGCAGACAAACCGAGCGATTTTCTTTATCATTTATAATAACACATTTTTCTTCATAGGAAAAAGCCCCAGCAATGAAAATGTAAGTTTCATGTCCAATTGTTAGTCATGATCGTTGCCAACTCTCCTGCATGTAAAACAATCTTAGTGTTATTCTAACGTTATTGTGGCGCTTACAAAATAAACGTGCGTGGGGAAAGAGAAGGAATTTGGTACGGGGCAAAGCGAAAACCCACCAAAAGTAACGTGTTCATGGTCATGTTATTTTTACATGAATTGGTGAACAAGTTAAATTTTCCACGAACATATGCCGTAACTTACACAGAATGTTCATGGTAAAGGAAATAGTTCTTTGTGCTTTCCTGGATGCAAAGAGTGCTTTTGGTAACATCTCCTTTGAAAGCATTGACAGAGCTACTTTTGCTAAAAGTTTTCACCCGTCGTCTACAAAATGGATCAAAGCCATGCTCCAAAGTTGACAAGCAAGCGCTATGCTTGGATCTGAAATGGTAATAATTAGGACCGCATCCAAGGAAGGAAGGAGGGAACATAGCCTATGGGTAAACCGGCAAAAGATTACAATTATTAATTTTACTAGGAGAAGAAAAGTCTAAAAACCATTAGCTTCAGCAATGAAGTTAAATACGCAGCCACGTTCGACAATAAGCTAATATGGAGCTCGCACATGTCTAACTTACAGAAAAAAACCGTCTTAGCGTCACTAGTATGCCGTAGGTTGCTCCGTAAGAACTTAAGCTTCAAATGATCTTTTGGTTATATATACCCATGATCACCTACGTCTCTTTGGTTTTGTGTCCAAGAATAACTCAGAAGGCTATGCAATTGCAACTTCAACAAATTCAGAGACTTGCATGTCTCAACATTACAGGTGTGATGCGTACCTGTCCCACCGCAGCGCTGGAAGTCCCGCTGGGATTAACGCCGCTGCATTCAGAAGCTTATATAGTAAATCCTTACATGTTTGTAAGCATTTTATTATATAACCATTATTTTGCAAAAACTTCTTGGTGGTGCATTTTTAATTGCGGCCAGTGTATTACATAAACATTTGCGTATTCCTTTTCTTTCTGATGTTACTACATTTAAAAGCTACATAACTTTACATTCGTACTATTCATGTTAATAAGAACGAAATTGTCGGCAACCTACACAGTTTTACATAAAAATGTTTCGCTTAAGGCTAACTTCTCGATTTTTCCATCGTTTCGCTAACAAAAGTGTTCAAATATGTTCTTATTGTACGGCGAACTTGTTCGCGTGGGACTCATTTACATTTATTCGACGGAGCTTTGTTGTTTCGCATGCGGAACGTTTTTGTTGAGGGAGTTAGACGGGGTCAGCTTTGTCGAACGAAAATTGAAAGAACAAGCCATAGGCTTAGTAATTGTACAATCAACGTGGTTTTGTTATTTAGGAAAGTAATTGAAACGAAATTGTTCGAATGTTATATGATTTATGTTTATTTACAAGTGATTTTCAGTTTGGTTTAACTTTTGTAGACGTTGTTTGTGTTTAGAGGGCGTTGCTTTTTTTTTTGTATAAATGGTTTTATTCCATGATTGCATTAAAAATAATTTAAATTCACAATTGTTTACAAATGTTTTACGTTTGCTCTAACCGTTTTTTCAATTTTAAAATAAAATTCGTATTAAATCACATATTTAAGGGACATTTGATGTTACCGTAACAATTTCAATTTCTTAGTTTTTATAAGGTCCTGCATCATTCTTCGCAAGTTTCACCATTGTATTCAACGTCTCAAGATAAGCAAAAAGAAAAAAATTAAAAAATCAGAAAAGCTGCACCATTCAGTTAATAAGGTACTTAACCTTTTTCCTAGAACGTACCTCTGTGATTTATTCAATTTTTATCCTGAATAAAAAATTAATTTAATGAAGAAGGTATTTAATATTTGGACATATTGACTAGATTTCAAACATAAAATATGTTGTATCATGCTATAAGGTAATACGAGGAGTATTGTTTCAACGGTGTACATACCTTTTTCTCCATAATACTTAATTAGATCTCGGCCGACACGTTCCCAACGTGTATTTCCACGAAATTTTGCGTTTCTCTACAGTTACAAAGGTGGATAATTGGAATGCTATTCAGCAACGCCTCCCACGTATAACACTGTTTAGAGTTTAAACGAGAAAAAGTTGACAACCGAATTCTTCTTTGAGAGTCTTCTAACTAGAAAGCTGAGTTGGACGTGACCGTGCTACTGAAATGGCGAACAAAATGGAACGAAAAGCTGAAATATTCTGAAAGATTACAAAGCAGACTATATTTGCCCGACGTATTTCTAACAGCAAATAAACTTTTATTTTCTTGTTATATTTATTTATCAAAAAATCAATAAACATCGAAATCATCTTCGTCGTGACTACAATTTTTCCCAATTTTATTGTAAAAGTTTATTGTAAAAGCAATTGATATGATTCAAGCATTTCACGCTGCTGATTGCAATAATATTACGTATTACATAAGCCTTTCTACCCTTCTACAGGGTGTATGGCTTGTGGAGTTGAGCGGTATAGAGCTGGTCTTTTACATATTTCTCTCCACAGCTTTCTATCTTGCGCGTATTGTTGCATTTTTCTCCCATTTGATTCCTCTCCTGATCCCTGATGCCCTTACTTCTTCTAATCACGTTGTTCTTGGCCGACCTCTTGCTTTCCTTTCACCTGTTCTAGCTCCAAACATTGGTCCAGTTACTTTGGCTTCTGGCATTCTTCTCACAATCTTATCCACTCTTATTCAGAATAACATTATTGACTACGTTAATGATGCAGTGTTGCAACTGAAATCCTTTCTAAAACCGGTCTGAACACCAGGCAAAATATTTTTATACTAATAACAACTGTATTTTGGATCTCTCTTCAACATATAGGAATAGATACGGAAAAATCGCGGTTAGTTTCTGTAGGTCCTACGATGACGCAACAAAGTTGAATTAATTAAATTAATATATTGCAAATAGAAAGGGAACAACGCAGGAATTTAAAAGAAAACGAAGTTCTAGATCATTTTGGGATTAGCACCTGCACTATTTTGTCATATGTCGTAATAATTTGTACAACTACCTACCTGTGCTTTATACATGTTATACGAGGTGAGTTTTTTAAATAAGAATCGTGACTTCACCTATTGAGAATCCCGCTGACTGTGAAATACGCGCAGTGTGATTCGTTTTCTTAGTGGTAAAGTCGTGAAAACGGCTAAAATTCAGTGAGGTGTATAGAGAAAACATTACGACCGATAGAATAGCATTGAAGTGGCTTAGAGCTTTTAAAGATGGTTCCAAAAATGCTCAGAATGAGGAACGAATTGAGCGACCTTCTCTTATTACTGAAGATTTGGTGCAAATAGCTGACGAAAAAGCGAAAGAGAACGGTCGTTCTACGATTTCGTCGTTATCTGATGAATTTCCTAAAGTCTCAAGAATTATTCTTTATGCAGCTGTGACGGAACGCTTAAATTATCGAAAGTTGCGCTCGCGCTGGGTACCGAAAATGTTGATAAAGGTGCATAAAATCAAGCACTTAGCCAGTGCGTTGACTTTCATAGATCAGCATGGCATACTGAGTAAGAGGATCGTTTTGCTTTATGAAAATGAGCGTCCACACATGGCAAGATCTCATCGCATCATTTCACTTGATCACCCGCCGTATAGACTCGATCTAGCGCCAAGTGACTACTAAATGTTTTTACATTTGAAGAAGGATCTGGGTGATCAGCGGCACGACAACGGTGATAAGGTCAAAGCGGCCGTGCTGCTGCAGTGGTTGTTAAATCAGGCGGCGAACAATTCGAAAGCTGGTTGCTTCAATATTGGTGGAAATTATGTAAATAAGTAGATTAAGGCTTTTATGTATAAGTAAAATGGTGAAGAAAGGCCTACTTGTTAGATATATAAGCTTTCAGTTTAGACTCAATTTTTTTTCAGCAACCTTTAACAATATTGATAGAATCCTTACTGGGGATGTAGGTCGCTCTACTCCTTTATATTTTTTTTTTAAGCAATGGAAGGCATGAAGGAATTTCGTGAATTTTACGTATACGAATAAGCACAACTGAAAAAATCAATGTGTTCTCTTTTATCATCTGCAATTCGAAACTATTGTCATTAAGGCGATCATTTAAATAAGAATTATAACATTTATTATCTGATTGTAGAATTTCTAAAGGAACTGTTAACAGCATCGGGATGGCGGCACAGGTGGTGGGGAATTATCACATATTCCTGTTACTAGCTAGAATTACTCCCTTTAAACGCATTAAAAGCATTATTCCGTAAATTTTACATATCCCCAATAGTTCGTGTTAACCATGGAGCAAGGTAGTTTAAGTAAATCGGGATGTTGTAGAAATCGGTCAGTTTCACTAGTTGCTAATTTAAAAAGTTTCCCATGACGCTGACATGGATCATATCTAACTAAGCAACACGGAATTTCAAATAGATCAACGTTTCGACGTCTTGATCCAAAAGTAAAGAGTAATTTTGAGATGTTTAAAATCAAAGCATTTTAATAATCTTGTTTTTAATATAGCCCAAACGAGAATAAACAGTAAACAATCAGATTTTAATATCGACACCAGTAGCAGCTTATTTAGAATCTAGTGGAGGATCTAAATATTTTAAATAACTTTTGGATTCTCTCCAAGATATGCAAACGCTTACTTGAAATACACTCAGCGGCTACCGGACGGTCCCGGGGTAAATATACGATGATAAGTAATGGATTAGATTATTTTCTTGCGGTCCTGCAACTAATTAAGAACATAAAAATAATATCGGGACGAATATTTCGTATTCATATGTTTCTGTCAATTAAAATTAGCGCATTCGGTTCAAAATGATAAATTGATGGATATGTTAAAATATTATTGTATTTGAAATATCCAAGATATTTCTGGAGAGAGGGTTTCGATAGAGAATATTCAAAGATTGTCGGTACCCGAAATCCAATAAGTTACACCTTTACATGTTTTCCTCTCCGATATGGGGATGTCTCGACGACTATACCGGGTGATAATGAAAAAAACGATGCACATTACCACGCGATAGAGGACCATAAAATAATAAAAAGGTCTCATACATTAATGTCTGTAAACCTTTTAAATTATGGCACAAATTAATTTTGTAATAATTTATTCAAGTTTATCGTGTCCCTGATTACCCTCTTGTTTGATTCTGGCATTCGTCGTTTGCTAAAATTGCTTCTAAAAATTGTTCTCTGCACATTTGAAGAATACAGAGACGTGGTTACGTGCTGTGGCGAACCTTGACCAAATTCTTCTGGAGCTCAACATATCTATCGAGAAAGATATCCACTAAGACATGTTTTTAATGTCTGGGAAAAGACTGTTTCAAAAGTATAAAAGTGAAGTGAAGAAAAAGTGAAGTTACTAGAACTACTCTTGTAATTGAAGTAAAAAGTAGGAATTCTCCAATGTCGTATTTTCTGACGGAAACTGTTTGAAGGAATTCTAGCGTATTCATTCTTCATTCTTAACCTGCCTTAAAAAATAACTAAAAATGAAGGCGATTTTCAAACGTGAAATTGCGATTGGTCGTGGAGATCTTATAGCATCGCTAACTCGTAATCGTTACCTTAATACCACCCTCGGTTTTTCATTTTGGGGGTTCATGAAAAATGAAATCTGTGCTGTAATACTAAAGAATGAAGCACAGAATTATGGAGTGCGCTGATAGATTCCAGACATACGTCAAAGATGTCTTCAATCATTTTTTTTTAATTTAATAATTGTTCTTCTTTGTTAAGTTAGATTGTTATCTTCAAGGATCACGCCGCCCAAGAAGCGTTGGATGTTGGATATTGGACATTGAAAACAAACAAATTTTCTAAAAAAATCTTCAAGCTCTCAATGTCTCGCATCTTTTTTTTTATTGTTTTATGGTTATCTAGCATGTGGTACTATGCATTGTAGTTCTTTCAATGTCATCCTGTATGATGAGACAAACTAAAGCTAAAGGAGATGTAACTCTTTTTTAAATTCTCCCAACATTTAGCTCTCAGCAACTTTAATTGTTAAAAATAAGATTTTTAATTAGATTATTATTATTATTATATAAAAAGCAAGGTGCAGTATATAGAATTGGGAGTGTACTTACCAAATAAAGTAATACCGCCCATTTTTTGCACCATAAAAACAAATTCAAGAAGGGAAGCGAATTAGAGCCCAGGGAATTAGCGGAAAATTAACGTTGCACGTACCAAAGTATTCCGCAGCCTGTAAAGCCGTCAGTTCGGGATGGGTACAGATGTAAGCAGCGGCCGCTTTTAGTGGAACTTGCGTTATGAAGTTAGTCGTTTGGGGAATATTCAGAAGTGGGTCACGGGAAGCAGGTCGAAAAGAGGTCAAGGCCGACCGACGTTTGTCCTCTTTTCTCACCCTCTATATCGGCTGGGTTCATTACTAATTCATGGGTCGCATATACAAGAGAATCATGGGAATATTCACGGTGGATGCGGGGGGAATAGACGGGCGTTATTTTAACATTATCCGGCGGCGTTCGGGGAGTATTCCGCTAGTAAATTGTTTAGCGGCTTGTTTCTGGAGAGGAATTGTGCGACTTACGCGCATTGTTCATCGCGTCGTTGTTTCAACGAATTGATCTTGCTTAATTCACAAGTGTGGAATCGATTAAAAGATGGATCTCTACTGAACTTTTCCCGCATTTAGATGCTTGTGTATACAGGATGAGTCATCTGCATGGGTTCAGAAACATGCTATTTGATAAGTCGGTAGCTACCAATTTTTTTTATGTAACATGTTCTTCTCATCTGCAGTAGTTGGGGTATATCTGCTGTAGTCTCTTTAAGCAAAGAGATGGACGAGTTGTAGACGTTATGAATAGGAGCCTCGTTTCGGATGAGTTGGCTCAAATTTGGCTAAAATTTCACTTTAAAATATCTATTGTTTTTTATTATCGCTACAATTAATTGAACATTTTAACACGATTTAAAAATAAATAATTGTGACAATAAAAATGATATTATCTTAATTAAATTGTAGAAAGTCACCATTCTTCTTAGCATCGCATCAATTAAGTCCTGACAATCCAAATAAATATTTTTATGCGTGAAATTTATTTTATTTTTCAAAATAGTCTTCTTCGAGGACGGTACACTTAGTCCAATGTTTCTCTATCTTTCGTATCCCATCTAAAAAGTACGACGTTTGCAACCCTGTAAAATAGGCGCTTGTTTCTATAACCACTTCATCGTTTGAGTCAAATCTTTTTCCGCCGAGCCATTTCCCAAGGAAAGAAATTCAACTACTTGGTCAGGTATAACTACATCACTTAAATTCTTGAACCTTCGACCTTTGCAACGTTCGTTGTAATTAATTCAACTGAAACGCTAACTAACTGTGACTTTGATGGGAAGTTCATGGTGTATTATTTCGAAGATGCTTTTCTCAACTAATCTCGACTAATCTTGTAAGCAAATCAATTATATTGTTATCGCTTTCAAGTTCTTTGTTGTGCAGCCCTCAACAAAGATCGAAAGCTCGGTATATTAAAATTTAGTACTACCATATACACAGTCACGCATAAAGTTTACCTATATGTATATAAATTCATTATTTACGTCCATAAATTGTACCAGGTAAAAATATTTATTTTTGAGAAAAATCAATCCTGGAAACTCCGAGGCGGAGATAATAATATACGCTTATTTTTTTTTTACCTAAAAACATTTTCTCGTTTCAAATTATACGAACGAAGCAAAACAAAGAAAAAACAATTTTCTATCTTTTCATTTACCGCAAGACCCACAACCGAACCTTTGTCGTAATCGTCTGCAATTGAAAACATTTATCTTCGCCGCTTACTCAAATACTGTTTTAATTTAAGTTGGAGAAAGTTTTGTTCGTCTGATTAAACGGAAGATGCCGGTATTACCTACACCTACACGACAACAAAGTAGATGTCACTTTGTAGAATGATTCATCCCCGAAACTGTGCAAATATTTGGAAACCTTGCTGCTGGTGCGCGATCGATTATTGCAGCTGCAGATAGGCTGCATCGATCGATGTATAAACGAGTGTATACATCGAAAAATTCGGAAAACTTGTTAATATGTTGAAGCCCACAATATCTTGAATTATTTAAGGCGCCTATAGTAGCTATCGTTTTTTATTCTTCGTTATTTTAAATAGATTATTACATTTTTGAATTGTTATTTCAATTTTAAGGTTTTGTTTCATGAAGCAACTAATGCATGTGAACTTTAATAACTGTGAAGGTGTTTAAATTGGAAAATTGATATTTCGCAGAAATTTTTCCAAAATATACACTGCCGTTCGGAGAAGTTCGGTCGGTTGGTAAAAAACATGAAAAGGTTACAGAAACAAACGAAACTAAAAACAAAATGCAATTTTATTGTATGTACAGGTAAAAAAGACAAAAATAAATAAATAAAAAGTTATTCTGGCCTAATAGAACATACTGAACATTATATTTCTTTTTTCATCGAAAAAATCTCCTTTGCTGTTAATCATCGCTCGAACTATTCTAGGCATTCTTTCGATAAGTTTTGTTAAAACGGATTGTGGAATATTAATCCATTCATGTTGCAGAATATTCCGTAAATGTTCTTGTGAAGTTGGGCATATTTTTCGGATCCTCCTGTCCAGTTCATCCCACAACAGCTCTATCGGGTTCAAATCTGGGCTTTGTGGGGGCCATGTCATTACTTGCAGGGTGTGCTGTTCTTCTTGCTCCTTTAGATAGTTCTTACACACTAACGCGGTGTGTTTTGGGTCGTTGTCATGCACGAATGTAAAGTTACGGCCTATTATACGCAATCCTGATGGCACTGCATGATTCTGGAGTATTGCAAAATAATTTTCCTTCCTCATTACACCCTGCACTCTGCATAAATCTCCCGTCCCAGCAAAGGAGAAACATCCCCACACTAACACAGAACTACGCGCTTGCTTCACTGTAGGCACAATGCAGTTCGGGATCACTTTTCGGTTTTAGATCTTCGGACATAAACTCGTCGATTTTGCCCGAAAACCTCAAACTTTGACTCGTCACTCCAAAGCACGTGTTTCCAATCATCTAACGACCAATCTAGATGAGAACGGGCCCACTGTAGCCGTTTTGCTCTGTTGCCCCGACGTAATAAGGGTTTTCGAATGGCAATGCGTCCATGAAGGTCCGCTTGTTGAAGTCGACGTTTTACCGTACTCGCCGAAACTTGTTCTTCACGGCCGCGATTGACTTCGGCTGCTATTTGTGGCGCTGTTAATTTTCTATTGCGTTTGCTTAATAATACAATTCTCAAATCTTCAGCTTTTGTTGTTTTCCTAGATGCTCCGGGACGAACACGATTTTCTATAGTTCCAGTTGTGTGATATCGCTTTATGATGTCATTTACTGTTGAACTTCTCATATTTATTTTTTCATTAGCAATTTGTCGCCCCGAATATCCTTCTTCAAACAGACTAATAATACGTTTTTCTACGCTGGAAAACTTGCCACGTGCCATTTTGAAGTAAATTTTCTTAAAACTTTCGCGCAAAAACGACAGATGCACACCAACACACGTTTAACAGTAAAATGAAGCAAATTTATATCTTTACGCCAGTGATAAATAAACAAGAATGATCCTGCGGTATATTTCCTAAATGTATTGTTCGTTAATAATCCCCAAACAACCCGTTTCAAAAGATCGAGAAATTCTTGGAATGATAATAAACGGGACTTTATTGTGGTTGTCGCGATATTTCCACTTTACATAATAATTTCTGGCTTTAATCCCTTAGAAAAGAGTGTATGCTTAATATTTTTCTAATTTTATGTATTAATAATTGTATACAGTATGATATAATAGATTTTTATTGTATGACCGAACTTCAGTGAACGGCAGTGTACATTATATATGGCTGAAAATTACGGTAAATAGTTTCCTATTACATATTAATGAACGTTTTACCTATACACACTTCTCGTCCATTCTATATCTACTTGACGTGTTCGGAACAAAATTTGACTTTCACCCAATCTACTCGGCACCAAGGAAAATAAAAGGAAATTAACGCAATTATATGAGGTTTGATTGCTTTCGCTTTAATTAAGCACTTCCATCAACACGGGTCCTATATACACATTGCAAATCCGTAACTAATTGCCTTGTTAATATTTTAAACAAGGAGACAATGAACTAATTTGGGTGGAAGGTATTATTCTTTATACTAAGGTGTTAGCGCCAGCGATTATTCAAATTATTGTTAAATATTATGAGTGGATTGGTGAATGGCTAATTTTCAAAAATGGCGGAATTTGTGCTTTATGAACTCAACATGCATATATATCAAAAGGCTTTAAAAACATTTCTTTACGAACCATTAAACAACAGCTATTTTAGATGATATGATTAAATTGGTGCCTAAAGTTACTTGGTTAATAATAATAATAATGGCAATTACTTTATAAAGCATAGGTTTTTATTAAAAAAAAAACGCGGCTAAAGAGCAGATAAAGACGATATCTGCTCCCGTTTTTTGCTACAATCAGTGAGATATGCAGAACAAACCATAACAGACGTCTTAAAATAAATCAGCATTTAAGATGTCATTTATTGTCAAGTTATTGAGACCTGAATAGAAGAAAGAGAAGATAACAACTTCCGATATGGGAAAATTATGTTAATGTACAGCTAGACGGTGTATAGATATGTACATAATTGCTATTATTGTTCTTTGTCGTGTTTTTTATAAGTCTCCATATAGTTCGCGGTAGCTGCGATTCGTTCACATCGAACTATCCAGACTTTACCTATATGACAGTATTAAAAAATATTTTCTTTCAAAGTTGACAAAACTGGTTCGAGAATTTTCACGGAGACGCTATTGAAAAGAAGACAAGAAGAAGTCGTTATCCTTTCTACTCAGATGCAGAGACAATCGTGTTATTTCTAAATTTATTGTTATCGAATTTCCCTTCTGCCAACTAGATTTTTCGTCGCGCAAGTTTCGCATTAATTCGGGAACGGATTAGGCAAACTAGACGAGATCTGAACTCAGTGTTTCTATCAAATTTTTACATCTACACTTAGAGCTGCCATTCACTTTATTTCCATCTGATTGGAATACTCTAGTTCGCATCGCTATGATCAAGCCGAAAAAGACCTATTCACTACCGCACAACAAGTTTTAGAGTCAGACTGTCATAAACTCTTTTTTCAGATGAGGTTGCTGTATTATCCAAACGACATAGTTTTGCTCCTGCGCCTAAACTTATCCCAACCGAAGACATTATTACTGCCACAGAGTCTGCTCTTGTCGATCCTCCATGTGAAACCGCTGATCAACTACATTAAAACGTCGTTGCCGATACCTAGAAGTCACTTCTAGCTGGTGATTCTTTAATCCTTTAAGTTTTACGGACTCTCTAACATACATAAAGCCAATATTCCCTTACGTCCTATTGTCAGCGCAAAGTACTTTTCTAATCTTCTAAAACCTTACTCTGGACACGGCGACTCTTTCATAAAAAATTCCCAACATTTCGTTAAACAACTGGAAGAGTTGATGGTAGACTCTGGTAATTTACTTGCCAGCTTTAATGTGGGATCTGCATTCACCGAAGTTCCCATATCGGATATAGTATTTAATATTAGAGAGTTCTTCAGCTTTAATGACCAACTGGATGAACTGGCTGACTTGGTTGAAGCTTGCTTTTTTTCTACCTATTTCTACCTAGTTTCATGATGAATACTACGAGCAAGTCTCAGGCGCCTCCTTTATCTTCCATACTTTCTTTACCAGATGTTCTAGTATACTGGCATCCTGGCGGTGCGCTGGGACGTTCTGCTTATCGAAAATCCGCGTATAGAGATCAATATCTCGATGTCCTCTCACATCATCATCCAGTTCAAAAAGGCAGTGTTATCAATTCTCTTATCCAAAGAACCATTTCCATATGTTCTTAAGAAGTGGAATAAATTTTCCTTGGAAAATTGTTTTCTCGGCCAATGGTTAGGTAAATAATATAAATGTCTTGGGGATAGTGGCCACAAGGTTAATTGAAAGTTTAGAAAAAAAAACACCTTCTTAAGATTTCGGCGTCAAAATTTTATTCTAAAACTTAATATCTTTAAAGATATAAAGACTTCTAGTATTCACAAACATGTAAAAAACTAAATTTAAAAAGCTACAGGTTAAAATGACAAAGTGGATTACACTGTCTAGTCGTTTCCTCAAGAAATGAACTACATTCAAGCTACCATTAGCCGCTAAATCAACATTTCCCGACATCTAATCATAGCTTTCGTAAACAAGCTGTAACCCTACATTCAAGGTGTCAAGGCTCGCATTAGCAAGATCTTCTTCAGGAACAACGTAAAAACTATCTTCAAACCCAATTTTAAACTCTCAGACTTCTTTCCCATCAAAGAGCGCAATCACTTGGAAGACCCTGGCTTCTACCAGATTGTTGTGGTCCCGCGCAGGCATAGACTGGAAATTGGTCACCAAATCCAATCTAACACTACTCGCATCTTGTCACGCAATCCTCACTATTATACTAGAAAAATCCGTGAATTTATAAATCTTCAAGCTATCGAGAATGGCTACCCTTTGCGTCAAACGTGGAAATCCCAACAGAGTAAACCTGTTAACAACTGCCATGCTTCATTGATCTATAACTTTTCCGCTCAATGACCGGAAATAATAATAAACCTCTTCGGAACGAATTAATGTCCAGTAGCAGCCCTGAAGAGGTCCCATAAGAGAGAGGAAACGTTAGCAGAAGACGCGATTCCAACCAAGAATATAGTGTTATTGATGACGGAACACGGAAGCCTACATTATGCAGTTTAAAAAGGATGCAGTGTAAACGTAATCTGCATGTATATATCGAACTAAAATATGCATAAGTGTGCTTAGAAATGTTCCCCGAGTTGACAGGATCTATTACCTTACGTACCGGCAAACTTTGTATTAAAGCCGCTACATTCTCCGCGTACGACGATGTGAAATATCAAAGGTGAAACAGTTATTTGGCTTGATTTATATTTCATGCAGGACGTCCTATTTCCATTAATTTTATTTAAAGGATCTATGTTAACAGAAATATAACATCCTTCTCCTTAGCACTTTGAGGTGAACAAGTGCAAAATAGTTTGTTTTAGAAATATTTACAACAAAAGCTTTCAACGTCCTGTTTTTAAGCATAAGTACTTCTAGCCAATTCTTTTATAAAAAAAAGCAATTGTTTGATTTCCTTTTGAATTAAAAATTGAAGAATTTATGCTTTTCATGTATGGTAGGTATGTATTAGGTTCACTGTATTTTGTTTCAGTCAGCATCAATTACGTTTGCCCGGGTGTGGAGACGGCTCCTTCTGAAACCCACGCTGGTCTACTTGGCGACTGGAGAAAGCAGTTTCGTGAAGTAGATCATCCTCCAAAAACACACCCACGCGTACAGATCTCTGTTTCCCCCTTGTCGAGAGATATCAGCAAATATAGATGAGTCACCGAGACAGAAAACCCGTGGAAAATGGACTCGCGTCAAATTTATGACACGAATATAAGTTTCCTATATTTGTATTTGTAATGTACATATTATCTATATGTCGGTCGTTTCATTTACTGTATTTATTATTACTATATTCAGCATAGGTACAGCTGGTTTGCCTTTTTCATACAAAGGTACAATGTAAAGCTGTATTCCCGGGCGGTAGAATTAATAAACAATCTCTGATGTGCACTTTGTATGTTTGAATGAACGTCTTAATTTGCCTGTGAGATCTCAATTAAATATTCTCTTTATGTTAGAGTTCTAATTGTCGGCGCTGCGGGAGCATCATAATTAATAATATGGCGCTTTGCGCTAAACGTATGTATAAATAAATTTACGTTTATTACAATTTAATTGTATGGAATGGCTTACCATGTTTTTTTTTTTTTTTTAATAAGAAAAATACATTTTAATTATTAATACCTTCGATTTCCTCTACTTTTCATACGATTGTATTATCGCAAGAATTTTGTCGAATGTTCTAGGAATCTATGTTTTTTTCCGATAAAATGTTCCCGATTGATGGACGGTATTAAATTTTGCGCAAAATTTACTTTGGCGCGGTTTTAATTTCCGCATTGATGAAACGTTATTCGGCGCTGTTAAGTACGTAACGATGCACTTTTTACGGTACACTATGCAGAAACTGTAGGCGGGCACGCATGACAAAGGCTCTGTCTATCGTTGAATGTCACTTCACACAAACGATTTTGAACGCAGTTAGCTTTCGGCCGATGGACAAAGTTCCAACGTTACACCGGTTGAATATTGGAGAGCGCTCTTTCTCGGTCATACTTCGAAATATTAATACAATACCCGTTTCATGTATGACACGTAAAATGCGAAGCACGTGCTAAAGCTGAGCTTGACAAATTTCAGACATTTTGTAACTCTATAACTAAGTTACGTTAATAAGAGTACGCTCGTTTTTGACATTTTACCTCTCCATTAGTGCAGAGTAACTTTATAACAGAAGAGGGGATTTCATGTAAAATCTGCATAATTTTAACTAAAGGGGGCCGCTTTTGACAATGGAACGAACTTAATAAGTTAGCCGACCTTTCGATGTGAGGAGCAAATTAAGGATTTTATTACCGTTTTAAATTTTGGAAGATATACAGCGATTGCCGATAAAATGGAGAATCCAAGAAATATGTTAAAATTATCTTTTAATCCAAGTCAAAGAATTAGCTGCTTCATCATCAAAAAAAAATTAAACCGTACGAGATTTATGTCAGCAAAACTTACAATTTCTGGAATCTTTAACAGAAGAACGGAGCACTCTTGAACGGTACAAAATAGCCAATAAAATAGGGCGAAAAGACCGGAACATCGTTTGAATTGAGAAGGCGAGAACGTCTCATAGGTCCATTAAATGGGGAAAGATATTTGAATCTTCTTTACACATTCGTACCTTCTCTCTCTTTTTAGATAAGAATATTCCATCAAATCCACAAAAACTGCAGTATTTTATGGTAGCGACAAGACGTTGCACCAGCCCACAATGTGACGATTGTGAATAATTACTTAAGTTAAGAGTTGTTAAATCTCTTATGGGGAATTATTAACCATAACATTAATAATTAATAATAACTGATCGGCACCTATACGTAGCTACATCTTCGTTATATGGCATCGATAAGAATTAAGAAAATCGATGACGGCGAGAAAGAATCGAAACATCATATAAAAATTTCGGGGCCGATATAGAAGATCGAAAATGGGCTACAGAATGTGGTTTTAGTTTTTCTCTGCAAGGCCAAGTAAAGGTGTTAAAAAAAGAAAATTGGCATTCTTCCTTTAAAAAAAAAATCTCCAACGTGATTTATCATAGGTCCAATTTTTCTTCGAGTTCATAACAAATGAAAATAAAATTTGGCAACTTTGCCAAATTTTATTTTCACCCACTCTTTACTTCCAATGATTAACGAGACTCCCATAGTGAGGGTCGAAAATGAATCAACCTGTATGCTTGAAAAGAACCATCGCGCTGATAATATAGAGCTAATTAAGAATGCGGAAAATGCGGAGAAACAACAATGCGGTAATATTTAATGGAAATATAGAGGAATTTTTATAAGGAAAGTAAATAGTTAAAAAAATGTTTTGTTTTACGCGTCTGCATTTCATTTGATCTAATTAATTCGTTCCTTGAGGAATTTCCACGATAATCTTTATTTCTACCGCTTTTACGATCCCAATTTCTATAATTTTCGCGTATTTTTAGCGTTATCCTCTCCCCCATAAAATTTGTAGGCGATTATTTCGTTCGTACTTAAGCATTTAATTGATATACGATTACGATAACGTTAAATTAGTTTTTTGCCACGTCACGGAGCTACTATGTCGTGTACGCTACAATAGATTCATTGTGACAATAAAAAATTATGGGGTAGCGTCTATAAAAGCAGTCCTACGCCGCCTATTAAACCCGCGAATTTGATATTTAGTGGTGAAGTTATGATCACTACGCAGCGTCGCCCACGCTAGTAGTTTGATACTTACGTAATAAAGCGCCCCCTCTATTGTTACGAAATGCTCCTTTCCGTCAAATTGCAAATACACGTACGCGCTCACGCTAATATTTTGCAGTATGCAGAAGCTTAGTGGTGATACGCAATGTGCAGGTAATCGCATTCAATGAAACATTTCGACCATAAAGCGTCGCAAATGCGTAACATGCATGAGAAATTCAGGATTTATACGGGTGTAATTTTATTTCTGCGAACGCATATTGAACATTATCCGATATACGCGTCTGAAAATATGAATATCATGTGCAAGCGAATAATCATTAGTAGGGCGCAGTCTAGCAGTAGCGGCGCTGCGCTGGGTTAACCGAAATAAACGTGCGCGTTATTTAAAACGGAAAACAATAAGAGGATTTATGGAAAGGCAAACATAACGCAGTAAACAACTTACTGATTACGTTCAGGTGGATGAAAAGAAATCCGGAAGTGAGACTTTCAACACCTGTACCATAGCGTACGTTTCTACAGTGGTTTCTTTGAGACTCGTCCGTTGCGGCTTATATCTGCTTGTACGCAGAAAAAGATTCTTCTATGTTCTATATATGCCATAAATATGTGTTTACCCTGTTAGCAAACAGGCAAGTTGATGCATTTTCAACATTTTTAATGCTTTCCGTTCAATTTCGACGCTTATCAACTTCGCACTGCGATATAGCACACAGCGTAGAAAGCTGGTAGGCCGGGAAATAGTCGAAAACGAAAACCATGATCATCACTTACGAACGAGCATTTCCTAATTTCCGACCTTTTTCGGAACCTTTTTCCGTCAATTATTTGCAGTTGGATCGGGACATTTATTAATTAGATTCCCTCTTTTAACTCTGATGGGCCGTAGCTTCGATGCCAAAGAAGTTAGAAGGTTCTGCT